>OU975459.1:1247500-1847500 GCA_918857605.2 Philereme vetulata | reverse complement strand
GCGCAAAATATGAAGCAATTTGTAGCGACTCCACAGCAGGCTCCGACTCCTACAGCTCCACAGTCTCCAGCTACTCCTTTAACATCAACACGTGCCAGAGCAATTAGACCAAGATTGGTTATAGCACGTCGTCCTCAGCTAGCGAGAGTAAAAGTGCAACCTCTCAATTTTCGATGGACTGGACAACGATTCCGTCATCGAGCAGAAATAGCCAATAATGATTTACAAGAAGAGGCATGTCTCAAGGATCCATTTCAATATTTTTCCAGCTTTTTTACTGACGACATTTTAAACTACATAAAGGAACAAACCAACTTATATTCTACTCAACAAACTAATAGATCGTTGAATTTTACAGTCGAAGACATAAAAGACTTTGTTGCAATAAATCTGCTAATGGGAATAATTGATATGCCTTCGTATACAGACTATTGGTCCCGAGAATTTAGATACAGAAAAATAATAAGTCTAAAGAAATTCAGGTACAGCATTACCAAAAACTTATTATTACGCCACAGAACCACCACGAAACACACGGACAATGTGAAGGGCCCAACCCCATCAAAACTAATAAAGGCACCAGTTGCTCCAAGGCCAACTACAGAAATTCGCAGTGACCAACTTGGCCATTTCGCGACTTTTGGGTGCAGGTGCAAACTATGTATCAAAGGTCAAACCACTGTGTCATGTACTAAGTGTGGAGTCAGATTATGCTTAGTACCCGACAGAAATTGTTTTTATAGTTTTCACCACCAGTAAAGTCTTGTTAAGTACAAATATATGATCTCATTAATTAAAAATAATTATTTTATATACCATTTGTATTATTACCTCTTTTTGGCAGTGTGCCTCGTGAGATACATTCGCCTGAGATGGTCATTCCTTACGAACATGGCAATGTATCTCACGGGATACGGAAGGTATCTCTAGAAACAAAACTTTATGATTTTTTTTATTATTTTTCCCAGTATTCTATGTTCATATAAAAAGATATAATTTGAAAAAAAAACAGTAATTTAAGATTTTTTTTTTTTGCCAAGAAAAGGGATATGCAACATCTACAAGGATCACTTTAAAACGTCCAATATTTTGTTTTAGTTTTTGGAGGGGCATAAGGCATCTTTCTTAGTAAATTTTCAAGTATATGCGTCATCTACAAGGATCTCTTTGAAACGTCCAATATTTTTTTTTTAGTTTTTGGAGGGGCCGTAAGGCACCTTTATTAGAAAATTTTCAAGTATATGCGACATCTACAAGGATCACTTTGATACGTCGAATATTTTTTTTTAGTTTTTGGAGGGGCGTAAGGCAACTTTCTTAGTAAATTTTCAAGTATATGCGACATCTACAAGGATCACTTTGAAACGTCGAATATTTTTTTTTTAGCTTATGGAGGGGCATAAGGCAACTTTCTTAGTAAATTTTAAAGTATATATATATATATATATATATAGTATATTTTATAGTATCTACAAGGATCACTTTGAAACGTCCAATATTTTTTTTTTAGTTTTTGGAGGGACATAAGACAACTTTCTTAGTAAATTTTAAAGTATATGCGACATCTACAAGGATCACTTTGAAACGTCCAATAATTTTTTTTTAGTTTTTGGAGGGGCGTAAGGCAATTTTCTTAGTAACTTTTCAAGTATATGCGACATCTACAAGGATCACTTTGAAACGTCGAATATTTTTTTTTAGTTTTTGTAGGGGCGTAAGGTAACTTTCTTAGTAAATTATCAAGTATATGCGACATCTATAAGGATCACTTTGAAACACTTTTTTCCTCAGCAAATTATCCAATTTATGTAAAACTTTGCACACCGGTAGAACTAAAATAAAAATTCCAGACTATACTAAAAACGTTCTGATCTGATGATGGAGTCAGGAGCTGTTCCGTGGAACTCCTCAGCAAGTTGTCCGATTGAGGTCAAACTATGCATACCGGTAGAATATAAATGAAAGTACTTTTGTATACTAAAAGCTCTCTGATCTGATAATGGAGTCAGGAGCTGTTCCATGGAACTCCTCAGCAAATTATCCAATTGATGTAAAACTTTACACACCGGTAGAACTAAAATAAAAATTCCAGACTATTCTAAAAACGTTTTGATCTGATGATGAAGACAGAAGCTGTTCCGTGGAACTCCTCAGCAAGTTGTCCGATTGATGTCAAACTCCAATGAAAAAAACTCCAAAACTATACGACAAAAAACAAAATAAAAAATTGTTTTGTAATGTGTAAGTTACCTAAGACTTTTTATATGATACCAAACTGAATGTTATCCTACATACTTAGGTAAATACTTAAATGCAACTGTAGGTCAAGTAAGTTGGTTATGAATTTCGTGGCGCTCTGTTATACAAGTGGTTCGCCCCGAACTAAGATCTCGCGAGTCTCTCAAAAAAAAATATTATTCATAATTTTTGACTTATAAAATAGTGCCCCGAAATAACAACCACAGACTTACTTGGCCTAACGTTTTATTCAAATAACAAGTAATGGGAGTTCATGTTAATTGGTTACTTTTATAGGGGTAGAAATTGCAGTTATTCTGGATTTTAAACTTTTCCCTGTATTTGTGTCACTTAGAACTACACGAATACCAAATTTCAGCACTGTGGGGTTACTGGTGTACCCTGTGAATTTTGTCAAAGTTCAGTAAACTCAAAAACTACAAAGATTAAACTAAAAATAAAAACGGGCTCAAAACGTGCTAATGAAGAACTTTTGTTATAAGACGTCCCATTTGACCTAACAGTCTTGCAAGTTCTTAGTTCGGGGAGAACCTATTGTACAACAGCGCCACAAAATTCATAACCAACTTACTTGACCTAAAGTTGCATTCAAATTACAAATTACGGGAGTTCATGTTAATTGATTATCTACTCGTTTTAGGTTAAATATTGCAGCTATTTTGGATATCAGACTTTTCCTTACACTAGTGTCACATAAGCTACACGAATACCAAATTTCAGCACTGTGGAGTCACTAGTGTACCCTGTGAATTTGGTCAAAATTCAGTTTTTATTACGACTAGTAAATAAAAAACTACGACGAATAAACTAATTATAAAAAACGGGGTCTCAATGTATTAATAAAGATCTTTCATTTAACGTCCTATTTGACCTTATAGTCTTATTTTTGTTTGTTTTCACCGCTTTTGAACCCCAATATCTCAATAACCCCCCAACATTTTAGCTCATTTAATCAAACCCGGATTTTGCCAACACTACCTGCCTATATATTATCAAATTTCACGATGATTAGATCAACGCTTCGAAAGTTACCCTTGGACAAACAAACATACATATACAACGCCAATTTGCTCAAGTTGATTTAGAAACTTCGCTTTGCTCAATCAATTAATTAGTCAAAGATTATTAATAATATTTTTTTTTGTTTTGTGTAAGACTCACGAGTTCGGGGCGAACCACTAGTTATTTTACTTGTAGAAATCTTGTCAGACCATTATAATCTCGGAGTCTTCAAGTCCAGAGTGAACACGTTATATCTAGGCAAGCTGGCTCCCTCTTACACCTTACCATCAAGTGAGTACCTAAGTGGTCAAGCGCTTAACCAATACAATTAAAATATAAATACTTTAAACTACAAATGAAGATAGGTACGAAGATACCAAACACACTATAAATTAACATTTTCATTTGATCGACATGACAAAGGATCAACATTTCTTGTCCTATAGTGAGGTGTATAGGACACAAACTCACACATCCGCAAGCCACGCAGCAAGTTCAACGGCCGGCCGGCTTCGTAAATATCTAAAATTGACAGCGTCAGATTTTGGAATGCCTTCTTAACAATTAGGCAATATTATTTGCTACAAATCATACTCCTCAAGCACTCCCAACTCTCTTATGACGTAAATCTCGTGAATGATAAACGCAGGAAAGGAACAGTCTGCCGAACTATATCGTCTCGTACAGCTTTCTCCAATAAGTTCAGCTGTTTCCTTGGACCACACGTCTACAACAAAGCTAATAAGGCCCTTAGTATCTACCCCTTGCCTAGATTCAAGTGCAAGTCTATTGTCACTTACTGGCTAAAGTCCCTTTCTTACGAAAATACAGAAAACATACTTTCTATTATGGCATAACTTAATTTTATGCCGTTGCTCACTTTAAGCCCTTATAATTATGCATTTACACACACTCTTCACTCACACACATACGCACTCACAACATACTCACTCACACGCAAACACACTTATTATTTTATTAACACACAATGAATCCTCTTACAAAATATGATATTGTTTCTTGTACCTAGTTGTAAGCACAATGTGGTAATCATTTATATTTAATTTTTTGTTATATTATCTTGAAATGTATAAGTTAGTAACTAATAACTAAAAACTATAACGTGCAATCCCTTTGTTTAATCCGTGGAGAAAGAGCACTGGTGACCTGTAATACAGGTTTTCTAAACCTATCTCAGGCACCACTCCCTCGGTTTTATAATTAGGCTTACACAACTATGTATGAAATTAGTACGTTAACTAAATCCTACCTACTGAAAGTTACTTTATTTTTTTTTTGTTAAACCTATTTGTGATGGGTAAATAAACGTTTTATTATTATTATTATTATTCGGGCTTTGATTTATTTAATTTATCTAAAAACACATTAACATATGAACTCAAAAGGTTGCATCGATCCAATTAGGAATCTATAACCCAGGTGCTTGATTGGAGCGATGAAGCCTTTTCTAATATTTTCAGCATAACTAATATATTAAATAAGTATGTATTACAATTTCAATTATTTGAACATTTATAAAGCACCACATAATTGCAAAACACATCCACTCGCACACCTTCTTACACAAACATACGCACACACGCACACACATACACACAACACCATTAATATGTTATTTATTACGTAGGCATATGTGCCTACATAGTGAATGATCATGTTGGTGTGGACCATAAGCCCATTTCATAGTTATGGATTCATCTTTGGTTATTGTTGTTTTTTAAGGATCTTTCAACCACAGAACATTAAAACAATAGAACTAGCATGATGACTTTTTACTAAGAAAACCAGTGTAGCTAAACTCACACATGTGAAAACTAGCACACTTAGAAATAAAAGTTATAATTGGTTGAAAGAGAACGTTCAAAAAAGCCTAAAACCATAAAACTAATTTAACGGATATAAAACCTTAGATACTATGGAACATGGTTTAAAATTCAATAAAATAAACAGTAACAAAAAATTAAAGTTTACTTCTTCTACTCGGCAAAAGATGGCGCTTTAGAAAATATTTTTATTTTAGTCTCTATTAATTAGAAATAAGACTGATAATGCAATTGCTGTTACTTGATTACCCACAAAACAAAGCTACCAAACAAGAGATGGCGCTGTCGTTAACGATTTTTGTTATAGTCTCTAACAGCAAAGTATAAGATCGATAATGCATTGGCTGTTACTCGCATGCTCAAAAACCAGTGCTACTCACTTAGTGATGTACCAATGAGGATACAAGACGAATGCATCGATATCGATTATCACCTACTTACTATGGGTAACGAAATAGGTACGCCAGGTTATACGAGTATTTGTGGTGGTCGAAATAAAAAGCTTTTCGTTTCTTTCTTTCTTAACATAACCACAGGTATCCAACTCATAAATACTTACTTAAAAAATATTATATACTGAATTATTATTTGAGGGGCACACTAAAAGTTTCCGGAATCAATAATAAAAAAATACTAATAATGGTCAAAAATGAATTTATTGTTTCTCAAAATATTCTCCCTTTGCGTCAATGCACTTTTTCATAAGATTGAACAAATTTTTAAAACATTTGTGCCACTCCTCCGGTGGTGACGTCAGATACATGTTATTCATACTCTTCGACAGCCTCTTCTGGTGATGAAAACCGTTGATCGGGTAATTGGTTCTTAATTTTTGGGAACAGAAAAGTCACACGGTGCCAGGTCATGACTCTGTATGCTGGATGACTCATAAGTTGTACGTTTTTTTTAATTTTTTTTATGTCTTGCGCCTTGGGGAAACTGAAAACAGAAGTTATTATATTATTTCACATCATAAGTCTAAAATTAATTCAGAAAATCATCAATAAAACAACAAGAAATTAACGCCCTAAAACGTATACACCTTTTAATAGGGGGTAACTAATTAAAGCTACCGATAACACATTCATCAGTATATTGGGGTCACATCCCTAATTCAGTAGCTTAAGTTGAGGTTTAAGAGAAACGCGACCTAAAAGAGTATGATTCACAGTCTATTTTGTTTGACGATTTTGCATTTTAAACAAAACTAACAAAAAACAATAAAATAATACTTACCGGTAATAGGATATGCCCCCTTTTGTTAAATTTTTGGTTCGGCTATAATATTTACACTCCAAAACGCACAATATGGCATTTTTATATGTTTTTGAAATACGTTTACCCCACAGTAATTGAAACACGACTGAAGTGAGCGAAGCTTGTAGTGCACGGAACTCAGCGAAGCTTGTAGTGCACGGAACTCCGCGTACTTGGTGTTACGCGGGCTCCGCCTACTTACGACTTATATTATTTTTTGTGTTCTGTGCTTTCAACAAATTTCACACTGTTATTTATTGTTAAATAAAATGTGATAAATTAACTAATCCTATTTTTGGCCTTACTATAAGACATAAAAATGTGTACTATATTTTGTATTAAGCTGTTGGATTACGGAAAAAAATAAAAAAAGTAACGCTAAAACACCTTTATTATGCTTCTTTGAGACTAGGCTTGTGGATGAATATGGGTGGACGACATCGTGGAGAGTCACGGGCCGTCAATGGGTGAGACTAGCACAGGATCGTGGCGGATGGCACAAACTTGGGGAGGCCTATACCCAGTAGTGGGTGAAGTCGGGCTGTCGATGATAAAAGGCAAGTGTGATTAGAGCTCGCGCAATGAGGGTTTGGACTATAGATTTTATAGACACCATGGAAGCTAAATAAACTTGCAGATTTATTCTGTAATCTATAACATCTAGGACCTAGGTACTCCTGTTATTATATATTGTTGTCTTTGGAAACGTAGATGGAATATAGATTACTAAGTATATAACTTTTATATAAGTAAAAGTAAGTACCTATTTTCATATATTTTCCTGTGTGAAATAATGTTTTTAACATAAATATTTTTTTGTATGAATAAAAATCTACTATATATTTATGTGCGCATAATATAAAAAATATAACAAAGGAGAACGGGCATAAGTGTATGTAAGCTGGTCTACCTTGCAATAAAAATGAGTCATATGTCAATATAAAGGTAATTCTATGTATTTTCATATGTAGAAAGTCGCATTTCTCTAAGTATTGTCCGATCTGAGTTCTACTAAAAATTTAATCTGATAATATTTAGTGCCAAACATTGAATATCGTGGTAATTAAAAAAACATTTTGTGTAATGTAATGATTTTATTTAAGTTAGGTAAGTAGTAATACAAATAAAAACAACATCTTCATAAAAAATCAAAACAATATGTTATTAAACATTATCATCATCATCATCATCGATGAGAATACTGTTAAGGAACAATGCACCTTCATGACGGGCATAACCTACGTACCATATAATTGACAGTACATGGGCACAAGTACCTATAGTACGTCGCCCTGTCAAGCAGGTACAATAATATTGTGTAATATTGTTATTAATATTATTGATTAATATATAACAAAAATATTTCCTGGCTCGGACATGTCGAGACTGTATACGTCCACGTAATAGCCAAGCCTCTTCGTTGATATCATATTGTGCCAAGTCTTCTAGAGCGTTATCTCTATACGTCTCGATTATATAAAGACCATTTTGTAAGTGCTCGCTACAATATGATCGAGCGAGCTTTAACTGGTAAGTTCCCAAGGCAAAATGTATGACTTGTTCTTCACTAAGCCTTGGGAAGTTTTCTATTTCATTTGCTTCGATTCGCATGAAGTCTGCTCTCCTATAATTCAATCTCTTTGCTTCCACATAATTGTGCAATGTGTTTGGTATGTGTATTTTAGCTCTTATTGAATTCAAAAAGGCTGCTGCGTGTGAACTATCTTCGATGGGGGCGTGGAAGTGGTTTAGAATGGCTGCAGCTATTTTGAAGTCAACAAACATTTTTGGCAACGTTTTATTAAAATAGTTTTGACGCAAAAGTTTAAAATCTCGCTTAAATCTCCCATTTACTACTTCCACCACCCATCGGCACATGGTGACCAAACGAGACTGATTAGCTTGTTCTGTAGTGAGTTGATTTTCTCTTCTGTCTTTAGTTGGTGGCACATGATGTTCGTAGCCACAAGCTTCTATATCCTGCAAACTATCTCTAAATCCTCTGTCTAGGATAAACGCATCATTACGTTCGAGTAACCAATGCAGCGGCTCATCTTCGTTATTCATTATTTCACTCATGATCTGGGCATCGGTTCTGGTAGCGGCAAATGGTCCTTTGACATCTAATATATAGCCGTCCGTGAATACCATTAAAAACGGCTTCAACAAGTTTTGATATTTGTGTAAGTTGTATGACAGCCGTTGAAACAAAAAGTTGGAGCTTTTGTTAATATATATATATGTACCGTCACATATAATTATGGCTTTGATGTTTTCATCGTTTCCAAATAAAGCCCTTGGAATTGTTAAGTTTCTTTGAAGGATATCATTTCTGGTAATGTGGTCCACACCTAGATGCAGCACAACGTAATCGTTGCTCAGACATTCTCGAACTATAGGCAAAAAACGTTTTAGTTTTCGACGAGACATATGAAATAACGTTGCCAGTCTCTCATCAGAGTCTCCAGTTCTAAGTTTTGTTAAATAGATGCCTAATGCAGTTCTAGGCTGGTTACAACGTTCACTTAGTGACGGAGTTTGTTCTAATATAGCTTCGAACTGATCGTAAGTGCGCCCAGTCCATAAGTGCATCTCTTCATTAGACAAGGTGCCTCTGTTTTCGAAGTCGATTCTGGGCTGGTTGTTAGCAGCCATTCTCATCAAGTCACAGAGCGATGTAAACTGAGCGTCATTAAAATCATGTGTCACATTACACATTTGCGGCAGGTTGCTCCATTCATTATTTTGTAAGTGTTCTGTACACACCCTAGCGCTATCAGGAATAAAAAGCTTGCTCTCACAAAATACATTAATTCTTATCGCGTTTGGTATATGATTACGGGTAATATTAGCACAGTTGTTGTAAATACAATGCACCGAAGTGTTCGGTGCCGTCGTGTATTCTTGAGAGTGCAATGTACCAGGCGCTCGCGCCGCTTGCTGTGCAGGTCTATGATCACGCTCAGTCCTCTGCCAACATCGGTGACACAAGCTTCGAGTACTGTCGAACACCACCTGAAAATAATAACAATTAATACTTAAAATAAATAAATCCTATGCCTAACTACTCAATATAATAAAAATAAAAGGTAACTAACCTCCAACACAGCATGTTGTTGCGGCGAATTCTGGTCGTTCCCTTTGCAAGTTATCAGCCAAGATATGCTGCTGGTACCGTCCGCGGTAAAGTCCTCGACGACACATCACACAGTTTCGAAAAACTTCCATTATCGGTAGGCAGTTCAAAAGTCAATAAGTCGAGCCAAAGTTAACACATTAGGGAAAGAAACAGGGTCCAAAAGCAAGCCAGGGTCAGTAAAAACAGAGAAAGAAGTTCAAACACAGCACTATCGTAACAAGACGTGACGTAGCCACTCACTTGATGCGATGCGACTGATTATTGTAGCCGTCCGGCGCGGCGCGTACACAACCGTTCCCCTCCCCCGCGTACGCATCCCTCTCCCCACGGCCCTTACATCGCTCTTCTCCCTTCTCGCTCTTGCTACTGCATTGTATAGGAGCCTTTATGTATGGATATAGTAATCGTGAAACCGTTATTTTATGTTCTTTAAAACAAAAAATGCTGGTGTTTGCATGGCTGTAACTCAAAACGGACAGCCTTTTGGGGAAAGTTCCAATAGTATATTTTGATGTACTATTGTATGCCAATTCGAAAATGTGCTGCTCATTTTTATTGGACTGTAGACCAGGATGCCCGTTCTCCTTTACTAAATAATAAACTTATACTTACGTAACTAAAGTATAACGCGTAACATCTTATTACTATCGAGCCATTTTAATAGGTAACATTTGACGTCTGTTGACGTCTGTCAGTTCGGTAAGTACGAGATCGTAATTGAAAAAAGTTAAGCAATTGTGCAGTTCTAACAAAACGAAACAATATATTATTTTATGGCCGCCGTTACAAGGTTACGTTGTTGAATTTGGATGAACTGTCAAATGTTACCTATTAAATGGCCTGAGAGTAGTAGAGGGAGAGACCTGGATGCGATTAGCACAGGGTGGGTTGGAGTGCTGTTTGAGGTAGGAGGCTCATACCCAGCAGTGGGCTATCATTTAGGGCTCACCTCACCCAAGCTCTTCAACCTGTATGTGAACGCACTGATAGAGGAGCTTAGCAGGGCGCGTGTCGGATGCCATATTGACGGAGTAGCGGTCAATAATATTAGCTACGCTGATGACATGGCGCTGCTGAGCGCCTCGGTCTGTAGCTTAACGAAAATGTTAGGCATTTGTGAAAAATATGCGCAACTTCATGGTCTACAATACAATGTAAGAAAGAGTGAATGCATGGTCTTTCAGGCCAGGGGTCGCCAATGTCCGTCGCTAATACCTACCATCAAATTGTATGGTACGCCGCTGAAGCGAGTTGATCAATTTAAATACCTTGGACATTGGATAACCTCTGACCTGAAAGACGATGTAGACATTGAGAGGGAGCGGAGGGCGTTGTCTGTAAGAACAAACATGATTGCCCGCAGGTTTGCTCGTTGCTCCACTGATGTCAAAATCTGCCTATTCCGAGCCTACTGTACTAGTTTCTACACGAGCAGCCTGTGGGTTAATTATACGCAAAAACAGTACAGCGCCCTACGCGTACAATACAACAACGCGTTCAGGGTGCTGGTTGGGCTGCCCCGGTTCTGCAGCGCGTCGGGGATGTTCGCCGAGGCGCGAGTGGACTGTTTCTACAGCACCATGCGCAAGCGGTGCACATCCCTGGGGCGCAGAATTCGGGCCAGCTCCAACGGTATACTGAATACGTTCGCAAACAGGTTCGACTGTGAGCATCTAAACCATTGTTGTATGGTACATGCGCAGTACCTACACTAGATGCTCACATACCACATATATTGTTATTTAATTGTTGTTATGTCACAATTGTACTAACCATTTGACATGTATAATTAAGTTTACTAACAAATATGGATTTTTGACATCTGAAAATAAATGAATTGATTGATTTAAGCTGATGATGATCTAATACCTATGTATCCATATTAATCATAAATAGTCCACAATAACTCTATTTCTCTGTGTTTGATACGTTTTCACGACTAAACGACAGGATCGATTTCGATGAAATTCGGTATTGTAGATTATGACTGGGATTGAGACATTTTACTTTTACCTAACTGCGCAAAATTAGGGTAATGTTTTAATTGACAAACTACGCGTGCGAAGCCGCGTGTGAGTCAGCTAGTCGCATATAAGTATTTCCATAGACATATCTATATACCAATGTTTTAAAAATTGCGTATCCCAGACCGGACGTGAAACCTCTACACTTATTTAATCCAGGTATAGTTAACATGGCTATGGTATAGCTACTACCGTGAGAAACATAGGACAACGCCCTAACCATACAAGCTAGACTGGTCATTCAAATGCCTTGCTAGAAAAAAGACAACTGCACATAGCCAGTGACCAGTATTTATAAATAAATATTACTTAGATAAGTAGGCGTGTGAATGGAAGAGGGAATTTAGATCAAAAACATAAAGAAGAAATAATATGTTTTATACGTGTAACTTCTACGAAAATCTTTTTCTTGGATTTTGGGAATCAGTATTACAGACCCTAAAAACGTAACCTTTTCACTAAAGTTTTATTAATGGACCTAAATGGGCGATATTTTACCGTACGACCTTAAGAATGAATGAATCAAGAAAATGATTTTTTACAAATAATTTTTAAAGTCATTAAATATTTGTATCCGACATATTCTCAATATTTTGCAAAAACAATTCTGACAGGATTTGAATCCGCAACCTTCTTGTTACGGACGCATTGAAAAATATTAACACACTTTTGTTTTTTTTTTGTTACCTTTCTTTCTCTAGAAAAAACATACGTCTGTATTATATTTCTGTGCTATACATCGGATTATTTAGATGATCCGGATGACACTGAATTTAGAAAATAATCCAAAAATGTAACCACATAAGAATGATTATATAATTAATATGGAGGATGACACACATGCATGATAACAACGCAACAAAATACCACAAAATAAGTATATACTATAAAATTTTACATATGTGTGTATTATTATATATATATTTATGATATAACTACTTATATATATATGTATTCTATGTATTTTATCAACCTTTTTGTGTTTTTACACGTAATTTGTTTTGTTCGTATTTTTAGTTTAATTTAGACTGTCTATTTATAAATTCTTTTTTAAATAAAGTAAATCCGTTTTTGGTCGTATGCTACGCTTAGTATAAGTTTGTATCTTATATAATACGGGCTGTGGATTTTGTTAAATAAATAAATAACACAGGTGAGCCAAAATGCTTGTTCGATCTCTAGATCGTAAACAAAAAAATGTTAGATTGAAATGACGATTCAAAATCACTTAAATCTTTACATCACCTGAATAAAGAAATTTTGTCTTTTGACTTCTACCTATTTAGGTACTTACGAAGCAGCAGCACAGCGTAGGACGCCCCCCACTGATGGATGGCGACCTTATAAAAGTTGCTTCAAGCCGCTGGCTTCAAGCCGCAACAGATTATCGCTCCGAAAATCTATAGAATAATCAATGCCCAATATTTGATAATTTGGGATAATTTGTGTTAAAATATTCTAATAATAGAACGTCCCATAGATTCCCATATATTTCTAGAGCGATCGAGCTGGAGGGCCACAATCCTATGGCTGATATGGTGAAGGTAGGTACTTATTACAGTACCAATAAGAACTAAGTTTGTCACACGGCTGCGGCCGCGGCGAGTTGTATAATTTCACACGATTCCTCACAACCGATTCACAATTAAAACGAGTCTAGGGTTCTGCAGAAAACAGAACATTCCGGATGGTAATAAAGTGATCGTATTTAAGCTCAGGTGACTTGGACCGAATTCGGACGCAAAGTCCTAACTGGCAATGTTACACGCTGCCGAGGTGGGCATTATGGAAACCCTTTGGAAAGGACAAAATTAAATTGTAAGCACTCAAATAAATTAACATCATCAAAGTTACAAAGTTGTTAATTACTAACGGTCTTTGTTTCGCCCGGCGCGGTGTAAGGAACCCTTAAACTGGTTATAGCGATAGCGTGGGGCAAAAAAGTTCAGAAATAGTGCTCTTGTTAGACCACAGTACCAGCAATAGCGAAGATAAATAATAATAAATAAATCATCATCATCATATCAGCCGTAGGACGTCCACTGCTGGACAAAGGCCTCCCTCATTGATCTCCAGGAACTGCGGTTGGAAGCGGCCTGCATTCAACGCCGACCTGAATACGACGCTGAATAAATAAATAAAAAACAATAAATTTTTATTCATTTTTCATATTATTAAGATTAACATTAGGAATTAATATCTACTTATAGGTAAGATTTTATACATTTCCTGAACTAGGAAAACCTGTATCTCAGGCGAAAAAGGCTGGCCTGGGGTAACTTATGAATACTGTAATTAACAAAACTTAGAAGCTATTTACATAATAAAAAAAAAATAACTAAATAAACTAAGTGCAAACATGGAAGGTATGAGTTTACGTACTATACAATCTTTAAAATCTTACTTTATTACGGTTAGTAATTTCTCAGTTTCCTCGTAAGATAGATTAGATAGAGCAGACTGTAAGGCTCTTTTACAGTTTGAGAAGATCATTGAGTAGATGCTCAATTTACGATTTAGCCTTTTGTACAGGAATGATCCTAGGAACATTAGAAATCTGGATGCAAAAGCATGCTTTACTGGGGTGTTGTTAGTGCGGCTGATATATTTCGTCTTTTGTTAGTACTTTCAGTGCTATAGGGAAGTGATCTGTATTGTAAATGAGGGGTATAGAATCAAAGGCAGCTATATCCACCTAGTTTATTTTTTCATAAAGCAGAAAAAACGTTTTATTTTATTTTTACTGTAGCAACACGATTAAAAAAAAAGTCTAAAATGAGTATTTGGAATGGTGGTACCACTGAATACACACCCATCGACCAATCCAAAGAATAAATTACTCTTTCGCGGTAATTTTAAAATCACTTAGCTGCATTTGATACCAACAAAAGGATTTAGCTGTCTTTGATTCTGATTGCAATGGATATAGCCGTTTTTGATACCAACTCTTTGGTGATGACGTCACAAGACTAGTGATGTGTATTTTAACTTTATCTAAGGATTTTCTATTGAAAATAAAATGCAATGTTTTCGTCATTATCACTTACATTGCTAAAAAATTGATACCGAAATGAATAAATGAGTAAATAAAAGAACATTTATGAAAAAAATATTATGTAATTTAAATGAAAAATGTTATATTCTTAAATTATCTTCTTCTTGAACTTCGCAAAGATCTTCTACAGTATCGTTCTCCTCTTCAACTCCCCTTTCTTCTAATAGCCGAAGCTCATCTTCGTCTACATTATTCAACACGTCGTAGAAATATTTTAAATGTGCAAGATTTTGCCAAGAGTCACCGTAGTGTTTTTGAAGAAGGTTTCTGACATCTCGCAACTTTAATGGTTTCACTTCTATGCCGTTAGGAATTATTGTTGGCCGTATAGCCTCAGCTTTTTTGCCTGTTTTACACAAACTTTTGGGGTTTCCCGTGTCAGAATTGTAATATAATTCACCACGTACCAACACACTTCCTTGAGTTTTGGATCTTCGAAGAATAAATCTTTTACACAGAGAAACCTTGAAGTGAAGTTGAGCCGGTGCTTTTACAATATTTTGCATTGCACTTTTCCAGTCAAGCACGGGTATATCTCGTAGTCGCGTGACTGTAGAGTGTTGACTGATTACATCGACGTACTCTTCTGGCGATGTTATTACCTCAATTTTTCGGATATTTTTTTCGATATTCCCGAAAACTCTATCAGGAGGCATAAAAGAGTGGCCGGTGACGGGAAACACCAGTTCCATTTTTTTTATTTGAGGATTTTCCAAAATCCAACGCATGCACATTGAAATCATTATTAAATTTTTATTTTGGCCAGCACATCCGTCTGCCACTAAACGGACGTGGGTTACATCAGTCAGGTCAGTTTTGTTGAGCCTATCATATACAGCGGAAGCAATTTGGTTTGACCCTTTAGCATACTCATTTTCCGTCCAGATGTATGCATGTGTAGTGTTCGTATTTAAAGGATCTTTCGATGAACCATTGACTATTGTAAAATTATACAAATACAGCTGCCTGCTGTAATAACAGCTCTGGTCGGGAACTTTTGGAAGTACTAAATTCTTTTGGCAATCGAATGAGAACGTAATCATTTTCTCTTTTTTTTCTTTAAGTAGTTTAAAAAATGCTTGTGCTTTTAATTTGTGTATCCTTTTCTCCGTCATCAGTTGAATTTTATTCGATGGATTATTTTCGTTCTTCAGTTTTTCTTGGAGTTCAATGCATTTCGAGCACACATCCGTCCTTGGACTCCCAAAACCAAGATTAAAATCTTGATTAAAGATAGATCTAAAGTAAGATGATTTGACTGGGCTGTCTGAGTGCGCTTATTTAAAAAGTTTAAATATTTTTTTAATATTGAGCTCACTAGGTAGGTATTTACGTTGCTGCGATGATCCTCTGCAATAATGTGCTTCTACGCAATTCAAAGACTTTAAAAATCTATGAACTGATTGTCTTTGTGCTGCATACTTCTGTTTCTTATGGTCACCGCCTCTACTCTCTGTAGGAACCCGACCAGATTCAAAGAAGTTTTGCATGACGAACTGAACACGATACTTCGTTATCCCAAGCGTATTTAGAAATACTTTCTGGCAAACTGGAATTGCTTTCTTAAGTGATTTTACGTAAATTGCATATTTAATCGAAAACGCTCTGCTGTTTCTTGTGTATTTTACAGGCCGCTTTCTGGCTGTTTTCTTTACTGAACAGCACTTTAATATTAACGCATCTTGATGTTGTTTGATGGGTTTTGAGTAAAACGATCTGTGAAAATGCACAAGATCTAGTATTTTTAATTGTTTACACGCAAATGATTTGGTGTTATGATTGCAGGTTATGTTTTCTGGCAAAGATTTCGACGAGTACCTGTGAAACAAAGCAAACGTAACCATGACTATAATTAATAACATAACCTTAATGTACCTACATTAATTAATGTAACTGAATAGCTCTATTTATAAAAATCCGCACTGAACAACATAAAACGTATCGATAATGTTAAACCTAGATCTATCTTGTATTTTATGTTAAAGATTCTATCGAACTCCATCGGATTAAGTACATCACTAGTCTAGACTTACCTGTCAATTTTTGCCTTCTTCGCCTTCCAATTCTCCGGCTGTCTTTTGCGCTTTCTTCCTTTCCCTGGCAATGCTTCTACTACAGACACTTCCATTGCACTTTTTATTAGTCGTTTAATACGTTTTTAGTTAGAAAACTATGCAAAATCCTATTCAATTTCGATAAAAATCGCACCCACGCAAACACGGTTTAGTATGAAATCCGCCATCTTGTCCTTACGAAAATGGAGACCTGTGATTGGCCAGGCGCAATTTTAGCTGTGTTTGTTTCCAAACTGCGTGGATTTAGCTGACTTTGGTTCTAAACTGATTCTTTAAACTAGAATTTGGTAGGGATTTAGCTGTTTTGGGTACCAAAAAATTTTGTAAACTTGTATAGAATAGTATGAAGAATAAAATGGCATTCACAGGTTCAAAAACGACTTGTCCTGGATATAGCTGCCTTTGATTCTATACCCCTCAAATAAAACATACAATATGATATGACATGGTGCTTACAAAATAAGGAAAAGTAGAGTGGTCGAAACATGGTGGCAGTATGAAAAAAGGGAGTTCGATTAATCCAATGA
The DNA here is from genome assembly GCA_918857605.2 of Philereme vetulata. Taxonomy (NCBI): domain Eukaryota; kingdom Metazoa; phylum Arthropoda; class Insecta; order Lepidoptera; family Geometridae; genus Philereme; species Philereme vetulata. Next base: position 1,830,318 of record OU975459.1, on the reverse strand, counting down.
TTTAATAACTCAAACTATTTTGAATGAATAATGGTAAAATTATTGAAAATTAAAACTTCTGATTCCTCACGACTTACTTTAAGCTCCTCATATTTGACTTATGACGTATAACTCCTGACTTCTGATTCTTTATATCCCATGATCTTGATTGATCAATTATATAAAAAAGGTTTTTGAAGTGAAAACTTCTTTAGGCGTCGTACCCATCGGGCAGTAAGGCGTTTTGGTCCCTGGCTAAAGCGGTTCAGTCGAACATCTGTCGCCCCTCACTACCTCCACTGCTGAAACCTGACGGTACTCTGGCCCATACCGCTAAAGAGAAAGCGAATTTGTTCGCCAATCTTTTTGCGGAATCTTCTCGTCTAGATGCTGCAACCGCGATACCTCCGAGTCTACCGGATGGTGGGGTATTTATGCCGGAAATCCGCATACATCAAACCGAGGTTCGAAAAACGATGCAGAATCTGGACGTGAACAAAGCAGTGGTTGTTCTTCAATTCTGCGCGCCTGAACTCGCTCCTGTACTGACACGCCTCTTTCGCCGCTCTGTGAAGTCTGGACAAGTGCCGATATCCTGGAAGCTTGCAAACGTGCAGCCCGTGCCTAAAAAAGGTAGTCCTACAGGCCCATCTCGGTCACGTCCGTCATGAGTAAGATTATGGAACGTGTACTGAACAACAGGCTCCTGGCACACCTAGAAACGCTTAACCTCCTCAGTGATCGACAATATGGCTTTCGCCAAAATCGGTCCACTGGGGACCTTCTAGCGCATGCCACGCACATATGGAGCGAGGCCGTAGAGAAACACGGAGAAGCACTGGCTGTTTCTCTTGAAATCTGAAAGGCCTTAGATAGGGTCTGGCATGATAGCCTTACTAGCAAGCTTCCATCATACGGTTTGCCCACTGGTCTGTGTTTCTTGATATCGGACTTCTTGAGGGACCGTTCGATACGAGTTGTCATTGAAGGCTGCTCGTCCGATCAATTGGCGATTAACGCCGGGGTCCCACAAGGGTCAGTACTTTCCGCAACTCTTTTCTTGCTGCATATCAACGATCTGCTAAAACCCGGTACCATTGGGTATGCAGATGATAGCACAGTTGTGGAAAGCTATACATCTAGTGCACGAGCCAGTGGAGCGCAGATTCAGTCACTCAGGGAGGTCATGGTCGAGCGCTTAAACTTATCCTTGAAGGCAAGCTCCGACTGGGGTGATGCCGATCTGGTTAAGTTCAATGCGAATAAGACCCAGGCGTGTCTGTTCTCCGCAAAACGAATCAATTTAATCTGACTCCTACTTTCCGAAATGTATCCGTGCCGATATCTGACCACATTAGTATCACATTAGTGATACCAAGAAGCTCGAGGTGGTCAATGTAGGTGCCGAAATTGAGTCGAAAGCCCAGTTGGCTGCTAAAAAGCTTGGTATACTCGCAAAGGTGAGGCACTACTTCACACCGGGACAGTTGCTCAACTTGTACCAAGCGCATGCCCGATCGTGTTTGGAGTACTGTTCTCACCTCTGGGACGGATCAACGAAGTACCAACTGGAATCAATTGAGAAAAGAGCCAAGAAGCTCATAGGCAACGATGAGCTAGTTGATGCAAGGCTCCTCAGCCTGGAGCATCGACGAAAGGTTGCTAGCCTCTCGGTTTTTTATTGAGTACATTTCGGGGAGTGTGCGGCGGAACTTTTCAACCTGATCCCACCATCTCCATTCTATCAACGGACAACCAGACGCTCTACGGTGCGCCACCGCTATATGGTAGAAATACTTCCCATTCGCACAATTCGGTTCTCTTCGACCTTTATTATGCGCACCGCCAAAGAGTGGAACGCCTTGCCAGAGTCTGTGTTTCCAGATAGCTACAGCCTGGGTATATTTAAGAGTGAATAGGTTTCTTCTAGGCAAGCGTGTACCATCGTAGACTGCATCATCGCTTACAATCAGGCGAGATCGTGGTCAAACGCAAGCCTATAATGTAAAAAAAGGCATTTTTTGAGATGTGAAAAAACCATTGAACTCGCGACACTATTACCGTTACCGACATATCTATATATATGTATCTCGTAACTGTTTAAGCACTGTTGGCACTCCCGGAGTGCCACTTTTTTTCAGCCTATTTTTTCCTACTGCTGGGCAAAGGTCTTTCCAGCTGTGCGATACTCCACCACCCCTGCACGAGGGCAACAAGATCGCCTCGCAACTAAAAAAGGTATTAAAAAAACGATCACTCGATTTGCAAAAGGCGACGTTGGTCGCCCGATTCGCGACACGCACGCAGTTGCGCGGTCTCCTATCCTGAACCTCTATGGGATATGCTACGAATATTATAGCCTTCTCTATCCAACATACTTAACTATCCTCCTGATGATGCCAATGTTTACAAATAAGGTCCTGTTCTTAAGTCCACTGACCCCATCTCGTTGTTTTATAAGAACAGTATGTAGGTAGATACATGTAATACGAAAATTACTGTAATAATTTGTCAACGTCGTTCTCATTATAAAGTAAACTGAAAAATATTAATAGTGGTCAGACATCTTAACTTTGAATGATGGGATAAGACACTGTAAGTAACCGCCTTATAGGTTATTATTGCTTAAATAAAATAAAATTAAATCAATATATTTGTGGCAACACAATATAATATATTGTAGTGTTATGTATAAGTGAGGAGCACATGTCTTTACTTCGTGAGCGTGCATATTAGGGAATGCAATCCCGACTCGAGATTGCAAATTCGAGATCCTGCGGGATTAGAAATATCAATCCCGCGGGATCCCGGAATTTTCGGGATCCCGTCTAGTTTAAAAAAAATGTTAAATTCGGATGACTGAAAAAGCTAATAACTGCTTGTTTGTGATAGTGAGGTTAACTAAAATAACATATTACTCGAAAGAAAATAAAAACCTTTATTCTTTAATCTTACCAACTAAATAATTATCGTCACCTGTCGCTAATATTCGGAAATAGTCGGAATAGTTTTCTAACGCTGTTTGGCGTTCCTGCCGCTCGCGGCCGTCAGTCAACGCGCCGCTTGCGCCCCGAGTGGACGTGTGTAGCGTCGCTGACCACTGCCGCCCAATCCCGTCAATCTAGAACGGGATCTCGTTATATGATGCGTCGGGATTGATCCCGAAAAATTACACGAGATCGGGATCCCGCGGGATCGGGATTGCATTCCCTAGTGCATATGTATAACTGTTGCCCGCGACTTCGTACGCGTTACACTACTAAATGTGTAGGTAACCTAGAAATAAAGCTAAACTCGCTGTTGCAACTTGACTTGACACCCCATTTTTATCCTATGGGAACTGATTTATAGGATAAATGGTAGATTTTGTGGTGATCCAGGTTATAATCTACGTATATACCAAATTTCATGGAAATCGGTTCAGCCGTTACGGCGTGATTGAGTAACAAACAAACAAACATCCAAACTTTCGCTTTTATAATATTACTGTGATAAGTATAGGTGCATGTAAATAAATTAGTTGAAGATAGGAATTAGGTATGACATATAGCATTATAAATTAACAATTAAACATTATGTCAAAAAAAATATTGAATATAATAGATACACATCATTTTAACAATTATATATGAATTTAAAAAATCATTTACCGAATAAAAACATTGTTTGTTGTTCAACAAATGTTTTTGCAAATGTTTAAGCAATGTTTTAAGCATATTTTATCATCATCAGGTCTCAACAACAACAACAACAACGATAACAAGGACCTGATGATGATAAAAGATGCATCAACGGAAAAAAATGGTATTTTAAAAGTTAAAAGAAAGATTTTATTATCTAATTAATTACTGATCCATCCACCACTCGCACGATTTTTTCTAAATAAAAGTTATCCTTTAATAGTGTTGTTTTCTATCAGTGAACGAGTTTTAGAAATCATTTGAAATTAACAAATTTTAGCTCTATATAATATCAGTCAAAACATTCCAAGGATCATGTTGAAACGTCAACAACCTGTTCTTCCGCGATTAAGTGAAAAAATTCATAATAGGGTTTTAAGCTAGCCTTTGTACATGTCCATTTTGTAAGCTGTTTCTGTCTGTAATCTATTTGTGTACAATAAAGATTACAGAAAAATAATCAACAAGGCTAGTAGTTACCATACCTGGGTGTTTGGTAATATACTAACGCTATTCAATCATTATTATAAATACGGGATTTATCACGTACCGTCTTATCGGTGTTTCGATCGACAATGTTTCGGTTCAATTCGTGAACCTTCATCAGGGTGAGTGCGATCCGCTCCGAATAACGTCTCGCCTCGCACTGCGCGCCGCTGCTCTCCGCGTGCGAGTGGACGGGCGGGGTGGTGGGGACGCTATTCAAGTGAAATAAAAGTCGATTTGATATCTCTTTCGGAAATGGCTACGGGTTTTGGTTAGAAAGGGACAACAAGAGATATCTCGAGACGTCACCAATACAGTATCTGTGGTTTAATGGCAAGCATTATTCCATAGCACAACATACGTATAATAAAGTGTTTGTTTATACATGCCAAAATATTTTTTACATTTCACAAATGTATTTACTAAGCTCATCAAAATAACCCCTTTCATTATTGTGCGTACCTATATTATCAAACATCCTATACAAAAAAAAAATCAACCAGGCTAGTAGTTTCTTCATCATATCAGCCGTAGGACGTCCACTGCTGGACAAAGGCCTCCCTCATTGATCTCCAGGAACTGCGGTTGGAAGCGGCCTGCATCCACCGCCGACCTGCGGTTCTTACCAAGTCGTCTGCCCATCTTGTGGGTGGACGTCCTACGCTGCGCTTGCCGGTCCGTGGCCTCCACTCGAGAACCTTTCGGCCCCATCGGCCATCTGTTCTGCGCGCTATATGGCCTGCCCATTGCCACTTCAACGTGCTAATCCGTCGGGCTATGTCGGTGACTTGAGTTCTCCTACGTATCTCCTCATTTCTGATTCGATCCCGTAGAGAAACCCCGAGCATAGCCCTCTCCATAGCTCGTTGAGCGACTCTGAGCTTATTCATAAGGCCAATAGTGAAGGACCACGTCTCGGTTCCATATGTCATCACTGGTAACACACACTGATTGTAGACTTTCGTCTTAAGGCACTGAGGTATGTTGGACGAAAAGACGTTGCGTAGTTTCCCAAACGCTGCCCATCCGAGTTGGATTCGACGATTGACCTCTTTCTCGAAGTTGGACCTACCTAATTGGACTGTTTGTCCTAGGTATACATTCGCGTCGACAACTTCAAGAGCCGAGTTCTCAACCATAACTGGGGCAGGGACGACATGGACATTCGACATGATTTTCGTCTTGTCCATGTTCATTTTAAGTCCTACCCGTTGGGAAACTCGATTGAGGCCTTCAAGCATCGTGCTGAGCTCTTCCATCGACTTTGCCATGACCACAATATCGTCGGCAAACCGAAGGTGAGTGATGTATTCGCCGTTAATATTGATGCCCAGTCCTTTCCATTCCAGAAGCTTGAAGGCATCTTCCAATGCGGTCGTAAACAGTTTCGGAGAGATGACATCTCCCTGTCTTACGCCTCTTTTTAAGGGAATCGCCTTCGAGCTCTGTTCGTGTACTCGGACTGACATAGTGGCGTTTTTATACAAACACTTCAACACTTCGATGTACCGATAGTCAATACGGCATCGTTGGAGAGACTCAAGCACTGCCCATGTTTCGATCGAATCGAAGGCTTTCTCATAGTCCACAAACGCGAGACATAGCGGCAAGTTATACTCTTCGGTCTTCTGTATGACTTGCCGCAGCGTATGTATGTGGTCTATGGTACTGTAGCCTTTACGGAACCCGGCTTGTTCGGGAGGCTGGAAGTCATCAAACCTGCGTTCGAGACGGTTCGCGATGACCCTCGAAAACAGCTTATAAACATGGCTCAAAAGCGAGATGGGTCTGTAATTCTTAAGCAAGGTGTTGTCACCTTTCTTGAAGAACAGAACCACCACGCCCCCGTTCCATGCTTTTGGCGTCGTACCTTCAAGCAAGGCGGAATTAAAAAGCTTCTGAAGGACTTTAAGTACCGGTGATCCACCCGCTTTCAGAAGCTCTGAAGTGATTCCGTCCTCACCCGGCGCCTTGTCGTTCTTAAGCTGCTTCAAGGCCATCCTGATCTCATACAGGCTGATGTCCGGAATATCTTCGGTATAATGTCGGGTCAGTTTGGCTCTTGGGTCGTTGGCCGCACTGCAAACAGGTTTAGTGACCGAATCGTAGAGCCGTCCATAGAACCTTTCGACTTCCCTTAACACTTCCGCTTTACTTGACGTTATGCTGCCATCTTCCCTCTTCAGCTTCGTCATGCGGCTCTGCCCAATAGAATTATCTCTCGCGAACACTTTGGAGCCTTTATTCCGCTCTATCGTATCTTTAATACGAGATGTATTAAAGGTACGAATATCGTGCCGCAAGGATTTCCAAATCTTTCTATTGAGCTGCCTATGTGACTGAGCATCATCGGGAGACTGCAGTTGCAAAGAACGTCGTTCAGCCATGAGGTTAAGGGTGTCATCAGAGAGTTTCTGAGGTCTATTGGTACGGGGGGTCTTAAAGAACTGGGACCCCACCGTATGGACGGTTTCTACGAACCTGTTATTGATCTCGTCTCGCTTTGACTGTCTAGAAGTAGATGCATCAGTATGCATCTACTTCTAGACAGTCAAAGCGATTTGCAAGTTCGAGTTGAAAGCTCTCGAGGTTTTGGATATGTGCGCGAGTGGGTCGGAGCGTAGATTTTATCAAACGGGACCTTTCACGTTTAACGTTCATATTCAATGTGGCTCTAACAATTCGGTGATCACTGCCGGTTTTCACCCTGTGAATCACAGAGACATCATTGAGTATCCGTTTCTTCTTGGTCAAGATGAAATCAATCTCATTTCTCGTGGAACCGTTGGGACTCATCCAGGTCCATTTCCTGTGAGGCGGCTTCTGGAAAAAAGAATTCATCATAAAGAGTCCTTCTTTCTCCAGAAAATCGGCCAGCCTCTGTCCCCTGGGGTTCCGTTGCCCATATCCAAATTGCCCCACTCTCAACTCATCATCGCTTCTCATGCCTAGCTTTGCATTGAAGTCCCCCATAACAACAATAAAGTGAGTTTTGTTCGGATGTATGGCTCTACTGATGTCCTCATACATAGACTCTACTTCTTCATCTGGGTGTGAAGAGGTCGGCGCATATACCTGAACGACCTTCAGCGAATATCGCGTAGATATTCTGAGTGTCAGGTACGCGACCCTGCTCGACACACTGTCGATGGTGATAATGTTGTTGATGAGTGACTTGTGAACGAGAAACCCAACACCACCTTGGGTCTGTTGGTCGCCCTCCCGGTAGTATAGTAGGTTACCAGACTTAAGGGATATCGTGTCCTCGCCCTCTCTACGGACTTCTGATAACCCCAAAATGTCCCAGTGTAATCTACTAATTTCTTCTTCCAGCTCAACAATCTTTTCGTCTGTCCTCAAAGTGCGGATGTTGTGTGTTACCAGGGCCAGTGGTCGTCGTAGTGTTTGGTAGCCGATCGTCTCCCGGAGATTCTTAGCACCCCTGGCCCCGCCGTTACCGTGACTGCTACCGTAGCCAGGATTAGCGGGGCCGCCGGGGACTCGGGGCCTGGTTTTATGTTGCACTATATCCATAAGGGGGTTGTTGTCATACTCGCCACGCTTGGCAGGCGGGTTGGCGAGCGCAGTATAGGTATTGTAAACACGAAAAGACGCTGCTGCCCATCTTTCGGAGGTATCCCTTAAGTAGTTTCTTATTGTGAAAAAATCCGTAAATTGATTTGAAATGATCTACAAGATTTCAATGACAAGTTAATTTTGATTTTGGATGATTCTTTTACCTTTTACAAAACATTAGCTGTTGAGGAGTAATCCGCTTAAGCAGGTAGTTCTAACATTAGGGGCGGTTGCAGGGTGTCCATACACGTAAACAAATATAAATAAAATATAAATATTGCTGGACATTTCACCCAGCGCTATCTAGCCCCAAACTATGCAGAGCTTGGGAACCACATAACTGATAGAAATATACTTTTTTTTTAAATACATACTTATAATATATAGAAAAACAACCAGACCCGGAACAAATATCTGTAGATCATGCAAACATTTGTTCCGGGGCGGGAATCGAACCCACTACCTCCTGCGTCGAGGCAATATTCGAACACATTGTCGTACTGTATTTTTAAGGGTTGAGATATTGGGGTACAAGAGGGTAAAAAAAAAAAGAAAATGAGATTTTTAGGTCAAATGAGACGTTAAACGAATGGTTTATTAAAGCCCTTGTAGTTTTTGAGTTAATAGCTATATTAAAAACAAAACTTTGACACAATTCACAGGATACACCAGTAACCTCACAATTCTGATATTTTGTATGTGTATAGCTTTAGTGATACAAATATAGGCAAAAGCCTGACATCCAGAGTAACTGCAATTTCTACCCCTAAAAAACCAAACTACAGGAACTCTCGTTACCTATAATTTGAAAGAAACTGTAGGTCAGGTAATATGGTTACAATTCATATGTTTTTTATTTTTTATAGGAAACTCGTGAGATCTCAGTTCGGAGCGAACGACTATTTATTTTAAAACGGCTTGTGTAGAAAATAATGGAATATCTTGGCTATAACGTTACCAAAAGGTTGAGGAATATTCTAGAATTATCATCTGAACCTCATCAACAACACTAGCAATTCTAGAAAAACTATGAGTATTTTAATTATTTAACTTTTTGTCCACTTCCCATTTAATCCCGTAATGGACATAAAGGTCAGCGTTTACCCTATTATTGCCGTTTAATTAGACAAGAAAACTTAAATGTCAGAACACATGAACTTTAATCGTTAGTTATGAACGGAAACAAAGTATCATCATCAGAAGAATATTTATAGAAAATAACAATAATTTATTAAAGTACTAACTGATGTTTGTCAATAAAAACATTACCCACCTTCTGGACAGTCGTGTAAAAAGAAGCTGATGTCCCAATCCCTATCATAATTCAAATAAACTCATTTTATTTACTTTAATAATTTACCTGCAAACAAAATTTCATCGAAATCAGTCCAGCCAGCAGAAATCGGTCACACACCTTAGAAACTTGCCCTACGATGCAATGACTTGACCATCAACTTGACGCATGCTCCTTGTTCGGCTATTCGCCTATCTTAACTCAGAGACGATATCAAAATTAGCCATCAAGTACACACGGCTACACATCAAGCTATACATTTCCAGTATAAGCTGACCTCTCATTCTACGAAAAGCCTATGCGAGGTCAGCTTATACTGTAAATGTATAGCTTGATGTGTAGCCGTGTGTACTTATAAAAAAAATTAAAAGATTCGACACAAATAACGATATGACAACACCTATACCTATAGCCTAAACACTAGAGTCAAGAACTCGAATGGAAAGATTGGTGCCAACGTATCAGGTCTAATCCTTCTAATTCACAAGACGGCATTTACCTGTAATGTTGTCTTGTAAATGATCCACGTAAGCAATCTGACAATAATATACAATTTGCGCTACACCGTCTAGTTTCTAAACTAGCCGCCTAATCCAGTCTAAGCAACATATCTGAACCTCAAGACCGATGTCAATGAATCCTACTTATTTTATCGCTAACTCTCAATACCCTACCTGAAATTCCTTTTCATCCTTGCGTTAGCCGCGGTGAAATGTATTAGAAACTATTGCAGAACTTAAAAAGTTACGTCCTGAACGCTACAGACTTGGAAGATAATAGCGAGTCAATAATTCTAAGATGTTGAAACTTGTGCGTTTGAGTTAAGCTACCAAGGGTTGTTGTATAGGGTTTGGTTGGGAACGCGTTCGGGAATGCGAGGTTCTGTTGGAGAGTGCAATGCCTCGCTCATGCAGCAAGGGAACCGGTTTCTAATCGTGCGTCTCTGCCGATCGCCGAGAAAAAGTTAGAATAAGTGCAATGCAGACTTCGCGTTCCGATTTCTGCGAGCCCTGATGAAGTTACTGCTTTATGGGTGTTTTATAGCGTTGGATTGATAATAGCTATCAATCCATAAAATCGAATAGTATTTTATTATGGAGTTGTATAACTATTCTCTGAAAATCTTAAATCCTATCTAATCGCCCGGCAATATTGGATTGCTTGGATTGGATATTCTATCATCTTCTAATTTTATGACACTAGCAGAATTATTGTTATGCGCGTAGACTCGTAAAAGTTTAATTATATTCTGTACTAACAATATTTGAAACATCAAATTTATTTATTTCAACTATCATCATCATCTTCAGCCCTTCTCATCCCACTGCTGGGCATAGGCCTCTCTTCGTTGTCGCCATTCGCCTCTGTCCTGCGCTGTTCTAACTCACATGCGACCGGCGTTTCTGGTTCCATCTCGGGGCCATCACTCAGTCGGCACCCTGTTCCACCTGTCATCACCACGCCTGGCCACATGCCCTGCCCAACTCCATTTGAGTCCCAATATACGCTTGCTAACGTCTTGAACATTAGTCCGCTTGCGATTTTACGGTATTTGGGATTCGGTCTAGTAGTGTGATGCCGAGCTTGGCGCGCTCCGTGGCTCTCTGTGCGACTCTAATCCTGTGCACAGGATTATAAATGTGCTAAACTACGTTTTATTGATTCATTTAATATCTTTCACTCTGCCATTGATTGGTGCAAATAAAAATGTATAATATTCTATCGATCTGCCAATAACTGTCATAGATCTAGCTATCTCTGAATAGTTATTACCTACCGCACGCATAGTTTAGTTTATGATCTACCAGCCGTTGCTCTAACACGTCCGAAGGATCGAATCATTACGAACAGTTCAATCTTCTCTCCAAATGTTTTGTCTAATGTTAGTGATCGTAAACGTTAAAATTCAATTTGTAATTAACTTTTCAAATGATCGTGAGCTCCGTGATTTTTAGAAAACTGAGATGTTTTTGCTCAAAAACTCAGGCTAACAACGTACTGAGTTTTTATCTTAGATAGGGACTTGAAATTCTTACAAAAAATATCATTCCGTATTTCCCTTTTGGATCTCTTTGGGAATACGAGAACCATGGTGTTATACATTACTTTTCTGTTATTAGTTTGCCCTAATATTATTTCAAAAACGTATTTGGGCTAGATAATGCTAACATAATTTAGGGTCTGCTGGTTTTGGCTTATGTGTAAAAGAAATAATTTGGTATAAATTGGGGAAAACCTGAACATCGTTCTCGCATTCCTCTGAATATTAAGAAATTAATACATATATAATACGGGCTACCTTACCTACCTGCTAGATTAAAAAGAACTGGTTAGAAGAAAACATTCTCTTTCTAAATTACGGATTAGATACTTTTAATTTTAAACAGAACGACCAGCACCGAAATAATATAAATTGTACGATATTTCAACTTTTGAAACTATTATGGTTATTAAATTACGGGCAATTTAAAACACGTAGGTAATTTATTTATTTATTTATTTGTCTCATGTTTATAAGATAAGATAAGATAACTCTTTATTGTACACCAAAGTAAAATACAGAATATAATTCTTACAAATAGATTTAGTACAATGGGCGGTCTTATCGCTAAAAGCGGTCTTATCGTTTATTTAATTTTAACTTAGCTACTATTCGAATATTGACTTAATTTAATTAAATTATTTAGATTTTACATAATTTGTTTATAACTATTGTGATTATGGATAATAATTATCTGAAATAAATGAATACAATACAATTAAAACTGTACTTATTAAAAACGGGGTATTTATCGGGATACTCAAAAACTCACAAATCATAGCAATTATCCCGTTTTAGTAGGTATAAGTAGTGCTTATGATATTTTGTTTCTACCATGGGCAAAACCTTTTTTACAAGATTTTTAATAACTTGCATTGCATGTATCCGGGTGGAATCTTGAAACTTAATTTTAAACCCTATCCCCTCAACCGATTGAACTGAAATTTGGATTACATATGTAACTTCGATGCCAATGCAATAATATGGTATCATGGAAGTGGTCTCATGATGGAGACGGATGCTAGACAACGGAACTTCTGAATGGATTCTATTAGGCTACTAGGGTTTTGGCTCATTTGAATCTGCTTGCGGTTCCGATTATGAATTTTATAAAAGCTTGTTATGAAAAAGTTATTTATGATCACTCTAAGTCAATGCAAAATATGTGTAGGTAACTACGAGTATAAGTAATAGTGGTAACTAATCCAAAGATTATGAAGATGTATTATTATCGCAGTAAAAGTGTAATTCCCATCGGAAGGTTCTCAATAATCGTAATGAAATGTGGAAGCGTCTCAGCCGAGTGCTCGGCACGGTGGCTGCACTTTCGCCTGGCGAGACGGTAGTGCTGTGCGAGGGTAGGCAGAGCCGGATATCACTTCTTAAATTGACATGTATTCTAAAAGGTTCAATAAAAAAAATCCCAGCCTTGTTTCTTGCTTTTCTTTCCTGGTTTGGTTGCGAAGGAACAGACAGTAAAATCTACGCTTCAAAGTGATCCTTGTGATTTTAATGAATAAAAGGTTTTGACTTTGACATAAAATTGGGCAAGATTTTATTTATAATCTATGTAGGTATATGCCAAGTTTCATCAAAATCATTCCAGTCGTGAAAAGTTAACAAACAGACATATAAACAGACAGACAGAGAGACAGAGGGGCATAGTTACTTTCGAATTTATCATAATATTAGGATGGAAGTATAACGCGTTAATAATCGTCTCGAACCGTACTCTAATGGCGGGTACCTATATCCGTCGGTAACCAGCTACAACTCGTTTCTCCTTGAAAACCTGTCAAAAGTTTGACACTAGTTTGATACTTTTTCAAGGAGATACGAGGCGTAGTCGGTTACCGACGGATATAAGAACCCGCCATTAGTGACATCGTTTCATCGAAGAAAATATCTATATTACTTTGACAATCGATATCGATACATTGACGATGAATAACATTTGTTCTTACAAATGTTCGCGACCTTCATAGGTAGGATACGGTCAAATAATTGAGAGCATTCTGGTATCGTTCTTATATTTATTTAATACTTTCAAACAAAATATGTCAATTAGGAGGACTTATAGCAATATCTATCAATCTAGTCATTTAGGACTTGGTTCTGACGCTAAAAGACCGTCCGAAGAAGGCCGAAGTAGGTCTAAACAGTCATCAGGCGAAATGGAACGAAGCTGCGCTCGGAGTTTTGTATGAACTCTGCATTCGAGGCCGTTACCAAAAAAATAGCAGAAGCCACTACTCACTCCTGCGGCACAGGTGACTAAGATTGAGTGTGAGAAGGCTGCCGGCGGCGACTAGACACTGCCACTAGTGGCTATCTTTGATATGGCTCTTACTCATAATAAATACTTAGAACTTCCAAAAGCCGGTCATTTCCCTTCCCTCACCCTCGGCATTTCTCTCCAAGGACACAGAACCTGTCCGCGGGACGGGCCTTGACGGTTTTTAGGCAACCTGCAGCAATCAGGAATGCGACTCTGTCAGCCATTTATGAAATATGATTCGCGTGAAACATTGTAAGTACAATGGAAGTGCGAAAGGGACAAATACAGGGCCCAATAAGGTAACCGAATTTATACGTTCCTATGTATTTATGACTTCAACTCCTGTAGTTCCTGATACCCAGATATCAGTAGTAGTCAGATAAGGCTATTTGTTGGATGATAGCTTGGCCGAAGGGTGATGCCTCTGGTACATACCTAGCTAGATCAAAACGTGGCCATAAGTTGACAAAAGATAAATTTACAAATAGGTGTTCAGTTGGGAAAATTGCGATATATTTTGTGAACGTTCTATCTAATGACTAGAAGGACTAGTGAGGAATCACAATCATCAGTTTAAGGTGGTGGCTAGAAAAAGTGCATGAATGAAAGAATCAGTGATAAAGAGGCTGAAGTGAAAAGACCAGTGCGTTGAAAAGTGAGGTCCATTCAAAGATTTTTCCTATTCTTTTCACTGATTGACAACATGACAAGGAGATAAGCGTAAGGCACAACATTATGTTAATATTTGTATTAGTAGTGGATTTGTGTTCTCAATTTGGGACAAGGAAAACTATCCCAGAGCAGGACACACTACCTAGATCATGCTTAGAGCTCCATTGAACTCAAAAACATGACTAACAATAAATACAAACAGTTTATGTTTTGTAGGCCACACAACTGATGAATTCATACATTTAATACATTTCATGACCTCCGTGGTACAGTGGGCGAATAGCCGGCTGAGACGCAGGAGATAGCGGGTTCGATTCCTGCCGCGGAACAAATGTTTGCATCATCTACAGATAGTTCTTCCGGCTCTGGTTGTTTCTCTATATATTATAAGTATGTATTTACAAAAAAAATGTACATAAGTATTCTATCAGTTATCTGGTTCCGTACAAGCTCTGCTTAGTTTGGGGCTAGATAGCGCTGTGTGAAATGTCCAGCAATATATATTTATTTATTACATCGGTTTCCATATTTTAAAACAATATTTGGTATGCTTCAACGGTTTGACTCTATAGGGGTAAAACATACATAGAACTGGCAATTTAAAACAAATTTAAAATGAGCCAAAACAAGAGTTAAAGGCGAGATTCGTTTGCCGGATTTAGAATGAATTCAAAATCCAAAATTGAATGAATGGTCAGTGTAAATGATACATAGCCGGCTAGGTTGCGGGAGGTTCAGTTATAGCCCCTGGTTTCCTACATATTTTGCTAAGTTTAAGGTGCTGTGTAAAATTTCAAGCAGTATTATTTGTTTACGGTAGTCATTTTCCAGGACTCTATTCTACTATTTTTTAAGGAAAACGATCTTCTTCTTAGCGTGTTAGTCTTAGTTCTACGTTTTAATTTATACCATGTTGGACAGGTGTTTGGCCACAATATGAGCATTAGGTGAGGCGGTTATTAGGTCCTCCATCGTGCAGGTGTTCGGACACAAAGGGCACATTAGCAAGTGCTGCATTGACTGCGCGGGATCACCGCAGTCGCACTGCGTTAAGTTAGGGTCCATGAATCCCCATTTGCACCATATTAAATATGGAGCGGCCAACCTGGGTGCGGAGACTGTTTAAGGACTTCCAGACTGGCCACGAGAGATCGGGCCCGGATGGTAACTGTTCCTGCGGGGTGATCAAATCAGGCGGTGGGGAGTTATTCTTTAGGAAAACGATGATGGCGCCATACAATCGTTGAACGATTGTTGCTCCTTTTGTATGCTATTTTTTTATGGTTTGGTTTTTGAATTATTATGGGATCATTTTACAATGGTATGGTTAGTGTTGCCATTAACTTCAGGAATGAAAACTACCATTGTTGACAAAATAATTTTGGAAACTTATACACATAATTGCGAGATTATATGCAACTAAAATTACTGTATTCGCTGTATTTTACGAGTTTGAGAGTGATGTAAATAGACTTCAAATGGACCCTTAAGAAGCCCGCGAACCCCGAGCGCAACTTCAATTCGGCCGCGTCAAAAACTTCGACCTGAATATCGCTATCCCTGTTTAGTGACGAAGTTTAGCTTTCAGAGCGATAGTGATAGCAATAGAACGATTCTAATTTTGATTAGATTTTGACCGTGTTCTGTAATACCAAAAATGATGACTGAAAACTTGTTGTATTTTTCTCATTGTGTTGTTATTCTATAACTAGACGATATAATCTATGTTGCCATGACTAGGATACGTAAGATGTTGTTGTTTTTAATACGAAACAATTAGGTTGAAAACAGGTCTTATATGACGTAAAAACATTCAGAATGCGATACGCTTCTATTTCATTTTAGGTAAGTATTTTGATCTAATTTATGGTTGAGAACCTAGATAAATACTATTCAAATTAAAATAATAACTTATTATGGTAGAAATATGCTCCAATTAGAAATGATATTGGTAGTACATGTTGTATGGGCGATTCCCCTCCGGTGTCCCCTTAAAACAGCAACCTTTGGATTGTTTGGCTTGATGTAATGAAGTAGTGAGGAGACCAATTTTAGATTGGATAGTCTTTAGTATTTCGGAATCAAAAAGCTAGCAAATAAGAACAAACTATAAAATATCCCGGCCAAAATACCGGAAAATTGTTAATTTCCACGGTCCACGAAACCTTGTACAGCAAATGTTGCTTGCAATAATCACAAGCCTGTGACAACCTACCTGCCAGCCGCAATAAGAACTTGAAGAAGTGAACACTCTACCTGTCAAGATCACCTTAACCCCCCCAGATTTGTATATTAAAACCTGTTCTAAAACCGTGGTTGAAGGGTGATATTCCCGTGGTGTGGTTTGGTGGTTACGATGTGTTAGGTGGTGAAGAGTGCTGGTCAATAACTGTGGTGTAAAGCAAAAACGCACTCAGACCAGGTAGCATTCTTGTGGCTGTCTCAGCGTTAGGACCTAAATGGTGGTTAGATGCCTTCAATGTCCCTTGGTATATGACAGGAATGTTTTAATCGATAAAAATACTGGACTTTTCCATTTCTAAATGTTATAGGAATTATTATTGTTATATTAATGGATCTTTTGTTAATGGAGAATTAATTGACGGTTTTGTTCGAGTTTAATGGCAAATGAACCGTTAAACTTATTCCAAGAAGTTGGTAATTAAATTAATTATCTGCCAGCCACGGTGGCCTATTGGGGTGAACCTCGACTT
This sequence comes from Philereme vetulata, assembly GCA_918857605.2. Lineage (NCBI taxonomy): Eukaryota > Metazoa > Arthropoda > Insecta > Lepidoptera > Geometridae > Philereme > Philereme vetulata. The sequence continues at coordinate 1,813,598 of OU975459.1, read as the reverse complement.
CCTGAGTTTGTGAGTTCGTATCCCGTGCACGAATGGATTTTTCTACTCTGAAATTCTTTATTGTTTGTTACACCTAATTGCAATTACTTAACCTAGAAAACTTAAAGACGTGGCAGTACTATGGGCGGCCTTATCGCTTAAAGCGATCACTTCCAGTCATTCTTTGGATGGACCGGATTGAAAAAACGTGCAAGGAGGCGGTGTTACAATAAATACTTATTTATGTAGGTCAAATAAATAAACACCTATACCTACCTTAAAATATATTGAAAGGAATTACCTATGTGAGTAAACCACAAGTGCTCTAAACGGTAAACGAAAACATCGATTATTCATATTCATTGTAGAAACCGACATGTCCTAGAATCAAAATTCGAAGGCATAAGCTATCGAGTAGTATTCTACTAAGCAGCGATGGACTTGCAACCTGTTAGCTACGTAAATGCTACTCGTACCATTAAAAAATTGCACGTATCAAACTATGTTAATAAAACACGACTTTTAACTATTCATACAAATCGAATCCAATAAAAAAACCTCTGTGACAGACGGGCACGACAATACCATAGGGCTTCTGTTTTTTCCTTCAAAATTACGGAACTGTCATAGTCATAGATAGATATTTATTAATTCATGTTTGTTTTACAATAGATGTTTTTAGATTTAGCCATAGCAGATTGTCCGTCAGCCACCATCGGCCCGACTGAAAAGCCGCAAGAGCTTCCTCCGATCCACCAATCCCACGGACAAAAGCCCGGCAGTAGCGAGACTTGAATTATGGTCCTTCCATCACACTGCCCCTCCTGATTACATTCCACCAGCGGAGCATCTTCCTTCCGGCTACAAGCTGCAGTGGCCAATTTGGAAGTCTCTAAACCGGTTGCACACTCAAGTTGGCCGCTGCCGAGACAATTTAGGCAAGTGGGCATAGACCCATTCCGGAGCCAGTGCCACTGCGGGGCCACCACACAAACAATGGCCCACCTGCTCTCATGTCCTCTATGCCCAACCACCTACACACGGAATGACTTGTACCAGGCAACAGAGAGGGGTGTGGAAGTTGCTCTCTATTGGGCTAATCAAATTTAAAAGTCAAATAGCCATTGACACGACAGAAGAAGAAGAAGAAGAATAAATGTTTTACAAAAAGTTTTGGTCCAAAACATGAGCCCCGGCAATGCAATAATACTAGAGCGTCGCCCCGAACTGAGATCTCGCGACTCTCCAATAAAAACAACACAAATATATAATCTTTGAATATCACTATAACTTGACCTGCAGTTTCATTCAAATTACAGGTAACGACAATTCATGTTTATTGGTTTTTTTTTTGGTAGAAATTGCAGTTATTCTGTAGTTCAGACTTTTCCCTACATTTGTGTCACTAAATCTACATGCATACCAAATTTGTCACACTACAGTTTTTATTATGGCTAACATAAAAACTACTTACAAGGTTTAAACTAAAAATAAAAACGGGGTCGAAATGTATACCTTTCATTTGACGTGCCATTTGACAAGATAGTCCCATTTTGGTTTTTTTAACCCTTCTGAACCCAATATCTCATTAACACTCCCCCCCCCCCTCCTCCCCCCCCACCCACCCCCCACCCTCCGTCCTTAGCTCATTTAGTCACACCAAAATTGTGCCATCACTACCTACCTATATACTAAATTTAATGAAGTTATCCTCGGACAAACAAACATACATACAACGCCGATTTGCCCAAGTTGATTTGGAGATCTCGCTTCGCTCGATTAATTAATATTAATTAATAATATACTAAGTATATGTAGGTAGCTATACCAATATCAAGTATGCAACTGAGTAAGCACTTCACAACATTGCACCTTTAGCCATAAATGTCATTTCATACCAATTATAGTCAAAATGTTCGTATACACTCCTAGATTTCTTCCACAACAAAAACTCAGGAATCCTAAAGATACGAGTAAAAAGACAGCACATTGCGTGCTTACAGTTTTTCCTATCCATCGCGAGCAGAACCCAATTTAATCCAACATCTAACATAAGAGAACCAAGGTCTAAGACCTACGGTCGAGTCACAATGAAAACAGAATGATATTATCTGCGCCTGTCTAATGCCGCTTACCGGGTTTTGGAATGTAGTCTGACAATATATTCTATTCTTCTGGCAGTCAAGTGCAAGATGTACCTAGTATGGTCATTATTTAGCTGTCTCTTTCTACCCACCACTGTTAAATCTCGTTCTTGACACTAACTAAGCCCATTTTGTGAAGATGGATTAGTCTCTCTGTAGAACAATAACTTTTTTTTAAACCGGGTAGATCTTCGTTTGACCACAATCTCACCTGATGGCGATGATGTGGTCTAAGATGAAGCACGAATACCTAGAAGAAACCTATTTACTCATACCTTAACGAGGCCTGGGTTGTATTCTAATTAAAATACACGACGGTAAAGTGGTCCATACCTTAGCTGTACGCATCAAGAACGTAGAACCAAAACGGTGTGTGCGAATGGGTGGTATATCAACGAGGTATGGTTGGTACTGAGCCGTGCGCCTGCTTGTCCTTTGATGGGAGGGAGATGGTGGGATCAGATCGTATAGTTCCTGGGCACATTCCCCAAAATGTATCTACTACCACTACGTATGTACCTACTACTGTTAAGATTATTTTATTAGTAATTAAAGATGTATGTTATAATACATTTCATTTCTCCCTATATAATAAAAGTCAAGTTAAACTACTTATACCGAGGCTTAACCACGTTATTAAAAATCAGATAATGATTTGCGGAGATTAATTGACACACCATTGAGCTCCATATTAGAACAGTGTTCAGTCGATATTTTTGTCAGTTTCCAATTAAATAAATTGTCAAAAATGTTGCTAGAGTCTCGATTCAGTTTTACGTTTAGTTCTGACATAATAGCTTGAGAGTTTAAAAACCCTAGGTAACTGTAAGTATATTACATAAAAAACATTTTTAAGTGTTTCTTAAGCAATGCTGCTAAAACAAGCATACTGAACAGATTTCAGAAATAATTATTTGATTATTCAATTATATATTTATGCATTTTAATTCGTTATTTTGTTATTGTTAATTTGTTGTAAGTTAATACATAATTTGTCGAAAGTTATATTAATAATTATCTTTATTATGGCATTGTGTTATTATAGCATCTTTTCAGCTTTTGAAAGTCAGCGAGTCCGCGCTGGTAAACTGTTTTCAGGATGAATGAGGCCTAAGACGAATGGCTCGGTGCTTCCATATAAGGCCTATGTCAATTTATTGAACGCACTCGATAGGCTGCGTTCCCGCGCATTCGATCCAAGATGGCGTACGTCGCCATCTTTTTTCCTTTTTATCGTGTTTTGAAATAATATATTTCTGTTTATTAATAGACGGCTGGTAAAGTAGCTTTTGTGGTTATAATTAGGTTTATCTATGTTAATTATTTTATTCATAGTTTTATCTCGTATTCGTTAATACTAGCTAATCCGCCCCGGATTCGCACGGATTTCAAGATAAATAATTATTTAACCTATAACTATTATGGTCATGAGTTCAAACAAAAATCTCATAGAACGCACTCATAGTTTTACCCGAATTTTAAATTTTCCGGGCTCTTCTAATTTTCTCAGCAGCATCATCATCATATCAGCCACAGGACGTCCACTGCTGGACAAAGGCCTCCCTTATTGATCTCCAGGAACTGCGGTTGGATGCGGCCTGCATCCAACGCCGACCTGCGGTTCTCACCAAGTCGTCTGCCCATCTTGTAGGTGGACGTCCTAATTTTCTATATCCCTAAAAACCTTTTTCGGACTTTAGTCCGAAAAAGAAGTTTTCAGTTCGTTACAACGAACTTTTAAAAAAAATACGAGCGTTACAGTAGTCGCATATGATGTGTAACATCATTTTTATTGTACACCATAAAAAAAAACAAAACAGAAAACACTGCTCTGAAAGTTGGTCATTGAAAACTTGATAACGGCTCCGTAAAAGCGATTAACCGTAAGTAAAATTAAAAATAGAATGAGGCTGATTGTATTCATAATATGCTGTAATGAAATACAACCTCCATGACAAATCCAAGAGGCCTTATTGTATGTAGTCTCATAGTGAAAAACATTTGGCCACCACGCGCGCTCATTGGTCAAATTAAATAGCGCGAGCTCATTGGTCAAAGAGCTTCCCCGGTTTCCTGTTACACATTTACGTCCCTTTTTGCCAAAATCACTCCCACAAATCGAGAGGAAAGATGTTACACATCAAAAATAACCAACTCTGTCCTGCCGTTCTCAAGTGATGTGCTTAACAACTAAAACCATTTCATTTTTAGGAGAGACTGCTTAGTGCTTACGTTTAGGTAGAACTAAAGTATAAGTAGATACTAAGTAGGTACTAATACTTTTTAAGTTTATGTGTAATATTGCTGGACATTTCACACAGCGCTATCTAGCTCCAAACTAAGCAAAGTTTGTACTATGGGAACCAGATAACTGATAGAATGCTTATATACCCACTTTTTTTTGTAAATACATACTTATAATATATAGAAAAACAACCAGACCCCGGAACAAATATCTGTCGATCATGCAAACATTTGTTCCGCGGCGGGAATAGAACCCACTACATCCTGCGTCTCAGCCGGCTGTTCGCACACTGCGCCACGGAGGTCGTCAAAAGCTAATATGCTTTTTTTATTGCAGTAATTACATTTTACTTAAGATGTTTTGATGGTATTTCAGTTATGTAAAACCTACATAGGTATACTTTTAGTAAGGATATACATATGGGGTGTGTAATAATTAAGATGGTACTAAGAAAGGAAATGCTTAACCGTGAGAGATAAAAAAACGTTGAAAGCATCAATAGTAATATTAGACGATTGACTCGAAATAACTGCTTCTAAGATTATCTAAAATCGGAAAATGAATATTCTAATTTTAGTGCAAAAAAAATGATCATTTGAATAGGAAACATACAAAAAAAAACCACTTACTTAAATAATTTAAAATGTCTATTAGAAAATGTATAACTTGAGGTTCGCCCCGAACTGAGATCTCGCGTAATCTGACTATCAAAATAGTACCACGAAATGTATAACTATAATACTTGACCTACAGTTTCATTTAAATTACAGGTAACGGCAGTTCATGTCAATTGGTTTTTTTGGGGTACACAGTTATATTGGATTTCAGACTTTTGCCTACATTTGTGTCACTAAAGCGACACGCATACTAAATTTCAGCACTGGGCCACTGGCATACCCTGTGAATTTCGTCAAAGTTCAGTTTTTATTAAGGCTAATAACTCAAAAACTATAAGGGCTTTACTAAAAATAAAAACAGAGTCGAAATTTACTAATGAATACCATTCATTGACGTCCCACTTGAACTAATAGTCTCATTTTCATTTTTTTACTTCTCTTGAACGAGGATATATATATATATATATATATATTATCTCAACAACCCCCCACATTTTTATCTCATTTAGTCACACAAAAATTGTGCTATCACTACCTACTTAAGTATCAAATTTCACGATGATTAGATCAACGCTTCGAAAGTTATCCTCGGTCAAACAAACATACATACATACATACAACGCCGATTTGCTCAAGTTGATTTAGAGATCTCGCTTCGCTCGATCAAAAATTCAAAAATCTATAAGTTCGTAGTACATCGCGACAATAGTGCTAAGTTCTTGCGACTTGCATTGCTTTTTTTACTAGAAACGGGCAAGAGTGATTGGAAATCCTGTTTGGGGGGTTCTAGACACAAATTACGATTTTTTTACAGCCAGAAAATTAACTTTACTCTTTACCAGCAAGAAATTAGGTACTTACTGCTGTAGCACACAGTATCTACCGAGTTCTCCCTTATTTTTGTTCATGTTTTACGTTTAATACTGTTTAATTGTTTAATTTTAAGTTTTTAATGTAACTTTATTGTCTAATGTGTGCTAATGTAGTGAATAAATGATTGTCTATTGTCTTGTCTCTCTACTTACCAAAATATTAGCCAAAGACAGCAAATTTTTGACAAGACGACCCCCGTGACGCATTGGGCGCATAACCTGCTGAGACGCAGGATGTCGCGGTGCGGGTTCAATTCTCGCCGTGGAACAAATGTTTGGCATTGTGAGGAGTGGAACTCACTTCCGGCGTATGTTTTTCCAAACCAGTATAATCTTGGAGTCTTCAAGTCCAGAGTGAATAGGTTCTTTCTAGGCAATCGTGCTCCATCTTCGATGACACGTTCGCTTGGCGATCATCAAAAAAAAATCGGTCCAGTAGTTTCGGAGCCTATTCAATACAAACAATCAAATCTTTCCTCTTTATAATATTAGTATAGATGTTCATGGTGCCTTCCTACCACCGAAGTTAAAACTAGTGAATGAATTTATAATTGTGAAAGACGACCTACGACGTGGTGCAGTGGGCGAATAGCCAGCTGAGAACCAGGAGGTAGCGGGTTCGATTCCCGGCGCGGAACAAATGTTTGCATGATCTAAAGATATTTGTTCCGGGTCTGATGTATTTCTATACCTATAGTATTAGTAGGTATTTACAAAAAAACATTTATAAGTATTCTATCAGTTATCTGGTTCCCATAGTACAAGATCTGCTTAGTTTGGGGCTAGGTAACGGTATGTGAAATGTCCAGCAATATTTATTTATTTACATTTATAATAAATGAAAACACTTTATTGCACACCATATAAACAAAAATTTACAAACAAAATAGAAAGCACAAAGCTATTAGTACAATGGGCGGTCTTATCGCTTTAAAGCGATCTATTTATGACTACTTTTGGATGGGGAGGATTTTGTTATAACTAATATAAGGTGGGGAATATAAAGATAAGGATGGATATAGTAGAGGAAGGCCGAAACAGAGATGGATGGACTGTGTGAAGAATGATATGGGTAAGAAAGAGGTGACGACGGAGATGACGGCTGATAGAGAGGTATAGAAGAGACATGTATGTATGAAGGCATGGTGTGTTGTGTTGTACCGAATCCGCGTGATGTGAGAAAAGGGCAGATAGAAGAAGAAAATGCTAGTAATTATGGGTAGGGTTTATCGTCATTCAACAGTACCCCAAAAACGAGCAACATCGCTGCGCCCGCAATGCAGCCCACATGAATTATTGAAGGCAACAAATTATACGTAGGTACCTTCACAAAATGCTTGATTTGTGCTCTTTCTAAATTATTTATTCAATTTTACTTCACAAAAGAACGGCTAACTTACGAGCACTTAGTTCTTGAGACGTCGCATAGTTTATGAACGGTTCTTCTCGTTATTTTTCAGAACAGAACAACAGAATTGTATTATTTTTCTTTTTATATGGGCTTATTACAGAAACGTAGTCTTTCACTATAGGCCTCATAAGAAGGTTCAAGGTCGCTCAGTGTGCTATGGAGAGGGCTGTGCTTGGTGTTTCTCTAAGATATCGAATCAGGAATGAGGGGATTCGTAGACGAACCAAAGTCACCGATATAGCACAAATGATTAGCAAGCTGAAGTGGCTGTAATCAGGGCACATAGCTCGAAGATCTGACGGCCGTTGGGGCAGAAAGGTTTTCACTAGATAGAAAGACGACCTGGTAAAAGATACTGGGAGCTGTTTGGTGCAAGCCGCACAAGATCGGGGATGGGGCAGGCTTATGTTATTTCCGGTGGCTGACATGATGATGATGATGGGCTTGGCTAGTTACTATTAACAATTAAGAATATAAGCGGTTAGGATATAAAATTTATAGTTAACAAGCCTTTCCTTCGCACGGATTTTTATCAAAATATATTAGTTAAAGATTTTTCAAAATCGAATCAGTAGTTCTGGAGAATATCCAAACAAACAAACTTTAATATTACTGTTTGTCTTGCAGTGGGAATGCAACCCGCATCCACTTGCATCAGATGATGGTATTGTGAGAAAACTGGTAAAGATTAACCTCAAGTTGTTATAAGTAGATTCCCCATCGATGCATTATTAATAAGCTAGGCTAGGGCTCCTTATTAATAGCAAATCTAGGGCTAACTCTTTTAATAGGAGTTTACATGAGGATTTAAAAACGCTCGTTTTATTCTGAAAACTCCGAGTTTTTTGCTTTCAGAGACCAAAAGCGATATCGAATATTACATTCAAATAGGTTGTCTCTGTCTTTCTTTTTAGGTGGATAACAATGTTCTTAAGAATTGTCAAATAACCCAGTGATCAACTTCTTAGAGCATATAGACTGGGATGACTTTCGAGGGTTTTTTACCGTTAACATGACACACAACTTCACACAAGCATAAAGCCTACCGAGTAAGCGGTACCGTAGCCTATGGACGTTTGTAAAACCAAAAGAAATTTAATAATATACAAATAAAACAAATATTCGCGTGTTGCCGACCCTTTAAGGTTGTCTGATGGCTTTGGTTTCTTTCATACACATTATGAAACTCTCAGCTAAATCGGTATGTTTCATCACCTTGATGACGCCAGTCACCAGTTAGTAAAGGTTTTCGAAGATAACAATGAGATGTCAGTAGATTGCAATTTGTAGTGTCTCCTGCCACCGCATGGGGTCGCGACGCGCGTTTTTCCGACCTCACATACCAGCTCCTTACATGCCTGTGTATCTGTCCAAGAGGACATCGCCAGGGCCGGACATAGGATGATTAAAAGGGAGCAACAAACTTTAGAACCTAGATACCACAGATAATATATAGATATATAGATAATTCTTAATTGTTACACCAAACTACCATTACATAACCAAGAAAACGTATAGACTAATACATGGTGGTACAATGGGTAGCCTTATCGCTTAAAGCTATCTCTTATGTGGGTATTTCTCAACCTGTAAAAGAATTGGATTGAAAAAAACGTGAGAGGAGGCGGTGTTACAATAAATACCTATGGTATAATATTATAATAATTAATAATATACTATAGATATATATTTAAGTTAACGCTATAGGTATGTACTCCATACTAATATTATTCGAAAATAACTCTGTCTCTCTGTGCCACTGTCTGTCTGTTTGTTTGTTACGTTTTCACGGTAACGGCTGGACAGATTTCAATTTAAAATTTGGTATATATATGATCTTAAAGATTATTCTATCTTAAAGAACGCTTCCATTTCCTCTATCAATCCAATCCTCGATCCTTGCGTTCATCTGACACACTCCAACTCAGGACACCTGTACACTCCTCCTCCTACTTTGATAAGTCTTTTACAGTGCAGGCTGTCCGGTTATGGAACGCGCTGCCGGTGGCTATCAGATGTGCCAAGTCACTTGCCATTTTTAAACGTATGCTCAGAGAACACTATCTGAGTATTTGTCGCTAAATATAAATGTATTTATTATTAATTATTTGTTTCTTAAATAAGTCTAAGTATGTATCTATAAATTATTATAAGTAGTTATTATTTAGATTCATGTAATTTTCAATTATGTAAGTTTTTTTTTTTTTTTTATATAATTAGTATTAGTATGTATGTACATGTAGTATGTTAGGTACACCATTACACCCCAGGTAATGTCTACACAGTCCATTCCATCCAAAGGTTGTCTGGTAGAGATCGCTAATTAGCGATAAGACCGCCAATTGTATCCATAGATTTTCGTAGTTGTTTTTTATATGTATTTGATTCGTGGTGTGCAATAAAGTATTATCTAATCTAATCTAATATATATATATATATATTATGATCGGTATTGAGACAATGGCTATTATTACCTGACTGTGCAGAAGGAGGGTAATATTTTACTGACAAACCATGCGTGCGAAACCGCGGACAGAAGCTCGTTCATAAAGAGGTCGTGATAATGACGTAAAATCTTTCAAAACAGCAAGGCTGTTGAAGGCATTACACCAGTGTATGAAAGTAGATTAAAATGTTTGTTTAAATGGCACAATAACATAGTGAAAAGTGAAACGCCACACAATACAATAGCGACCTAAAAAGAGTATATTTACTTACATTCTTGAATTTAAACGAGGCAACGTAAACTTTCAAGTTGTAACTTATATTAAAGTATATAATTAGATATATGATAGTTCTAAGATATGGGTCTATACTTATTTTTAAGTCTGTTGCCTGAAATTAAGTCATAATTATTATTACTTAAAATTAAAGATATCCACAATTCCTTATTTGATAAGATGAAGGAAATGGTAAAGGAAATTATTGCAAATAAATCCGCGGCTCTGCACTTATTCACCATGTCTTTCTGTGCATCTAAAATCATTCCTGACTTTTTAGTGATTTCTACTTTTTAAATCTAATAAATAAATAGATATTTGGGGTTTCAAGTGTTTTATGGCACACGATAGATAGTGTTTAGTGTTGTTTGTTTAAGTTTGTATTATTGTGATTTAAGTGTATAATACATGCGTTATTCTGGTTAAATATGTTTGAATTATTTTATACCGAGCCCCAGCAAACAACATAAATCATCTTCAGTTGATTTGATAAGCTACCCCTAATTAAAAACTATATTTCTTGCCCCACTCGTTAAAGTCCTGAGTACGCCCCCACGTCGTCCTGTCCAGCTTAGAACCAGTCCTGCTTATTAGAAGTTATTAAAGGACGTGCTTTTTGCCGGACCTCAGATTGCGCAGCTAATTATGGTGGGAAAGAGTTGCTAACGTTGTTCATGCAGAACATGACATTTCTAGAAGTAATGTGAGTATGTAGTTAATGCTCTGCTCAGACAGAGTGTTGCTTATCGTATCTATGTATAGATCCTACATGGAGTATGAATGAAATCGTAAATCGTTTAAAGGGCAAGGTGTACGCTTTTATAACAAACTCCCAAGTGATTTACAAAAATTGACAAATAAAAAATTTAAAAACGTATATAAAGAAAATCTATTTTAAAAAAGCCTACTTTAAAATATGGGATTATTTAGATTATTTAGAAGCTTGGAATTGAAATTGCTCCAACTCATTAAAAATGTTACAATTTAGACGTCATTTATTTTCTTTATTGTTACATGTATGCTAAAAGGGTCATTAAAAAATACAGCCAGCCTTGTTTCTTGCCTTTATTTCTTGGCTTGGTCGCGAAGGAACAGGCAGTAAAATTGACGTTTCAAAGTGATCCTTGTTATTTTAGTGAATAAAAAGATTTTGATTTTTGATTAAAAATACTATAACGCACTTATAAAATTATTACAAAGACGAACTTAATGCTAAAAAGTAGTCTCTTCCAGATAACCTTGGTGTATTGTAGATTCAAACTAACAAAACTATTGGTATCGTAAGTTTGCTATTTAGTGAGGGCCATTTCATGTTTGGCTTTCCACTAGACAACCTTTTCTCTCCAACGGCCTTAAATTTTCCTAGCTATTCTATTTATGAAACTAGCTAACCAATCCGCAGCTTCGCACGCGTAGTTTTTTAATAAAACATTACCCTCCATTGCGCAGTTGGGTAAAAAGTAGCCTATGTTACTCAGGGTGAATGTAGCTTTCCAATGGCGAAAGAATTTTTGAAATCGGACCAGTAGTTTTTGAGTTTATTCATTACAAACATACACACAAAAATACAAATATTTTCTCTTTATAATATTATAGATAGAAGATGTAATTAACGTTACATTATAGGTTAGAAAATTAATTAATAACAGTACAAGCATTAATGGCTCTTATCTTTGATCTTAATACGTGTAGAGCTGCGAGATAGAACAACTTGTACCAGTCACTTGTACCAGTCACTAGCACCAGTCACTGATCTGTTCTGTCATTATCACCATGTGCTCGCATCATTAGCGCGATAAGCTTTATGCTCACTCGATTTTACATAATGCAGATATAATATATATTCCAAGCGATACATATTTGGTCGCGAGGAAAAGGCGTAAATTGACGATACATGCTTGTCAACAAAAATGTTACTATGCCATAAATCCTATCTAATATTAGAAATGCGAAAGTTTGTATGTATGGATGTTTGTTACTCCTTCACGCCGGAACGGCTGAACCGATTGCGATGAAATTTGGTATGTACGTAGATCATAACCTGGATTAACACATAGGCTACTTTTTATTGGTAAACCACGCCTGCGAAGACGCGGATTGGTCAGCTAGTTCTTATATAAATGGCAAATATTAGCTAAATTTATAAAATTTGTTATTTAGTAATATGACTTTGTAGATTTGAATATTGCATGCCTTGAAAGGCAGAAATGTATTGATTATATTAATGACTAGTGACATCTTTGTAACATGGCATATATCTTAAGCAATAAATACATTTCATTAGAGTTAGTAATTTATCATCATCATCATATCAGCCGTAGGACGTCCACTGCTGGACAAAGGCCTCCCTCATTGATCTCCAGGAACTGCGGTTGGAAGCGGCCTGCATCCAACGCCGACCTGCGGTTCTTACCAAATCGTCTTCCCATCTTGTAGGTGGACGTCCTACGCTGCGCTTTCCGGTCCGTGGCCTCTTAGTAATTTATGTTAAGGGGGCACCGGAGGGACAATCGCCCATACAACACGTACTACCAAGATCATTTCTAATTGGAGAATATTTCTACCTTAATAAGGTATTATTTTAATTTGAATAGTATTTATCTAGGTTCCCAACCATATATTAGATCAAAATACTTACCCAAAATGAAATAGAAGCGTATCGCATTCTGCATGTTTTTACATCATAAAAGACCTGTTTTCAACCTAATTGTTTCGTATTAAAAACAACAACATCTTACGTATCCTAGTCATGGGAACATAGATTATATCGTCTAGTTACAGAATAACAACACAATGAGAAAAATACAACAAGTTTTCAGTCATTATTTTTGGTATTACGGAACACGGTCAAAATCTAATCAAAGTTAGAATCGTTCTATTGCTATCATTGTCGCTCTGTGTGGCTAAACTTCGTCAGTAAACAGGGATAACGATATTCAGGCCGAAGTTTTTGACGCGGCCGAATTGAGGTTGCGCTCGGGGTTCGCAGGCGCGTTAAATCAAAATATTTTTATTTATGGCAATTTTAATATGCATTCGTTGTGTTCATCTATAATCCAAATCTAATTGCATGTAAGTAGGTAATCATAGCCAAGTAAAAAAGCATGTGGTTTTATTGATGAGCCTATTAATCAAATTTAATTTAATAAAAAAGATTTCAAGCTTTTGAGTATGCATGAGTACTTATGTTGTAAGCTCCTCCACCGCGTTCATTGGAAGTATACCACTCATTTCAAAATGATCCTAATGATTGTATATAATAAAAGGCTATTTAGCTTTCACGTGATCAAGTAGTCCACTACTTGATCGTCCACGATCTTTTATTAAGTAACTAGATGTAGGCTAGACTTGACACCCCATTTTTATCCCATGGAACCTGATTTATTGGATAAAAAGTAGCCTATGTGTTAATACAGGTTATAATCTACGTACATACTAAATTTTATCGAAATAGGTTCAGCCGTTACGATGTGATTGAGTAACAAATAAACATCCAAACTTTCGCATTTATAATATTAGTGTGATCACAGTCTATGTGATTATAATGTTTTTGGCCGACTACGGCGCAGCTAAAAGGAGGGTTAGATTTTGACCGGTATTTTATATCTTCGAAAATACAAACAAAACATATATAATAAATAAAAACTGCGTGAATTTACAACTGGAAGGGGAAAACCTCGTCTAATGAATTCTGATCAACTTGGAGAACTTTTGGAGTACTTAAAACCAACGATATAATGTTTAACCAGCTGATCCGCCCGCGTCTTCGCACGCGTGGTTTTTCAATAAAAACATTTCTTTTTATATTAAACTTGTAGACACACAAGCTGACGGGCCTCCTGGTGTTAAGTGGTCATCGCCGCCTATAAACTCCTGCAGCACTCGTGGTACTGCAGTCGCGTTGTCTAGCACTTAATACCCTATTTACACCTCTCTTGAAGGCGTTCGGTTTGAAGCCCACCGAAAAAACCTCCGGAGGAAGGTCATTCCACATGTTGCAGGTGCGCGGAAGAAACGACCGGGTGAAACGCACCGTGTGAGACTTCCACGCATCTACAATATGTGGGTGAGCTCGTTGCCAGTTGCGGGAGGTTCGATGGTAGAAGTGGGAAGCAGGGATTAAATTGAACAGCTCTTCAGAACATTCGCCGTTATATATTTTATAGAAAACGCTGAGCGCTCCGATGTCACAGCGCAGACTCAGCGGCTCCAGATCCTTAGATACTAGGTACTGGTCGGGTAACAAATAGCCTATGTCCCAATCCTGGTCTTAATCTATCTATATACAAAATTTTATTTGGTCCAGCCGATTAGTCGTGAAAACATAACAAACAGACAGAGAGAGAGAGCTACTTTCCAATTTATAATGTTACGCCGAGGCTGTTACAGAATAAGTAATAGTCGGTTTTTCTCGAAGTTATACCTACTGTGTCACAGAATAGGTAATACTTGGTATGGAATGACCTACTTACCACGTTTTTACCTACCGTTGCACAGATTAAGAAATAGTAGACAATCGAAATACCTATACTTTTTTAGATACTAGTGGAATGCTCTGGAAATAATGCTCGGTATAAATAGTGCGTAGAGACGTCCGCAGAGTCAGTCTGGATTTGGCGATACGTGCGAACATTTCGGTGACTTTTAGTGGTTTATTGTGCGATAGTGTTGTGAATTAGTGTGTTGTGATTAAGATCGTGTATATTGCATTTTAGTGTTGAATAAAAGTGTTATTTTATTTTATCCCGAACCCTCAGCTCGTAACAATAATATTATCATGGATGAAGACTATGAAGAATGTGATGAGAGTGCATGAGCAAAGAGGTCAGGATCGTAGAAATCCATGATCTCTACATACTCCTCTGGAAAACAGTCACGATGTAGAGTCATTCGGGGTAGCTGTGCGCAGTGGGTAAGTGTGCGCAGTGTATCTCACGAACGGGGAGCGGGGGGGTGGTTGTTTGTTAAGGCCGATCAGAGAGGCTAGAGTACCCAACTAGTCACGCACTGTCACAGTGGCGTGCGGTTGAAGGATAACTTTTTTCTTCTTAGAAAACTGTATTTGGTGTTTAAATCCGTAGTTATTTGTTAAATGGAAAACAGTGTAGCATCACGTTACTCATTTCACAACGCTAAGTTGTTTTTTCTTTGAATAATAACATATTTACGCTAAATTTCTAAAAAAAAATTGGGGGCATACGTATTTGTTTCAAATTTATTTTAGGAGCATCATTTTGCAAATTGGTGTTCTGGGGAAAGTATGCGCGGATAAGAGTGCGCATGCCTATTTGCTACGCATTTTCGTTCATACGTTGTGTTATGGATATGTAGGGATTACTAACCCTTTTATTTTGTTTTTTAGGAGCTCATCATCATGCCTTATAAATATAATTATATAAGAAGACTAGAGGCTGGGTGGTACACGAGCTGCTTGCAGCTCGCGTGTTTTTCTTTTAGTCAAAGGCGCAATCAAAGAGGATATCGAAATGTTAAAAGCTATCAAAGATCATATCCAAGTGTAAGAGGAAGTCAAAAACTATATCCAAGTGGAAGATGCAATCAAATAGGATATCGAAGTGGAAGAAGCGATAAAATAGTACATTGAAGTGTAGTAAGTAATCAAAGAGGATACCGAGGTGTTAGAAGCATTCAAAGAGGATGACGAAGTGAAAGAAGCAATTATAGACGATATCGATGTAATAGAAGTAATTAAAGATGATATCGAAAGTGAAGAAGCATTCAAAGAGGATAACGAAGTGAAAGAAGCATTCAAAGACGATATCGAAGAAGAAAAAGCAATCGAATAGGATATTAACGTTAAAGAAGCAATCAAACTTGAACTTACACGGGCTACTAAGAAAAATCTCTAAGCACCCATTGAGCGTGGAAAGAGCAAAAGCTTCTTAATAAATTAATGTATTACATTTGATACACAAATATTTTGATATCTAAAAATTAACAAAATTCTTAGTAGCTTTACAGTAAATCTTTACATATCTAACACAATAAAAGTAGAGCTAATTGACACGCTAAGAAGAAGAAGAAGTAAATAACTTTTATCGATATGGTGTTTATTTTGATTAAAGCAAGGAATGCGCTTACTGACCCCATACGGGTGCGCACAGTTACCCGCATCGTGGGGCAAATGAGCGCATTCCGATTTTATGTAATGAAATGCTATTAGAAAAAAAACTAACAAGATTACTATTGTTGATTTTATTTCAATAAAGAGGCTTTAATAAATGGTCGTCTGATAAATATTCTAACACTTTTATTTTATGCGCAGTGAACCATTATTTACAAAAGTGCGCACACTTGACCCGAATGACTCTATGTAGCATACCCAAGCATTTCCTAATTTTATCGAAAAACTTACTTCAGTACTTATTAAATATCGTAATTGCGAGGCAAAATTTTTGAATTTAAATCATTTTAATTACGTGTATGTATAAAAGGATATCAGATTTATTTTTTTCCCTTTTTAAGATCAATGCACCTCAACCATTAGGTATTAATAAAGGTGCTTTTCCACCGGCGCGCGCCGCGCGGCGAGGAGAAGATTGGAGTGAATATAAATTTATATTCTAAAAAGAGCCCGGGGAAGAACTACCACCATACCTATTTTTACCGCCAAGCAGCATTGCTGTGTTCCGGTTTGAAGGGTATAGTTGACGGTGAAATATAGGCACATGAGGCTTTACCCCTTTATGCCTCAAGTTGATGGACGCAGGGCAGTGCATCGTAGGACACGTTTCAATTTCTAAGGTATATCTATAGTTTGTGACTTTGTTATAGGCGATGGTTACCACTTAACACCAAGTGGGCCATGTTTGGTCCATCTCAGGGTCGCTTAAAAAAAAGTTCTCCTGGCGTATCTTCGGTAGAAATGGTCTGAATTGGCAAGGATGTGCAAGGTGATTTTTTGTTTCTTTTTTTAGTACAACATTGAAACGTATTGCTGCGCACATAAGGTATAGGTATATTAACTCCGCAACGGGATCACTATTCTCGCCATAGCTTGCATGGACTCGCGATGCCGAGGATAAAATCAATCGTGAGATTTTTACTTACAATAAAAGATTGATTTTGGATAACTAGTGGTTCGCCCCGAACTGAGATCTCACGCGTCTCCCGTAAAAACAAACAAAAATTAGGTATTTGTAATCTTTTACTATCAAAATAGTACCACAAAATAAAAACCAACTCACTTGGGCTACAGTTTCATTCAAATTCCAGGTAACGGGAGTTCATGTAATTTGGATATATTTTGGAGTAGTAATTGCAGTTATTCTAGATTTCAGACTTTTCCCTAATATTTGTGTCACTAAAGCTATACGCATAAGTAGAAATAAAAACGGTGTCGAAATGTAATCATAGAGACCTTTTATTAGAAGTACCATTTGATCAGATAATCTCATTTTGTTTTGTTTTTTACCCCTTTTGAACCCCAATATCTCTACAACCCCCCCCCCCCCCCCCCTACATTTCCAGCTTATTTAGTCACAGCAAAATTGTGCCATCCTATATACCAAATATCACGATGATTGGATAAACGCTTTGTAAGTTATCCTCGGACAAACAAACATACATACATACATACACAGAACGCTGATTTGCCCAAGTTGATTTGGAGATCTCGCTTCACTCGATCAATTACTACATATCAAAATGATTTCAATTTGTTTATTTGTTTCTAGTCGACAATCTAAGTGCAATATCGCGCAAGCTCGTGATGGCTCTTAGTATTTTTTGTTGGAAATGAGTCATCAAGTCTTGTCTCGCCTCGTCTCGCCGCCGCCGGTGGAAAAGCACCTTAACGACATGAAAAGACGTCGATTCGAAACTTGCTCCTAACTTATCCGATAATCATGTTAATTTTAAATGATCTTGATGTTGTGTAGATTGCGTTATAAATTGCCGATGGTATCTGAATCATTAACTAGTTCTGATACCTCCTGGTTAAGTATCGCTTAACGACTCACGCCCGTTTCCTGAAAGGGTAGGCACAGACCACACTTACCGGCAACACATTTTTATATAGACATACAAATAACAAAGAACAAAAAAATACAACACTATTTCAATTGACATTATCCATTATTATTCATACATACCTACCCATCTACATCTATACTATCTATATACTACTATATACTACTAATATTATAAAGAGGAAAGATTTGTATTTTTGTGTGTATGTTTGTAATGAATAAACTCAAAAACTACTGTGCCGATTTCAAAAATTATTTCACCATTGGAAAGCTACTTTCACCTTGAGTAACATAGGCTATATTTATTGCTAGAAAAGATTGGGGATCCTTACTAAAACTTAAGTAACGTAACCCCAAGGTGCAAAAAAGTGCCCTAAAACGTCTTTCGTCGTATGCGCTGCGGAAACTATTGATGATCGAACAAAAGTATGTTCTACAATATTAAAGAACATATCAATATCTACAAAAAACTTCGTAATATTATAAAGAGGAAAGATTTGTTTGTTTGTTTGTATGGAATAGGCTCCGAAACTACTGGACCGATTTAAAAAAATCTTTCACTGTTGGGAAGCTACACTATCTCCGGGTGACACAGGCTACTTGTTACCCAACTGCGGAGAAGGAGGGTAATGTTTTTATTAAAAAACTACGCGTGCGAAGCTGCGGATTGGTCAGCTAGATGTATGCCCGCGACTTCGTCTGCAATTTTCTGGATCTTGACAACAGCGCCACCTACCAGTTCCAATTGTAAATCTAAACCAACCCGCCCACTTAAACACACAAAAAAACATCAAAATGGGTCAAGACGTTTCTGGGGTTTAGCGAGACTAACGAACAGCAATTGATTTTTATATAATTATAGATAGATTTACCTATTTGAAATACAAATTCATATTTAGCCACTAAATACGTTTAGGCATCGTTGCGCGAGTCGCCCTAAGTTGCATGTAATTAATTTGAATTTAATTGTTTCCGTGGTCCGTGCCGTTTTACAAACACTAAAACACCAGATTTCAAAACGTTTCACAGTTGAATCCCCGCGAATGGCCCCCAACACCTTAGAGAATAGGCCAGGAATGTACCGGCAAGTAATTTCTGAGTTTTGTACATAATTCATAGGATTTTATTTGACCGCAATGTCTAGGGCGGCGTAATTATGGTTTTGCCATTTACATAGAAGTCTAGCGAACTAGGACCGACTTTGAACTTGGCTCCATTCGAGATAGGCTGTGGTTACACCGCTTTGTAACAAATGCAAATAAATTGCATACAAGCTTATATGTTGAGATGCCATGTAACTTTTGATGTGCAATATCTATTGGTGCGCCTTAGGCACTTATCTCACCTCTCACTATCGCGAGTAAGCGATTAGCTATCAACTAATATTTTCTCGCTCAAGAAACGAACAAAAGATATAGATTCCGTGTCAGTAAACGAGACAAGTATATTAATAGTTGATGGCTGGCCGTTTACACTATCGGTGAGAACTCGCTCTCCACTATTTTGTCGCTGTGACTACAACACTCGCTCAGCGATACTCGCTCAGCGATACGCGCTCAGCGATGCTCGCTTAGCGGTCAGAACACACGCCGTGAGATGATGAGTATCGCCCGCCGCACTCGCTCACTCGCTTTATAGCCCAGCGAGACAACTATAGGAAGAACACACTCGCTTCTCGCTGCTCGCCAACTCGTTTCTAGTTTCAAGCTCTAATCTCTTCTCGCTCATCGCCGGCGGCGGCCTTAGGGCTAAGACTGACTCGTACGCCGTCACGCCTTCACGCCGTGACGACTGACGACATCCATGCTAATATTATGAATGCGAAAGTAACTCTGTTTGTTTGTTTGTTACCTTTTCACGACTAACCGGCTGCGAAAAAGGAGGGTAATGTTTTGATTGTAAAACTGCGCATGCGCAGCTGCGGGCGGGTCAGATAGTCATCACACTAATACTAGAGAAAAGGAAGCAAATTCGGAATACCGTTTGGTTTTAAACGTGTCAAATAAATACCTACAGGTTTAGAAAAATGAAACTGCTGGAATATATAGCTAAATAAACAATTATTATTATTTTTAATTCTAGGAAACAATTGAACGTAATAAATAGGTAGTTATTAGAATGACTTACACAAAAAATGGCAATAATCAGTGTTTCAGTTTAGTTGAAGGTATTTTGGAATAAGACTATTCCAATTTATATTCACTATGCCTAATTTGGTAATGGTTCTTTTCTCAGAGCACTTTCTTAGATGTAATGTTAGCAGTAAAAAGCACTTGATTTTTTTATAATACGTTATGTTCAAAAACGTCTAGAACCTAAAATCAGGTATTGCAAATTATCGTCATCGTAGGTATTCCAAATTGGCAACATCATGTAGCCTAACATAATCTCAAATAATTTGTTTATAAAAGGGTTGTCTTTAGAAATCTTAGTGTTTTCGCAAAATGTATAATCCATACAGATATTTACATAATGTTTAACAGAAGTATGCATCATAATATGAGCGATGGCAACGGATTCAACACCTACTCCAAAAATTTTCAAACAGCAACACTAATTGCACTCTGGACGCCATACTAAAAAAGATGGCGATCAGATGTCATACCATATCGATAGATGGCGTCTTATTCTATCATAGGCCATTGAATTAAACTAGATGGAACTACCTGTTTCTGAGAAACTCTGCTATTCCAAATTATATGCAGTATTCCGAATATGCTTCCTTTCTTCTATAAATGCTAAAGTTTGGATGTTTGTTTATTTATTTGTTTGTTACTCAATCACGTCGTAATGGCTGAACCGATTTCGATTAAATTTGGTATGTACGTACCTGGATTAACACATAGGCTACTTTGAAATAGCAAACCACGCGTGTGAAGTCGCGGGCAGAAGCTAGTCACACTAATATTATAAATGTGAAAATTTTGATGTTTATTTATTTATTTGTTAGTTACTCAATCACATCGTCACGGGTGAACCGATTTTGATGAAATTTGGTATGTACGTAGATTATAACCTAGATTAGTACATATGCTACTTTGAATTAGCAAACCAAGCACGCGAAACCGCGGGCGGAAGCTAGTAATACATGAATGAATAAAATAAAAGATAGATACGATAAGATATGATGTAAGATATCCTGTACCTAATAATAGTTGTCAAAAGTACGGATAAAGAATTGTTTGCCGTCACGCGTATTTGTATTCCGTATGATAAGATGATGATAAACGTTTTTGAAGTAAAACTTCTTTACGCACGCTTGACTTGGGGAGTAAGCTGGAGAAAGCGTGACAAGAGCGGTACGAAAAGTGTGATCGGGAGAGGCGAACGGAAGTTGAGAGGGATATACGTTAGTGAAGATAGAAAAAGAGAGAGAGAGCTAAGTTTCGTATATTACTGTAGGGACAAGAGAGAGAGGTGCGAGCACACATTTTCTTTCTCTCTTCCTCTCATAGCCAGCTACGTTTCGTATATCTAAGACACAGTGCAGGTCTATTGTCTGTATCACACTGTAGGAGCAAGAGGAGCAGTGCGTTCGAGACATTTTCTGTCTCTTCCTCTCATAGCCAGTGCATGAATTAAATAAATAGAAGTCTGGCTAATGAAAGTTGATACTGAAAAAGTGCGGCGAATTTAAAAAATATCAGCATGGCAGCCCTAAAGTAAAAAAGAAAGTTGGAACAACTCACTTTGATACTTTGACATTTATTTTTATTTTACTAGTGGATGCTTGCAATTTTGTCCGCGTTATGACGAGATTAAAAGTAGCTTATATCACTTGTTAACTTTTTATTAACTCCATACCAAACATCATACGGATACGTCACTCCATTGTGGCGTATTAAAGGAACAATCAGGCTATCAAACACTATCATGAGTATCAATATTATCATGAGTTTAAATATTTGTAAATATATGTGAGTATGTATCAAAGAAAACAACACCATATATTTTATACTGTTTTTTAATCACTATAATCAAAATCTGAATCTAAAAATTCAACATGGAGTGAATCGTCAGAATCACTGGAGTCGCTGCTGTCTCTTAAATTGATGATGAAGCTTTGTAAATTATTTTCAGTTATATGGTCTCTTCTTTTGTACTTGTCTTCCACATGAATGACATGGTCTGTCATTTTTTTCCAATCATCTGCTGTAATACACTCAAAAGATTGTTTTATGAGATCCTCGAACTCTTTTGGAGTTCGGCTTACATTTTTGCATCCCACATTTCTTTTTGCTAGACTCCATATGAGTTCTATAGCATTTAGGTCACAATGATATGGAGGAAGTCTTAGCACTTCATGTCCGTTTTGGCTTAAAAGTTCATCAGCTTCATAAATAGGTTCTGGTGTGTTCTGTTTTACTAAGCAGAGCAACTCTGCTTTTGAATTGTATATTTCAAATGAAATACCATTCAATGTAAGCCAATTCAATGTAAGCAAAAGGTTCATTCAAATTGGGCATAAGCTTTTCTTGAAGCCATTTGTTGAAGTTTGTGGAATTCATGTCATGGTGGTAGTCGGCCATTTTCGATTTGGTGCTAAATACTAACAATGAGTTTGGAACAGGGCCTTTCTCTGATTCTGCATGCACAATAATATATCGTTTTCCTGACGTTATATTTTCAATTATTCCACTTGTTGATGGACCTTGCCAACATTTTTTAGGCTTATAGGTTTTGTGGCCATAAGTTTCATCTAAGTAGATTATTGGCTTGCCTTCTGCACGTTTCGATGCAATGGTACGCAAAAAGCGATGTCTCCGTGCAGCTATATCATACCATTCAATTAATAATGAATGTTCATTTTTGTTTTTCTTAAATTCATAACCGTTGGCTAATAATATGCGACGGAGAGTTTCACGACATCCACCCAATTCTATACTTTCTTTTAACTCTACCAACAATGATCTTAATGTTGGTACTTGTTTCCTCACAATGTAAAATTCGTTTACTTTATTACGAATAACATCCATATCGAAACTATCTAAGTTCGACACTTTTGAAGGGTGAGGTCGTTTTTTACCTGGAGTCCTCCAGACCCCTTCGTTCACCGCACCTTCTTTTTTAATTATCTTCAATGTAATAACACTTACATCTGTAAAAAGAATAAAATAAAATGTCAATTATCGTGAGTCTCATAACTAAGAAATAATAGAAAATACACAAGTATTACAAAACTAGTCTAAGATTAACGTTAAGTGAAAACTTACCGGTGAGTGAAGATAGTTCTTCTAAGTACTGGTTCTGCGATTTCATCATATCATTTTGATCTAAATCTGTGATCTTTTCAATTGCTTGTTTTACTTCAGCAGTTCGTGCATTATCCTCAAGACTATCTGTAAAAGAACAATAACAATATATAAAGTAACTAAAACTAATATGTACTTATTTAAAATAAAAAAATATCAAGACATTTTGACCGTACTAACCTACAAAATCAGTCACAGTACGTAAACAATCCTGTTTTTCTCGCAATACGGCTTGTTTCACAAGCTTTTTCTCTTCATATTTCGAAATCATACAAACCAATAGTTTTTGCACTTCACTCTTTATAGTTTTATTAATTTTTATAGCATTAACACGGATATATCACAACAAAACTATACGCAAGTCAACCACAACGGAACATCAACAACACGCCATCTTGTTGCGTCAGAGATAGGGATACCATACACTGATTCTGATTTTACCAAATCTTTTGAAAAAGAAGCCGAAAATTAATTTCTTTAAAATAAAATTGCCAAGTTTTTCTCTAGTAAATAGTGTACCTAATTAATTAAGCTATTTATTAGACCAACTTAAGGCTTAGTGTTGCTCTTGAAATGATCCAACACGTACATACGATACATATTTTCGATGAATACAATTTTAGCACACGTACTAATTTTTAAAACTCATTTTATAAAATGTTTAAAATAAGTTTGTTTTAAAAATGCCTTTTTGGAATTAATTGTTCCTAAGTACTTTCTGCTTAAAATACCCCAATTTGTAGGGTAAATATCCGATGGTAGGAACACTTTAGTGTTGTCATATAAAAAGTTTGCAAAAACATCCAGTATCTACTTTCGTTAGCCAGACTCTATCTCAGTCATTATAGTCTAACTTTTTATTAGCTGCAGTAAAATGACGTTTCTAAATGTCATTCCGTAAAATAATGTTGCCAGCCTAATCTCAATAGGGATGTGATTCAGTTCACAAAAATTAATTAAATAACATTATTATGACGTTTTTGTTTCATTTTGAATGTACCTCCCTATACTTCCACTAAAAAAGATCAATCCTCTAGTATAGTAATAATAATAGGTTAAAAAAATACATTACAACTTAATATTAAATCTCAAAAAAAAACCAAACTGATTATTCATTTATGATTCACTCATTTAGCTACATCCCTATTTATTTTTCTTCAAAAACCGGCAACCCACAAAACGTCATTTTACTGCAGCTAATAAAAAGTTAGACTTTAGTTCGTTTGCGAGTTTGCTAGCGTTACACTAACGGTGATTTCTTGATTATTTTTCGTAATTTCATTTCGCTCTTGAACAATTTTATAAATTAATATTTTGTAAAAGAAGTTTTACTTCAGTCGTGTGTTCTAAAGCACACTCGTTTTTTTCTTTAATTATTCTAAATTCTATTTTTCTAAATTCTTTCAATAATCGTAAATTTAGATGTTTCACATCTGCCAAGCGTCCCGTGACCGCAACATTTTTGTTATACTTCGGCCGTTCAGAGAATGCGTTCCTGACACCTATCAGTTAGTCATATAAAGCGCTGACATAACCTTGTAATAGCGCAGTTTAGATTTAGAAAAATATTGTTTACCAAGTTATTTGACACTCAGTTTGGCACAAAATTATAACATTAATTGATTATTGATATAATGATGTTGTTTTAATGCTCATCAATTGTTAAAACGGTAAACAACCAGCAATAATATTTTTATCGTAACTGCAACGCCATTACAAAGTTACGTCGTCAGTTCAATCGCGACGTGTCAGGAACGCATTCTCTGAACGGCCGTAGTATAACAAACAGACGACTTCAAGTAATATTTTATGTCTTCTGATCTTTTATATAAATTTTTTTTGTATGTTATTATAAAGTTTAGTTTTCTACTATTTCTAATATTTTAGACTAGCTGTTGCCCGCGACTTCGTACCTACGCGTTACACTAAATGTGTAGGTAACCTAGAAATAAGCGATGAGCTAGTTGATGCAATGCTCCTCAGCCTGGAGCATCGACGAAAGGTTGCTAGCCTCTCGGTTTTTTATCGAGTACATTTCGGGGAGTGTGCGGCGGAACTTGTCAACCTGATCCCACCATCTCCTTTCTATCAACGGACAACCAGACGCTCTGCGGTGCGCCACCGCTATATGGTAGAAATACCTCCCATTCGCACAAAGCGGTTCTCTTCTACCTTTATTATGCGCACCGCCAAAGAGTGGAACGCCTTGCCAGAGTCTGAGTTTCCTGATAGCTACAACCTGGGTATCTTTAAGTCGCGAGTGAATAGGTTTCTTCTAGGCAAGCGTGTACCATCGTAGACTGCATCATCGCTTACCATCAGGCGAGATCGTGGTCAAACGCAAGCCTATAATATATACAAAATAAAAAAGTTCCTATTTGATTTTGTTCTATTTATTTTGCCCGTGGTTTTGCCATAATTGTATAAACTCAATAAAATGTATGCGGCTTTTTTTATTGAATTATTTGCTGTATCTAACTTTGTAAGACAAGTTATTACACGCGTGATTTGACAACAAAAACATTACCCTCCTTCTGCGTAGTCGGGAAAAAAGTAGCTTATATCTCAATCTTAGTCATATTCTATCTGTTTGCCACATTTTATCGAAATCGGTGCAGCCGTTGTCGTAAAAAAGTAACAACAGAGTTACTTTCGAATGTAGGTATAATAGATATTAGTGTGGATTAATAAAATTATTGAAGCCTTTACATAGATCTTAAATAAAGAAATCAAAAATAACCGTTATTCTGGTAGCAAAAGACAAAAAAATGCTGTTGTAAAATTTTAACCTTTATTTTTCTAATGTGCTACAAAACAGTGTCACACTCACCCCGCAGTGTGTACTTAGACTGCGCGCACACTAGCGCACAGTTACGTGAGCGGACATAATAAAGGCACACGCACACTAGCACCGCCGGGCCAACGTCCCTAACTCGGCACAGCGATAGTTATGTTTTATTTATACTTTCTTACCGCGGGATGGAGGGATATGGCTGTAAAAGACTGGTTTTGAGGTTCGTTTTGAGTTAAATTTTAGAATTAGGAATCGACGTTTTGATGGAGAGGTTTTCGGTTTACGTGACGTTCGTTCTTTGGCAGGTCACCGACCAAAACTCATTTTAAATTATGTCAGCATCATCATATCAGCTGACGTCCACTGCTGAACGTAGACCTCCCCCATAGATTCCCAGAGCAATCGATCCTTTGCGACCTGCTCCCAAAGGCTCCCAGCAACCTTTATCAGAGCATTTTTCCACACACTAGGGGACGTCCTACGCTGCGCTTTCCAGTGAGTGGTTTACAATCGAGAAGCTTTCTGCTCCTACGGCCATCGTGAGCTATGTGCTTTTAGTCAACTTGAAAATTGTACTTTTTCGTTTTAGATTCTGTGGCTAGTTGTTCGCACAACAATTTTATAATACAGTAAGAATAGTAAAGCTCATGTTATAAATTAAAAAAATAATGTTACATATAATAAACTCTATATATAGGTAATCCACTGTAATTAATTTATTTGTAATTAATAAAAGTAATCGTAAATAAATTGTACCAAAAGAAAAGAAAAGTGAATGACTAGACTGTGACTATGGCTACTACTTGGGAACCCACTCGAAGGAAAACAGGATCTACAGCACAAGTCTACTCGACTTAGTGTAGGTCCTTTGAAATTATGATGTACATACAAGCCATTATTTAAATTATAAATCTTAGTAAATTATATTATTTAATATAGTTATTATGTGCTTGAAATGAATAAAATTTAGGCAACTTGATAAAAAAAATCAACAAAATTCAGCCGCATTGCGATTTCTATAGATGCAGCCTCTCAGTATTATCCATCATACGTTGCTTTGACAGTCAACGGCTAAATAGCGGATTCTTATATCCGTCGGTAACCAGCTACGACTCGTTTCTCCTTGAAAACGTGTCAAAAGTTTGACACTAGTTTAAAATATATTAAGAACCCGCCATAAGGGGTTCATGTTCTATTAACTGGCTTCATGTTTCTTCAATAGTATGTCTCTAAGTACGTTCGTAGGTGCATGCTCGAAATTATTGCGTCCAATCGAACAAGCTCAAACATATAAACCGATAAAAATAAAGACAATAATGTTTGAAGTCGTACTAATATGCTCACAAAACGTCGAGAACGATTATACTTGTTCATTGATCGTGAACGTTCGTGTAGAGGCACTATAAAACAGAAATATTAACAAAAACCTTCTCACAATATAGGATTTTAATTTTTGATTGGGAGAAGTCATTAAAAACCATGCTTTATCTGTTACGTATCATATAAAATATCTGTAAAACCCATTTACCACCCAAATGTTACGCTATTGCAAGGTCGTAGTTTGTAAAATATAGAGACTCGGTGTCCCTCGTTAGAACAGTGAGTTTTCGACTCACCTCTATCTTAAACAAGAATGGTTAAAACTCCTGCATTTTATAACAATTAAAGTCAAATAAATAAATCAAAAGGAGCTCTTGAGTGGCGTACCAATCCTTTCTTATGCAAAAAGGTCGCCACAAAGACAAATCACCGAAAATTCCAACTGGAGAATACTTTCCATTTCTTCATAAAAAGCGCTAGAAAAAATCGTTTTCACTTGCTACCTTATTCTTAAGCGGTCCCTGGCATTAGGAGCCGCGTCTGTGTCACGTCTCCCGAGGCCTGTGTGAGTGTGTGTGTGTGCGCGCGTGTGTGCGCAGGCGCAGGTAACCGGGATCGTCTGGTTAGGCCGCGTTCATGTTGCAGTTTGAAACGTATTAGAATATTTTCTAAGTGGAATCTTAGAGGATGCTATGTTAATAAAAAAAAACACTTTTGCCAGTAAAGGGCTGACATTGTACAAGACTGACTAGTTCGCGAGTAAGGTTTGTATAGGTTTCTACAAAAAAAATTGTGATATGAATATTGCGCTGTTTCTTTACCTACAATGTAAAATCAATCAAAAAATCGCAATCAATAACAAGATTATTGTATAGTGATTGTGCCTGTAAGATTGTTAACCTTCAGTGCAAAAGAAACTACCTAGGTAGTTCTTTTCAAGAGGATCAAATAAATATATTAATTTTTTTCAAAGCATCTAATCTTTATAAAATAGCAGTTGGGATAATTCAGTAAACAACAATTTAAAACCAAAAATGTCGTCGAATTTCACGAAACTAATTACAGAAAAAAAGAAAGGGGTGTGCGACCAGTGTGCTCACTGACGTAATTTCTCTCTTGACGGGCTCGGAGCCCCTGCCCCGGCGCAGTGGCGGGCAGACCTTCGCGCGTCCCGGACGGCCGCACCCTCGCCACATAACCTCACTAACACTCATTACAACATTCTAATTGGCCGAAACATCCAACCAATCAATAGTGTTCTTTTTCAAATTTTAGGCAAACTACACAACACTACCTATTTAGTGTGCCACACACTACAATATTATAGTCGGCGGTGCACGTGTTACGTCGACCTACCCGGAGGGAATACGTAAGTTGTTTTTATTATTAATTCTTAGATTTAGGCTTCAACTCCGATTAGGAAAAAAATCCAGCTGGATTTTTGTAAATGACCTAATTTTTTCGAGAGCCTGCATAAGAGCTCCACAAAGTATCCGGAAATGTAACTATTTTTGAAGAAATTAGTATTTAGACAATAGAAGACAAGATTGCAACGAGTAGGTAACTTTTAATACCTCCCAAGTCGTTCAAAGTCATAGCTAATCATAAAACATGAAAGCTCAGCTGCGTGAATTTGCAGACGAAGTCTTATCAATGGGAAATAAAAAACTCTGTCTTAGCATTTTCATTCTTAGCTCAATCTAGTAGCATGTTTCTACTTCATGACATGTTAAAAAAGTTGTAAGTAGATCATTACCAAAACCACGTTGAATCTTATATCTTTCTTGTTTCATCTACCTACTCACTTATCTTCTTTGTATAAATACTCTTTCTTTGTTTGAAACTTCTCTGTATAAAGAGTATTTCAATGCACTTTAAACATACCTATGAATTTTGAAAGACTCATAGGTATGTTTAACTTTAGACACGTGAAAGACTAATTACATTGAATACTTATTTATGTATGTACCTACCTACACGATTTTTAGACATAACTTTCAGATTTAGAAAAGGCACTAGACTTTAACGAAGCATTGATTAAAAAGTTCAGAAATAAGTTTGACGCGTAAAAACTTAGGCGCGTGTCTACGATGAAGTGTCAGTTTTTTTTTTAAGTTGGTACGGTATGTTAATACTGTAGTTTACTAACATTTTCAGCCTAGTTGTTTCTAAAGTATCAACTAAAGTATGATTGAAAATAGTATGGTTATGGCATTTGTCACGAAATTTCCCGGCATTTCCAGTTCCAAAATGGCGTCGCCACGTCACAGTGACGCTCCTAACCTAGGCCAAGCGCGATCGGAAGCGCAGGTCAATACTCTCGGTCATGGCCGCGTACTTTCACGGGAATAGAACCGTACTTGTTTAGACTGGTCGGTGGAATTCTAACTACTTTCCACTTGGAATACGACGTGCATAGACCAAATGCGCTTTTAAAACAATAATTAAAATCTAGGCACCCGACGCGCTGTTTAGTATTTATTTTCCACTTATCTATTTTTACAGGCCTAAACCTAATACAATAATGTAGTTATTCTACTCCAATTCCTATTTAATTTCAATGCTTCCAATTCTTCAATTCCAATTTTAAATCTTGTTTTTTTTGCGATCGTGAGCACGTTTCAAACAACACGTATCGTGATAATCAGAAATTAAAAAAGTCCGCCTGGACGTAATTGAAAGAGCAAATAGAAAAATTCTCAAACAACAAGAATGTGAATCAAAAATAGATCAATGTACCTACTTACTAACCGTTATAAATATTTGATTCGCATATTAAATGCAGTCAATCGAAGATGCACTTTTTTAAGGAATCTTAAAAAACGAGTCAAAACGTTGGATAAAATTTAGTAGCTACTAGATGATTGATCGAGCAAAGCGAGATCTCTAAGTCAACTTTGGCAAATCGGCGTTGTATGTATGTATGTTTGTCCGAGGATAACTTTCGAAGCGTTGATCCGATCATCGTGAAATTTGGTATATAGGTAGTTAGTGATGGCACAATTTTGGTGACTAAATAAAATTGGTGAAAAATGTTGAGATATAGGGGTTCAAGAGGGGTAAAAAAAATGAAAATAAGGTTATTGGGCCAAGTGGGACCTCAAATGTAAGTCTTTATTAGTATATTTCATATAGTTTTTATTTTAAGTTTAATCTTTATAGTTTTTGAGTTATTTATTAGCCATAAAAAAAACCTTTGACAAAATTCACAGGGTCAGTGACCCCAAAAATGCTGAATTTTAGTATTCGTGTAGCTTTAGTGACACAAATAAAGGCAAAAGTCTGAAATCTAGAATAACTGTATGTTGTACCACAAAAAATTAACCCATTAACTTGAACCCCCGTTACCTGTAACTTGAATGAAACTGTAGGTCAAGTAAGGTGGTTATTGATTTCGCGGCTCTATTTTGATAGTCAAAGATTATGAATATCAATATTTTTGTTATTATGGGAGACTCGCGAGATCTCAGTTCGGGGCTAACCATTAGCCTAAATAAATATGTCATAAAGGCGATGTAAAATTGTCAGTGGAGTTATGTAGAGATAACTTTAGAGATAAGTATAACTGATTTTAGAGACAATTCAAAGACGTTAGAAGTAGCCCAGTGAATAAAAGCATTATTTTAGATACAAAGCTTCTTTTACACAGACATAATATTAGAGAACACGGATTTTCTCATGAGTAAACCCGCGTTCTCTAATAGTGATGAGCCACCAGCAAGCGTTCTGCCATATCTAACTCGATTCCGCTTAGCTACAGCCGACGTAAGTGCTTTCGCACGGTGCACCTGCATTAGTATCGCCGGATCACGACTTCGGTTTATGGTAGCCGAGGGTTTTTTTTTACTTGTTTCAATGAGGCTAGATACTTGTTTTATAGTCTCTGTTTCACGTAAAGGCATTTGGCCTGCGCGCTAGTGTTCAACGATCAAAAACCATGAACCAATAATCAACTTCCAATTTTACAAATGGCTGCGGGTCGCGTTTTCGTACAAACAATTTTGCTCTGCAGCGGGAATCGAGCCGGCGAACGAAACTTCCGCATCCCAACTCACCACCACGTTACAGAGCTCGTCTCTACGCTTACATAAAATAAATAATAGATGAACTTGTATGTACCTAATAGAGAAACATTTTCATTCAAAAAGCACGTCTCATTTCTATGAAATTCCTAACACTATTTACCGTAGTACAAACTACATAGAGTACATTGTTACCCTAGGTCACTGCCATGAGCGCGCCGAACTCAGCCGACATCTTCCGAGGTTACCCGAACGTTTGTAATACATTGTGCGGACGCGGGTAAATTGATCCCAATTTATAACTTTATAAGTTAGTAGATTCAATAAATACAAATGGGTTCAGAGCTTTTAAACTCAATAAAGTACTAGTGGTTTGCCCCGAACTGAGATCTCGCGTAATCTTTGACTATCAAAATAGTACCACGAAATGTAACCAAACTACTTGACCTACAGTTTCATTCAAATTACAGGTAACGGGAGTTTGTGTTAATAGGATACATATTTTTGGGGTAGAAATTGCAGTTATTCTGGACTTCAGAGTTTCACTTATTTATTATTGTGTCACTAAAGCTACAGCACGCATACCAAATTGCAGCATTGTGGGATCACTGGTGTACCCTGTGAATTTTGTCAAAGTTAAATTTTTAATAAGGCCACTAACTTAAAAACTACAAGGTTTAAACTAAAATTAAATACGGGGTCGAAATGTATCACAAATACCTTTTATTAGACGTGCCATTCGAAGGATATTCTAATTTTGTTCTTTGTTACCCCTCTTGAAGAACCCCCTCAGATTTTTAGCTCATTCAGTCACACCAGAATTGTGCCATCACTACCTACCTATATACCAAATTTCACGATGATCGGATAAAATGATAAACGATTCGAAAATTATCATCGGACAAACAAACATACATACAACGCCGATTTGCCCAAGTTGATTTAGAGATCTCGCTTCGCTCGATCAAAAATACTAAAAAGTAAAAATATTTGTAATGTGTATTATTTTTTATTAGCTAGATTAGTTTCTACCCCCAGTGCTATTTGAAAACCAATACTCTAATGAATTCGATATAATCTCGATGCCTGACACTGCAACTTCTAACATAACGGAAAGGTCAATGCTGTCTAGACCGTCATCATCATCATCATCATATCAGCCGTAGGACGTCCACTGCTGGACAAAGGCCTCCCTCATTGATCTCCAGGAACTGCGGTTAGAAGCGGCCTGCATCCAACGCCGACCTGCGGTTCTTACCAAGTCGTCTGCCCATCTTGTGGGTGGACGTCCTACGCTGCGCTTGCCGGTCCGTGGCCTCCACTCGAGAACCTTTCGGCCCCATCGGCCATCTGTTCTGCGCGCTATATGGCCTGTAATACCTGTGTCTAGACCGTAATACGACCGAAAGTTGACAGCCTTTAAAATAGTTACCATTTCTTATTGCGATATCAGTAAAATTACAGATCTAAACTGTATAGTTTTACTACATTTTGGCAGATACACGGTCCATTTTAGAATATAATTAATGGTACTTACGTAATTTATAATTAATGTTACTGACATACGCAGCAATTTAATATTCAAAATATTTAATAATCTATTAAATATAATTCCTATTATAATCAATTCTTAGACAATGCCCCTCTACAGCAGCTATAATCTTAACGCGCCGGCGAACCCCGAGCGCAACTTCAATTCGGCTGCGTCAAAAACTTCGGCCTGAATATCGCTATCCCTGTTTAGTGACGAAGTTTAGCCACGCAGAGCGACAGTGATGGCAATAGAATGATTCTAAATTTGATTAGATTTTGACCGTGTTCCGTAATACCAAAAATGATGACTGAAAACTTGTTGTATTTTTCTCATTGTGTTGTTATTCTGTAACTAGACGATATAATCTATGTTCCCATGACTAGGATACGTAAGATGTTGTTGTTTTTAATACAAAACAATTAGGTTGAAAACAGGTCTTTTATGACGTAAAAACATGCAGAATGCGATACGCTTCTATTTCATTTTGGGTAAGTATTTTGATCTAATATGTGGTTGGGAACCTAGATAAATACTATTAAAATTAAAATAACACCTTATTAAGGTAGAAATATGCTCCAATTAGAAATGATCTTGGTAGTAAGTGTTGTATGGGCGATTGTCCCTCCGGTGTCCCCTTAAGTACCTACATAATTAATAATCAGTATTTTTAAGCTTAAATGTATATAAAATGCTTGTCTGTTTCTGGCACTTATACTTATATAAAGACATCTAATGTAAATTAAGTAGGTACTATTTTTGACGTAACCAAGTGTTCCATTGTGTCCCAACGGTTTGAAAAATGAGTATGAGTACGACTGCTGTATCCACTATCCGCTACTCTTAGCCCAGCCCTTTGACAACACTTTGAATCATATTTAACCACTAAATACGTTTAGGCATCGTTGCGCAAGCCACCAGTCTACGTTTTTTATAATCGGCTGCCTGGTTGTAACACCGATCTGTCACGTTTTTCACTTTTCATTAGTATTTTTTCACGACTTATTATGGTAAGTCTGAAAGACGGTAAGTCTGAAAAGACATTAACCTAATCAATTACCTAACTAACTATAAAAAAACAAGGGAAACAAACGAAGACCAAAGAAAAAACTAGTTTCAAAGCGTCCGCCCATTATTTAAATATTCAAATTCTTTCAGGCCAGACTAACAAAAAGCTTGGCGTAGGAAGGTTTCTAAGGGCGAAGGCCCATAAAATATAACAATTTGTCCCTCGGAGGGGAGCCCTACCTGAGGTCACTGCTGACCACCAGACAGGTTTTTGTTTAACTAGTGCTGTGACGATAAGCTGTCTCGTTTTATCGATTATCGAAGATGTAACTGTAGAAACGTCTTTGAGGGCTTGTGATTGAAGGTACCGACTAGTTGTGACTCATTTATGAATGAGTAGTAGTCAATTATAAAGATAGACATAAATTGTACCTTTAATTATGTTACGACCGTGTGGAACGCTTCATTCTTCACTATGGGCACTTCTATGCATGACATGTGTTTGACATTGAACGCCGCACGCGTCAGTCCTCCCCGCCCATCGCTACTCGAGCGGGCACTCAGGGCGCTCTACACTTGGCTAAATTCAGTGCCACTAAATGAAAAAGACTTTGAATTTAGACAAGTATTGTAGTGTATTTACAAAAAACATAGTATATAAGTATGCTATCTGTTATCTGGTTCCCATAGTACAAGCTTTGCTTTATTTTGGGGCTAGATGGCGCTGTGTGAAATGTCCAGCAATATTTAATTATTTATTGTATTTAAGTTTAAAGAACAGAACAGACCTAAGAAGTCCAGGACGTCCGTCGGCGCGATAGGTCGACGACATAAAGAAAGTCGCAGGCAACTCCTGGATGCGCGCAGCCCAGGACCGGGAAGGGTGGCGTTTACAAAGGGAGGCCTACACCCAGCAGTGGGTACTTATGGGCTGTGGATGATGATGATTATGAAGTGTAAAGATACTTAGCGAGTTAGACACACTATACAGTCAGAATCGACACTTCTACTTTGTCTGAATTTAGTCAAGTGTAAAGTGGGTTTTACTGGAATGATTTCTATCGACAAGAGCACAACACTAGCGTGCACGTTGCTGCAGCCGGTTTGACATTTCACTGCCAAGGTCCCGACCGCCACCCCCCACCAACTAAATACTTCAACTTTTAATTCAACAGGAAATATGGTTCAACTAAAATGATAGGGAAAATAATATAATTGATGGATGGGAATGTTTTTCATAAAAAAACACATTTTCCAATATGTAGATTAATTAATTTAGCATGAAAATACATTTTAGTGACGCCTAGTAAATTATGAATTTAAAACAAAAAAAAAATCCTTTAAGCAAGTTGGGGTGATTTTTTTACGTGCGCACCCCATCCTTTGGGTTACCGTTGAATAGGTCTTCCAAACCAGTATAGGGTTTCCTCAACACTTGATACAAGAGTCCGTTTACGAAATATACAGCTTAAAAGTTTCGTAGGTCGTGTGTGTCGTCCTCAGGCGTTCATGTTGTTTAGTATAGAAATATTGTATATCCCCTGTCAATTAGACAATAAACTACAGCCGTTGCATTTTTTTAATCCAAATTAGTTAACATCTGTTTCCGCCGCATGTTAACAGTATTTTTTGTCTAAATTTCGTTACAAAGACCGTGTTTATGCGTTTTTTTGGAGTTCAATATATCGGTCATAGTTTTAAGATGCGATAAAAGTAATGTTTAACCTAGAGGTAACACTAGATAATCCTCAAGGCAGGGAAATAAGATTGATTACCACACGGGCGTAGCTAGAGGAAGGGGGGGGGGGGGGGGGGGAATTGGGGGTATTGGGGGTTCAATACTCCTTCCTGGCCACTTCGAAAATAAGTGTTCCTGTGTATGTCATGTCGTGTCAAATAAATACGTTCATTTTTTTCAAGTAAATGGATGAAATTACATGATTTGCAAAGATAAGTTTATTATAGTTTAACTAACTTCCGTCAGCGACTTCGCACTCGTTGTTTGTCAATAAAATGTAGCCTATGTCTCAATCTAGATTAACTAAGATAAACTCTATATATACCAAATTTCATCGAAATCGGTTAAGCTGTACGACGTGAAAACGACAGACAAATAAATGAAAAATTTCTTTTTTTTTCATTTTTCATTTAAACATTTTTTCAGTCATAGTATTTTTTAAGATGATATTGTATCACAACTCTATTATCCATGAGATTGTAAGCGTTTACTGCCTATAACAATTGCATTACCTTACATTCAGACATTCAACTAAAATTAGGCCTAAGTGGCATCATTGCGCCCTGCGACATACACCGACACCTCTTCAAACCAGAACACAGCAATGCGACTATTTACGCCATAATTAACTAAAGACTAATATTACAATTTGAGAATAATAATCTTAAAAATATCCTACCTTATCAAAAGAACCCAATAATTTCGCAGCGCCAAAAGCTTCCTATAAATGTTTCGCCAAATAAAAGATCCAAAGGCGTTGATCCAAACAAGCCGCAAGATTACAGAGTTGGATTTTGTAGTATAATTATACTATTTGTATAATTATACTATTTGTATAATTATTTCATGTTGTCTAGTATGTAATATCGCAATGTCAGTATACTACGCGAAAAAAAACCATAATTTTATCTTCAGGTCGTATCTTCGTACTTGTATCATTAGCTGTAGCACAGGCCAGTATAATATACACATACACAGACAGCGCCATCTAGAAATAATACGGGATTTTGAGCTTTTTGCGGGCTACGATTTCTTATAAGGGCATTGACAGTCTATTGATATTACTGGTCTCTGGTTGTAGGTACGAGATTTTGACACTTAGGGCATTTTTCTAACAATCACACTAATATTATAAATGTGAAAGTTTGAATGTTTGTTTGTTACTCAATCACGTCATAACGGCTGAACCCAATTCGATATAATTTGAAGTGTCGATAGATTATGACCTGGATTGATACATAGGCTACTTTTTATTGACAAACCACGCGTGCGAAGCCGCGGGCGGATGCTAGTCACTCATACATACACATAAATTAAAGAAATCGTCATAGAAAACCGTACAATTGGTTGTACGTTGTAACAAACGTACCTTTGGTTTTTATAAGCTCATTTGTTATATAACGGAATGTAGTATAATTTTAAATAATGCTAATAATAATTAATAATCATTTTCTAATGCTAGTGTTGTGGCCAAACATCTGTCTAACATAGTATAAATGAAAACGTAGAACTCTTGACACGCTAAGAAGTATAATTTTAGAGAAGGTAGTAAATTCTTCCATGTACCCAATAATTTTCGTAGGGTCTGAATCCAGCCCTGCTTACAAAAGTCAAAAAAGGTCCTTTTAATCATAACATCTTTAGGTTACAACGCCCGGTCGGACAAAAAAACACAAGATCAAAAAAGTAGACCCAAAAAAATAAAGGTCAATTGATTTTTCAATAAAGGGATGAAGTGCTATCGAAAACCGGTATCTGATAGTGGTGTGAAAAGTATCGACTTGGTAATCGATTCGCAGGATTATATCGATAGATTTGATTTTATATCGATAGCAGTGTAATTCAATTTAGTAAACTAATTTTTAGGGTTCCATCCATTATTATATATTTTTTTTGTATTTTATTTGTTTAGGTATATTAATCCAGAATATGTTACGAACAAAATAAATTAAATAAAAATTAAATGAAAAATATTATAAAAGTATATAACAATTCAATTTAACAAGATTGAAATTGAAAATTGAAATAAGATTTTTTAATAAAATTAGGCATCGGTGTATGCACACGCTGGAGTAACACACTGGACACTGGATTTTATAACAAACTCCCAAGTGATGTACAAAAATCGACAATGAAAAAATTTAAAAACTTAATTAAACTAAATCTTTATAAAAAAGCTTACTATAACATATCAGATTAATTAGAAAAGCTTAGGATTGAAATTGCTCCAACTCGTTCAAAAATGTTACAGCTTAGACGTAATTTATTTTCTTTATTGTTATGCATTCTAAAAGTATCATTAAAAACACAATCAGTCTTGTCTCTTGCCTTTCTTTCCTGACTTGGTCGCGAAGGAAACAGGCAGTAAAATTGACGTTTCATAGTGATCCTTGTGATTTTAATAAATTAAATGTATAATAATTAAATAATTTGAATAAACTGATTTTTTATTTTGACGAAATGTGTCACAATCACACACACAGCGCTCTGCCACAGTTAGTAGGAAGGCCCGCGTCCTGCTCATCAGAGATGTTGTCTTGACGTGAAAGCCATCAGTTCGATTCTATTATTGCATTAACCATTTTCTTATAATCTGTAATGTAGTTTTAACTGCATGTACTTAACCATTCTTATAATATAAATTCGAAAGCAACCTGACTCTCTGTCTGTCTGTTAATTTTACGACTAAAATTTGGTATACAGAACGATTATCACCGGGATTGAGAGAGGCTACTTTTTACACGACTGCGCAGAACGAACATTATGTTTTTATTAACAACCAAGCTTCTTTAAAATTGTTTTTCTGCAATCTGATAAGCCTCTTGATGTGAAGTGGCTACCATCGCCTATGACGCGTGTAGCACTCGTCGTTTTACAGCCATGTTCCTATCACTAAAAATGTTTGTTGCTCTTCCTTTGATAGTATCCATAATGGTAGCCTTGGTAGGTACCTAATAAATACCAATTCTTATGTCATCTCTACAATAAATAAGCATATTTTATAACTTAAATCTGGAATTGGTTCGTGCATCTCCAGCGCCGCTCGGCTAGCTCCGGCTCCTATTAGCGTCTGGATGTTAAATTATTGTGTACGGGACCATTTATCGTTTCACCACGCTCTATCCTTTCCTAATTGCAAGAAATAGAGATGTTTTCTCATGGCCTTTACACACGATTACTTCTAGAAAGTGGTTGAAACGTAAAATGCATCGAATCGAAATAGCAAGTTAGTAGTCGTATAAAAGGCACTAACCACTTGGCATAACCAAAGGGATAAATAAATTGAAGAGCAGTTAAATACCTAATGCCATTCTTATTCCAAAGAAGGGTAGGCAAATACGGTTGTTTTTTTTATAACTGAAAATGTCATTTGAACATTATTTTAGAAAAAAAACAAACAGCTTTGTATCTTGAAGCCGTAGTATTCTCATTTGTCCACACAGAATTGTTCATCCAAAGGTGACCTAGAAAGAGATCGCTTTTAGCGATAAGACCGCCCTACGTAGTGTTTTTATTTCAATTTGATTGAAATTGATCCAGCCGTTTAGTCGTGAAAACATAACAGACAGACAGACAGAGTTACTTTCGAATATATAATAGGTATATTAGTATGGATAATAATTTGAAATAAACCATGAAAGTTTCAGTTATTTTAAAACCGTGGATTACCTACTAAGATCCCACTAATATTTGAACGCGAAAGTTTCTATGTATGTATGTATGTAGTCTTTCATGTCGTAACGGATGAACCGATTTCGATGAAATTTGGTATGTAGATTATAACCTGGATTAATACAAAGGCTACTTTTTGTTGAGAAACCACGCGCTGACGGAAGCTAGTTTAAAATAACCGCAATAATTACGACTATGGTGGGATTTTATTAAACCCGTTTAATAGATTAACCCGTGGATAAATAGTTCAAATTATATTCAAGTTTAATTAAAAAGCTCGTAAATTGCTTAACATTATGTATAATCGACAATAAAGCATTTTCTAACGAAGTCGGTAGTCTGTTATCTGAAATCTAGCGTTCATGAACCGTTCCCTGGGGGACAATGGTGGGAAATGTGGGAATGCGATGCTAAACCAATGTTATTATATCACGGGAGCCTTTTATTTCATTTTTAAATCATTTGCGAAACATCATTTACTACCGTATAATGATAATATAAGAGTCTAATGGCCAATAACAGAAAGAATATACCATTATTTACAAAAAAAAACAGAAGAAACAGTTGAATCATCTAAAGACCGTTGCAAACGATCTATAGATAGTTCAACTGCTACAGATCACTATCATGCGGAAGTGTCCCCAAGACTCTGTTATGTTATGTTATTTGTGAACTCCCTTTTCCGCATTTGAACTCTTAA
Source organism: Philereme vetulata (assembly GCA_918857605.2). NCBI lineage: Eukaryota > Metazoa > Arthropoda > Insecta > Lepidoptera > Geometridae > Philereme > Philereme vetulata. The sequence continues at coordinate 1,773,582 of OU975459.1, read as the reverse complement.
GTGGTCCATTATGCATGAGAGAGTTCTCTATATGGTTAGCCAGCCTAATTCCGACCAGAAGCGCAGAAGTTTCCTGGGGTCTTCGCAGGCTTTACGGATACCTTGGATTGTCCAGGATTTCTGCACGTTGTGCTGTTACCCCCACGCATTCCAGGACTACGTCGGCTGCTGATTCTTCTTCGGTGAGACATCCCCTGCAGAGTGGGCTGTCTGTTGCTCCCATGATGTAGAGGTGTTTGTTGAGGGGACAATGTCCTGTAAGGGTCCCCACGATGATTCGAAGGTCCAGTCTCTGAAGGTTGAGCAGTCGTCGTGTCAGTCGTGGCGAGACGGCCGGCAGAGCTGCCCTCGACTGTCTGCAGTCCATGATCTGTGCCCAACGTTCGTTGTGTAGGTTTAGAGTACGATGTCCCCAAGACTCTGGCTACATTGCCCAGCGAATTGCAATGCTTACGCGTTGACCCAGATAAGCGCCAGCTTTCGGATCACATGTCGCTTCAACCAGACACCCAGAAAGAGTTTTGAAAACGCGACGGGCCCCGGTACCGGTATGATAATAAAATAATATAACGTTTATTTCAGGCAACAATGTGCACATACAAAATATGATGTCAAGGTCCATATCTATAACATACATACATAAAACGTATACATATTACCGTGTCTAAGTTTCGATGACAAGAGAACTGGCTTCCGCGTAGTTCGTCAGTAAAAAGTTGCCTATTTCTGAATCCAGGTCTTAATCTCTATAAACCAAATTTAATTGAAAGTGATCTCTTGAAAACGGAAACAACATAGAGACAGAGTCCAAATTTGTTTCTTTCAAAGTGATTTTCAATCCAAAGTATGTTCCTAATTTAACATGGTTTTTAAGATCAGATTAGTATGGTAATAAAAACAAAAAAATATATGATAAAGTAGACTTAAAAGAGAACCGTAGTATTAATTAACTAACACGTAATTGATTTTTTTTTAAAGTTATTTTTTTAGCGTAGACGTTAGCCCCAAGTGCGTTGAACTCTTCAGTACCAATGACGCCTAGACTCATTGGAAGTCTAGAGGCAACATGGTTGTACGCTATTCTCATTTGAAAGTACGGTATCTTAGTATCCATGTGCTTTTGCAATGAAAATCTCGCGAGCTGCACTCAATCACTAGTGTAGTTCGTAGAAAATGTTTGGGAGATAATATTCTGTAGCTGACTTTTTGTTCACCTGTTTAAGGCTAATATTTTTGCCATACCTACATTGTTTTTACTATTATTATTAATAATGCTGGACATTTCACACAGCGCCATCTCGCCCCAAAATAAGTAAGCTATGGGAACCAGATACTTACCATAAAGTATATAGAGAAATAACAGGACCCGGAACAAATATTTGTAGATCATACCTACAAACATTTGTTCCGCGGTGGGAATTGAAACAGCAACCTCCTGCGTCTCCGACGGCTATTCGCCCACTGCGCAATTGAGATCATCAGGTATTGACCCCACCCTTTCGGCAGTTTACGCGAAATTCTCTTTCAAGCGATTATTTTTCGACTTACCCAGGTCGTCCAAAATATTATAAAATAAATGAATAAAAATAAAATAAAATAAGCCTTTATTGCTGTAACTTACATAATTAAAATAAAATATCTTAGATCTATTTAACAATATTTTTTCCTACTAGATAGTGGTATCGGCATCCGGTTTTCCTGTCACAGCTTGTCCTCCGACAAAGGCCTCCTCTAGAGCTTTCCATTTTGTCCTGTCCTTTGCCGTGCGCATCCATTCTGGACCAGCTATCTGTTTTATGTCGTCTTCCCAACGTTTATTTTGTCTACCTTTGCTCCTTTTGCTATCGCGCGGGTACGTTCGTTATATTCCGTTACTAGTCTCGTCCATTTCTCTATCCCCTCCCTTAACATGTGCCCTGTCCATCTCCATTTCTGGCGTTTGTAGGTACAGTGTAAACTCCATATAACGTCACTCGTTTTAACGACAAACTCTCTAAAGCGTCGAAATCACTCGGCTTTGGTTGGTTTAGCTTGTCTTGCATACAATGGTACACTCTGTATAGCATTACACCCACTCTCAATAACGACAACAATTTGTAATAAAAAATTCTTTTTAAATTGCCAAATTAGTAAAAACTGCGCAGCTGTGTATATCCTTTTGTCGTTTTATTATCCTAGACCATAATAAACTCGACTGTCGGCATCATACACACCAAACTTTCTAAGAAATCCGTTCTTTTGTTTACAAAATGGGATTGCTTGCACGTGTAGCTGCAGACTGTTGTTAGTAGAAGTGATGGATTTTATCTATACGTTGTCATATTCTTAGTAGCTCACAAACTTTCAAATTGTAAACATAAACTGTAAAACGCAATAGCGTTAAAATAAAACAGATTTTTATTGTAGGTACTATTTAACAAGACAAATCAGAAATAAACGTTTTCTTTTTCTAATACAGATTTTACTTCTCTCCATTTAACGACAACTCTCTATAACGTCAAAATATGCTCAGTCCCTTGAGTGTCGTTATATAGAGTTTACACTGTATACGGTATGTATGTTTTTAAATTTAGTTTAGTTTTTTTTATATTCAGTAATCTCACTTTGTCTCTTCTTTTGACTCCAATTACGCTTCTTTCCATTCCATTTTAGCATACTTGAATTTTTTTAAGTTGTTTTTCAATTAGAGCCCATGTTTGACATCCATTGATATCAACTTTTCTTTTTTCTTTGATAGGCATGTCTTTGTTTTTCATGACCTCGCACAACGACCAAAACCGTTTCCAGCTGTTTGCTATCCGTCTATCTATTTCATTTTGCATTGTGTCTTCTAGAGATATTAATTGTCCTAAATAAATGTACTCCTTGATATAAATTGACCAAAATATTACTTGATGCTAAAAAAATATTAACCCACAATGTATAATTGTCTAAATTCGGTAATTTACGCCAGGTGGTCTGCGCGCGCATAGCCACCTTAGCTGTCATATTAACACAAATAACTGCGCGTGAGTGATGTGATGCCGCTGGCGCTGTAGAATGTCATCACATGAGGTGATCGCATCGAGCCCAAGCTTTTTGTTTTTATTTTGTTCGCAATATTGATACCTACTCTTTGAGGAATATTGTATTTATGCCCATTCTAGTAAATATTAAGCTTCTTAGCTGTTTTTTAACCCCTGCTGGTCGAAATTGGGTTTAATTATTTTAACGATTTTGTGTATGATGTTCGAGGTTTTAGACCTTCTGTCTGTTTGTTTGTTAGGGCTAGGCCCTAACAGGAATCACAGCTCCTAAACGGATTAACCGATTTGACTGAACTTTTTTGCAGGATGTTTCATATAGCTATGTTTGGTGGAAATGAGTAGATCAAGTCCAAATTTAATATTTAATTTTTTTTACCCTTTTTTATTGAGAATCAAGATAAAATCGAGTTTTGCTAATTGAAAAATTGTTCGTTCGAAATACACCTCTAGGTAATACAGAAAAATATTAAACATTTGTAGAATATAGCTATGCAGTGGGTAACAAAGAAAAAGGAATGTTAGTCTATACTACTATACTAATATTATAAAGAGGAAATATTTGTATTTTTGTGTGTATGTTTGTAATGAATAAACTCAAAAACTACTGGACCGATTTCAAAAATTCATTCACCATTGGAAAGCTACTTTCACCCTGAGTAACATAGGACTTTTTACCCCACTGCGCAGAAGGAGGGTAATGTTTTTATTTAAAAACTACGCGTGCGAAGCTGCGGTTTGGTCAGCTAGTTTCAAATATGTACCACAGGCCCATAGAGTAATACTACAGGCTTCATCCTTCAAGTTCTTATGTAAAACAACATAACTTAACGAACAAGTTCTCTCAAAATGGGTAGCGAGTAGCGACATTACCTCGTATTACACCGAAATGCCGACAGAAAGACACCAATATTTAATTTTGTCTCTTAGAATTCCTTCACTTGTCAAAAAGCAAATATCCTAAACAAAGACATCGAAAAATAGAAGAAAACAAAAGTTTGAAGCGAGGAGGAATACGAATGAGACGAATGCACATATCATTATTATTCGACACGCGGTGAATATACAGAGTTCAGGATTTAGACCCAAAGTAGAGGCTAAGCTATCTAGAGAATTTAACAGAGGATCGTTAAAACAGATTTGACAGATGTTCTTTATTATGAGGATCTCAGAGCAAGGAGAAGATAGATAAATTCTGTCAAAACTGACACAACAAATAGACAGATGTGATGATGAACTTACCTCGAGAATTGGGTCCTAGGGCTGTTGCATCACCCCCAGTTATCTTGTAAGGGTCAAAATTCTAATCAGATAAGCATTAAGCCCGCTCGTTAATGAGGGCTAACATCGCCATTCAATTAAATAATTCGACAAAAAGTATAAAAGATCACATGAGAGCTTTAGAAAAAGCTGACACCCCTGGCGATCGAGCGACGCGCGCCGTTGCACTCCCTGCCCTCCTATTGGCTGGCTGCGCCCGACGAGGAACAGAGACAGGGTACTACAAACCAGCTGAAAGAGCGAGACGGGTGAATGCAGGCGGCGGATGCAAGGGTTCCCGATCGTTGACTTCTTTCAAGGCCACGGACAAGTTACTTTTTGTTGCATGTCATCGTAACGCCTGTAATTCTGAACTGAAATGACCTTCAGCACTTTCTTTTGAGGTCGTTTATTAAGAGCAACCAGACGCTTGAATGATCCCATTATGAGCTTGCATTAATTGAGGCTGCCTGTACACGCACAAGTAACCCAGTCATGCAGGATTATTTTTAGACCGGTATAAATTACAACGGCACTATTATTTTTTGTTAAAAATAACTTGGCTAGGAGTAAAAAGCTTCTGTGACCAAGTCATGTCATGGAATTTCGTGCTTTTGTTGTTTCATTAGCGGGGGAAGGCACCTGTTTAAACAGACTCATTTTGGATTTAACATTACTGTTGGAAGTTTTGAAAGCTCCTTCATTTAGAAATATGTACCTACCAATAGACTAATATAGACTTTTCCCTGCTGCAGAGTACACGAAACATAACCTAGCAGATCCAATAATTTTAAAGATTAACTGAAGAAAAATGAGAGCATAATTAGTTAAAAGAAAGAACTTTGCCAAACAGCTATATTTACCTACTTACGGAGAAGCTATAGGTAATCTGGTAGGTAGGTAGCTGCTATAATTAGCGGACTGTGTGGCGTAGTGGGCGAGTTGCCGAAGCGTATAGGTTCGTTTCACCTTTTGTATAGTAAGCATATAATAAAGTATTAAAATACCTAATCTATTAATCTATCTCTTATTTAAATGTCATTATAGAGTATTCGTTTGGTCAACTCAGAGGGCTAGAAAATTCCGTTCAATAAAAAAACCTTCTAACATCAACGAACTAAATATGGATTTGATAACTAGACATTTTGCCTTCACACCCTACCCCTAAATTGAGCACGATAAGGTTCCATTGACCTTATTCCTTATCATTACCACTGAAGTATACCTACAGCGATATCTAAGCCCACGGTGCGTATACATTATCTATTTCTAAAACGTGTTGGTATAGGTCAGGACTGCTTTGGACTAGTGGAAGCCGAGTTTGAGATAGGTACACTTTTATTTTCGTCTGTTTTTTACGAGTCATACCTATTTCTGCCGTCAAGCAACATCGCTGAGGTGAGATTACAGGCACATGATGTTTTACGCCGTATGCCTAAGTTGATGGACGCAGGGCAGTGCATCGTAACCATCGTAGGGCACTTTTCTAAGGGTCTTGACATATGAGGCAATACTTTGTTATAGGCGATGGTTACACGTTACACCAGATGAGCCATATCGGTAATATGCTTATTCCATCTCCAGGGCGTATTAAAAGAAAGAAAAAGTCCGTCAGTGTCGGTTTTTCCATAAGGGCACATGGGGCACGAGCCCAGGTCCCAGGGCTTGAAGGGGGCCTCAAAATCCCGACGTCGAACCGAAAAAGAGGAGCTCAATTTTCAGTGTCATTTTACTAAAAAAATGTAAATGCAAATCAGAAAACCGATTTTACATATATTCTAAAGTATGATCAAAATTTCACCAAGCATAATAAAAAATAAAATGATCAAGTGCGTGTCGAACCACGCACAGTGAAGGGATTACTTGTGCTGTGAGACCTTGTTTCTTATCAAATTTTATGATTCATGGTCTGCAGGAACCTACCCTATAGGTTTGGATTTATTTGCGAGCAAAATATGCGGCATAAATGGCCGTATTTTTTATTGTGTTGACTTAGAAGCTCGATTTTACAGCTTCAAGGGACTTCAGACCCATGTATTTTACAGCTTCAAGGGACCTCAGACCCATGTATTTTACAGCTTCAAGGGACCTCAGACCCATGTATTTTACAGCTTCAAGGGACCTCAGACCCACGTATTTTACAGCTTCAAGGGACCTCAGACCCATGTATTTTACAGCTTCAAGGGACTTCAGACCCATGTATTTTACAGCTTCAAGGGACTTCAGACCCATGTATTTTACAGCTTCAAGGGACCTCAGACCCATGTATTTTACAGCTTCAAGGGACTTCAGACCCATGTATTTTACAGCTTCAAGGGACTTCAGACCCATGTATTTTACAGCTTCAAGGGACCTCAGACCCATGTATTTTACAGCTACAAGGGACCTCAGACCCACGTATTTTACAGCTTCAAGGGACCTCAGACCCACGTATTTTACAGCTTCAAGGGACATCAGACCCATGTATTTTACAGCTTCAAGGGACTTCAGACCCATGTATTTTACAGCTTCAAGGGACTTCAGACCCATGTATTTTACAGCTTCAAGGGACCTCAGACCCATGTATTTTACAGCTTCAAGGGACCTCAGACTCATGTATTTTACAGCTTCAAGGGACTTCAGACCCATGTATTTTACAGCTTCAAGGGACTTCAGACCCATGTATTTTACAGCTTCAAGGGACTTCAGACCCATGTATTTTACAGCTTCAAGGGACCTCAGACCCATGTATTTTACAGTTTCAAGGGACCTCAGACCCACGTATTTTACAGCTTCAAGGGACCTTTAGACCCATGTATTTTACAGCTTCAAGGGACCTTTAGACCCATGTATTTTACAGCTTCAAGGAACCTTTAGACCCATGTATTTTACAGCTTCAAGGGACCTTTAGACCCATGTATTTGATTTTAATTTCAACTTTATATCTCCACGCGTTTCTGAGAAAAAGGGTCTTGACAGACAGACGGACAACAAAGTAATCCTATAAGAGTTCCTTTTTTCCTTGTGTGGTAGGTACGGAATCCTAAAAATAGACAAACACATGTACAAAATGAAGGTAGCGCTAAATACCGGTTGTCGACCCCAACGATTATGAGAATAGGGGTGGAAGATGATGATTGATCTTTTTTGTTTTAAGTCGATCTCCGTGACGCAACGCCTGTCTAGCAAAGGGGTTCGATTCCCACTGATGGACTAACTAATAAATAAAAATATAAAAAAATCTCCATTTCAAGCCATTGACTGATACAGGTTACAAATAAAACGAATGTTTGCACGATCGGCATTTCTTCAGGATCCAGGTGTCCCCTAAAGTAGTACTAATGTCAGACAGAACCATTGGTCTTATGTCGAGTCTTAGGGTGATTTGAGCAACGATGCCTAAACGTATTCAATGGCTAAATATGATTTAGATACTGCTCTAATAATACAAATATGCCAATTTTAAACATGTTGTTGCTAAAAATGTTTAGGGATCGTTGTGCCAGATCTGGATTGACACATAGAGGCTACTTTTTATTGACAAACCATGCGTGCGAAGCCGCAGGCGGAAGCTAGTGTTATGTATGATAAAACAAAGACAACAATAGGTATGTTATCAATAACAAAAAGTAATAATAAGATCGCATAAGCTAGAGACCTAGAGGTCAACTCTAATGTTTTAGTTAGACTGTCTGATATCCTAAGAACCGCAGAGTAGGTACCTACTAAAAAAAATTTTTTTAATGAGGTAAAAAGGTAGTAAGCGTGCCATACAAGTAATGACAACATGGAAAATTGCTTAATTTACGCGATCTGCTATGAACAATATTTTTATAACGAATTTAGTGCGGCTATACAGTTTCTCTACGAATATGACTATACCATAAAACTTTTCATAAAAAGGTTTCTCCACAAGAAACCAATAATTAGCTACTGTTGTACACTAATGTAGTTCAGCATTCAGCCCTCCCTAGGTGGAGGAAATCATTCAATCCCGTAATTATACCCTTTCAAACCCATCGCAATAATAATGTATCCCTTATTTTAAGAAGGATAAGGTCCATAAAAACCTGTGAAGTATTACCCGCACTGCAAACACATTTTACCCTCTATCTATAAGCAAATAAAGTCGAAAATTCGCTGTGAAAAAGTTGTTAAAACGGCAGCGCCCACGCACGTTAAAATGATGATTCACTGTGTGAATTGATTTCTGACGAATGCGCACTAAATTATCACTTTCTTAAATTACCTACTTAACGTTTTTAAATAAGTTCACACCACTGAAAATAATAGCATATAAGTACCGATACTTTTAAAGTTTTTAGATCAATTTTTCACTATTCTTTCGCATGGTATATTGTGTTTTCAATGTTTTAGTTTGGTCCATGCCAGAGGCCTTCGGAAGGCCTATGAGCTCCGATACCTCCATGGATTGGCCGCTGCTAATATGGACTAACTTTCCGTTTCGCGAAACTTTAATAGATAATCTGTTAAGACAGATTAAACTTACGAAGTAGAAAATGTATAATATACCTATATGCTCGAAGATATAATTATTTACTACCTAGAATTACCTACTTACCTAACTCGTTGAGATAATTCTGAGGTCGTTCTAAATTCATGTCGGTCCATGAAGGTAAAGCTGGTCGTAGAATCAGAATTTTTTTATTGTCAAACTGTTGTAGAACAAAGATCTTAAATATTAAGCCCTTACAAGTTTGCAACCCTTACAAGTTTCGGACGTACAATATAAAAACAAAAATAAATGGCAAAATATTCATCAAAACTTTTGCACCGAGAATTAAGTAGAGGCAGATAGGAAAGGCTTCCCTAGATCGTTTCTATCAACTAAGCCATTCCAGACTCCCCAAGTGATACGCCCGAAGCTACCTTACATCATTAACGCGCCGGCGAACCCTGAGCGCAACTTCAATTCGGCCGCGTCAAAAACTTCGGCCTGAATATCGCTATCCCTGTTTAGTGAGGAAGTTTGGCCACGCAGAGCGACATTGATAGCAATAGAACGATTCTAAATTTGATTAGATTTTGACCGTGTTCCGTAATACCAAAAATGATGACTGAAAACTTGTTGTATTTTTCTCATTGTGTTGTTAATCTGTAACTAGACGATATAATCTATGTTCCCATGATTAGGATACGTAAGATGTTGTTGTTTTTAATACGAAACAATTAGGTTGAAAACAGGTCTTTTATGACGTAAAAACATGCAGAATGCGATACGCTTCTATTTCATTTTAGGTAAGTATTTTGATCTAATATATGGTTGGGAACCTAGATAAATACTATTAAAATTAAAATAATACCTTATTAAGGTAGAAATATGCTCCAATTAGAAATGATCTTGGTAGTACGTGTTGTATGGGCGATTGTCCCTCCGGTGTCTCCTTAAAATCTCGTTTAAACTAGTTAAAGGCAAGTGCTGACCCAATTCCATTATAAAAGACATCAAAAGGGCGGCATAACCCCACAATAAGCCCGCACAAACTTATTAAACACCTTGGTTATTACTTATTATTAAATTAGCAGTTCAACATCCCTATTCTCAATACCCAGCTGATTTACCAACTTGAGCTTAAAAACAAGGATGCGAGGGGATAGATTCAAATACGCAACCGTTTCAAAATGGCGGCCAACTCAAGCGCATCATTTTTATTCTATTTTTCATTTTTCAACGTTCGTGTTCGCAGTTGCTTTCAAGGGGTGAGAAAGAACACGCGTGTTCTAAAATTTATTTTTAAAACCTTTGCTGTGTTTAACTTCGGTTAAAGAGTATTTTGTTATCAGAGATAGTGTGTTCAGTCGTGTGTTGAGAGGAAGTGGGGAGATTGGGTTACTATGTGTTTGTGGATCGTAGGGGCAAGTTTACGTGTGAGTTCAGCCCTATCTAGTTTAGCGAGTGAGCTTTCGTTATGCTTTCCAGACAGTTGTAACTTCTAAGTTATCTGAAACAACAGTCTTATTAATGCTTGTGTTGTATCTATTGATTTAGAACTAAGTTTATATTTAATTTGTTCGGGAGAGAAAAGTACAGTTTATCATAGTAAAGTATCGAAGAAGATTCTTATAGGTTTTTGCAATGCAAAATATTCTTTCACACATTTTAAAGAGCATTAGAAAATGTTGCGAGTCTACCTAAATCTTACGCGAATACACGATTCTTGTGATGCGACTTATTTTTGTACGCTCTAAAGCCGGTTTCTTATCTTTAAGTTAAACTACAAAAGGTTAACTGCTTAATATGACACATAAAAGCTCTTCTGCCGCCTGACTCTGCTCGTTTTATACAGAAAAACATAATATTTTATTTACCTTGGTTATATTCCAACTGGTTTGAATTTTAAGCCCGGGCTTGCACAACGATCCCATAACGAGTTTAGCGACTAAATATGTTTAGATTTGACGTATTTGTATGATTGATTTAAACTCTCTAAATAATATTTAGCCACTAAATACGTTTAGGCGACGTTGAGCAGGTCGCCCTAAATTTAGCATGTAGACCGCAGAACAGCAAAGACATGATGTTGTTCGCTTACCACTGGTTGTTTCTTGGTCACAGTCTTTTAGATCAGTGAGTAAACTAATAAGACCCTGTGCTTTATGTGAAGGGAACAGATTAAAAAATCCAGTGCACAACACAGTGCCTCTTTTCATGTGCAAATTTTTGATTATGTGTTCATATCTACCTTTGTATTTTTCAGGGCTGCTTCAAATGCATTAAGCATCACTTCACTGATCCGTCCTCATGGATTCTAAGGGCGGGTGGATCTTATTTTTTAAACAACGCTCAAGACACAAAACGTATTCAAGCCTACTCGCATCTGTTAATCTAGACGTTCATCATCAACTTAAAACTAATTGGTAACAGATTAATCTCCTTGAAATCGATGACTGTATAGATCCACTTCTTACAGTACATTCTTAGAAATTCATTTATAAGTATTTTCTCAGTTATCTGGTTCCCATATCACAAGCTTTGCTTATATAAACTAGGGCTCGATAGCGCTGTGTGAAAATCTTCAGTATTTTTTATTAATTACTAGCTGAGCCGCACGAGGTTTCGCACGCGTGGTTTGTCAATAAAAGCATAACCCTCCTGCAAAGTCGGATAATAAGTTAGCCTATGTCCCAATCCCGGTCATAATCTATTTATATACCAAATTTCATCGAAATTGGTGAAGCCGTTTCGTCGTGAAAGCGTTACAAACAGACAGAGAGACAAGAGTTACCTACTTTCGTACTTATTTATAATATTGGTATTAATATGGATAATTTCCTAGCTATCCGTCTATAGAACTATCTTCCTCCGCACATTAGAACTGCCAAATCTCTTCCCATCTTTAAAACAGTGCTATTTAAACATCTGTCTACACTTAATGCTGATTTCTCATCTATCGTTACGCAACTCTGGGTTTTTATTTCACCCTTCTATAGTCCACCTATATGTATCTACTTATAGTATTTTATATAATATACCTTTTTTATTATTCTTAGTATGGAATATTTATGTACTATGATATATTATTATGCACCTAATTTACTGATGAGTACATATATATTTGTATTTAATTATTTATTTTGCTTACGCTGTTTATTCAATTTTTTTTTTATTATAGGTGTGATTTACAATAAAGCGTTTCCTATCTATCTATAATTTTTAACCTACCTATAGACAGCAACATAAAATACACTGTGTTTTGTAATTAAATAAACATATTTAGTTAATTTACCTTGACTTACCATGTTTTTGATGTTTCATATCTTTCAAACTTTCAACTGACTGAAAAAGTATTGTCATGCCTTAATCTTAACTCCCCATTCCTATATATTAAATGCGTTTCTTATGATGTATAAACGCGTAACTCCTGGCGACGAATGAAGCTTTGGAAACAATGAAGAAGCTTGATCAACAATTCAAGAAGAATGAAGAGAAAGCTGTGATATTAAGAACTTCGAACGTACCTGGACCTGGTAACTCCACCACCGTTGGCGGTAGTCGCTCGCCAACGGAGGCAGTGTTCCCGCTCCTAGTTGCGTGCCTCTACGATCCAAATACGGAAAACGGATATGGAACAATCATATGACCCACATGATGTTAAGTGGTAACCATCGCCTACAGCAACGTATTGCCTCGTAGGTCACGCACCTTAGAAACGTGCCCTACGATGCACAACCCTGCATCAATTTGAGGCATACAGCTGTAAAAGCTCATGTGTAATTTCACCGGAAACAATACCATTCCTACCGAGCACTAGAATGCTGCTTGGCGGCAGAAATAGGTATGATGGCAGTAGGTACTTCACAAGAAACTCTACCATTAGGTACTTATTAAGAATCCAATGTATTTTTCAACTTGAAAGTAAATTCTGTGCATTATTCTCTAAAGTTAAATATAGAGTTGCGATCTTTTTAAGACTTATTTTAAGAATAATGATACAATGATACAAACTCGTACCAATTTCGTGTCCTGTCTCTGTGTTTTATTTTGCAAATATAGTAAAGAAACACTTTATTTTTTGTGAACTGTTTATATTTCTCTAGCTTAAGGCTTCCGTCTTCAAGGCTTCGCAGGCATTTGTAATTAAATTTGATATACACTGTATAAAGATAGGTTATAAACCGGATTGAGACAGGCTATCGACAAACGTTGCGAAATTGTTGGCAGAAGTTATCGGCTAAATATTTTAATTAACCATATTTTTTTTAATTGAATATAATTCAAAAACACTGTTTTGTTTAAGGATTAATTTCTGAATACATAATCAATTATTAAAATTTATCATTTGTGGTTACATTGTTTGTTGATGTATTTTTAATATTTTATACTTTTACCGAGATTTTATGTTAGTTTTAAAGATTGTGTAATGTATGAACTGTATTTTTTTTCTGAAATAAATCATAACAATAAAAGTCTTCTTGGACCACCCATCGGGTTGCATACGGGAGACAAGACAACCATAAGGACTCCTAAAGACGGAAAGCGACGCCGAGGAAGGCCTAAAAAGCGCTGGAGCGATGACTTGGACGTCTTCCAAAGAGACTGGCGGGATCTGGGTCTAGACCGTGATAAGTGGAAGGAAGAGGAGGCCTTTGCCCAGCAGTGGGACAGTACGGGCTAGTAAAAAAATAATAAAAAGTAATTTGCGTGTTTTTCCTTATTTAGATTTCCTTTTATCCTTAACTGTTGTCGGACTTTATCGAAGTATTTTTTTAATTATTTGCTTGACTTACCAAAATTTAGTATAACTTGCAATCACTTAAACCTAAAACTGCAACAAAAACAATAAAATTCATTAAAATATTTAATTCAATACTGAGAATAAAATGTCTAACTTATATTATTGCATTTTTACCACTATTTGTGCATTTTCCATCAGGCAAGGGTACACTAAATGCACATTGTACTGTGTACACGTCTAATAGGAATATTACACAAGGCTATATCAACATTTTTTTTTAGCTGAAACGCGTGACACACGATGAAAATGCGAGTATATTTTATGATAAGATATTATATTGCTCGCCATACAATCATACAATGGATTATGTATGACACACGGCGAAAATAATATATATTTTTATCTTACAGAATACCGAGTGATATGGATTTCTCATCTTAGGATACGAAAGATATATAAGAGGTTTGTTATAGACTTTCAAAGATTAAAAGTATTTCAGATATAAACATATCTTGCCTTGTGTGCGATACCTTAAGATACTATACTATATTAACTTAAGATATCGTAACATAAAATATTAAATCATCTTTGTCGTGTGTGACGCGCGAAAAAAAATATTTAGCTCATTTGTTTACTACAGAAGTACTTAGTTGGATTTTTTCCGCTTTAATCTTTGACAGTTTATGTAGTACTAATATATAAGTAGAGTACTAGTAATTTGTAGTACTTCTAAGTAATATTTTCTTAAGAAACGTCTGGATATACGTTATACGATGCAAATTTGAGAGCTATTCGACATAACCTCGCATGCCTTAAATTGTACAGTTATTATTCAGATCATTTACATACATTTTGGAATGGATTGGATAAATATGGGAATATCAGTGTACATAGATTTAGCAGATGAAACTAAAAACAAATTATTATGTACATTATTTTAATTTACATATCTATATAATAAAATAAACGTAATATAAATTCTACGAACGAAAGCACCAACTAAATGTTCTAAGCGAGAGATCACACTTCTACTAATGTCCTAGAAATAATATGCTGAAATATACATAGGTGTCCTAACAAAAACTTTCATTTAAAATTCACAAGAATTAAAAAAATATATATATTAGGGCCACTATATTAATTCCTACGACGACCATCGTCGGATCTCTTACTCAGTATTCAGACCTGTCCCAAGGGAGTAGTCACAGGCAAGTCCAAACATGACGATTAATAGATTCCCCCATTTTTGCAGATTTTGTTTTCAAAACACTTAATTATATTTTTTAAACAATTTAAGTTCTTGTTAAGACACTTAACGTTATTCAGTAGGTACTTAATAATTAATACTTTTTCGACGACAACATACAATATCGTATTTCATTCCTAATCTTAGCAAAATACCGTAATAATATTAAATTTAAAGACACCCATATACACCGTTCACATAATTTTTATATCATTTGGCGGTCATCTAAGTTTCAGAGTGATATTGAGACAGCTATAGAACACTAATACACAATACCCCGGGTGTTGCCGGTGCCAATAGGCGACAGTGACCGCTTACCATCAGGTGGGCCGTAAGCCTGTTTCCCCACAAATAACATAAAAAAAAAACTAAGGCTCGTATTTAGAACATTGCATGAGCTTACATTTTGGGATCGGATGCGTCGCTCCGGCATCCTGAAGGCTGTCTCCGACTATTTTTCAAATCCCCATTATACACATGGACGGCAACAAGAAATGACTTGTAGTATGACTTTTTGGTAGTTAATATTGTTTTAATTTAATTATTATTTTGTGTGTGTAATATTAGTGTTTTACCTGAAAGAAACGTGAAAATTTTTTAACAGCATCTTAGTTAAAAAAACTCTCAATGTATATGCTTTGTCTCAATTCAGTTTTTACTACATTCTTACTCTTTTGGACGTTGTATTACGTTTATGAAGAGCTCATCAGCGAAGGCTAACGGAAGACAAGATGCCTGTGTTGCAATAAAACGTAGGAGTGAGACAGAGTACACGTCTTACTCGCACTTGTAGGTCTTTCAGATAGGTACCTAGGTCTGACCCTACGCTGGAACTGCCTGTGTTAGGATTTCGGATACACAGGATATGGCATATGGCAACAGGATGCTGGCCATTGTGGCGGATAGTTTTAAGTCCAAAATCATTGGCTAAAACGTCAGCCAGTCGTCCAGCTTGTGTCTCAATAATTTATTTTTATTTGTTTGATAAGTTTGTATGGACGTTTGTATTATTTTAGTTTATTTAATTATCTGTCTCCTAACTACATACCGCCTTGACATGCATATGACGCGGGCTGCCAATGTACCTCGCTAGTAGAATTGTCAATCGGCCATCATTAGCTGCATCTATGTAAGAGAAAATGAATTTTCTTTATAATTTTTTTTGCATTATTTTTTTGGGCGAAGACAAGTACAACAAATTAAAGATCGCCAAATCGGGCCAGCCGTTCTTGAGTTATAAATGGTGTAACAAACACGACTTTGTTTTTTTATATATATATATATATATAGATAAATATAAGATTAGTAATTAATAGTTATAATTACAAACAAAAAGAATAACATGTCTGATAAACAAATGAATAGAATTGAGATATTTGCAAACTATGTTAACATTTATAATTTTATTCCTTACATAATATTCTGTGAAAACCTAAATAACAGACAAACCTGTGAAAAATTAATAATGTTCTTTATTGTACACAAATAGATTTACAGATAAAAATAGCTTACAAAATGGACATGTACAAAGGCGAGCTTAACCCTAATTAGAGTTATATTCCAGCAAACCTTTGAAGATAGAGATATTTGATTATAGTGGTGGGTACGTGCACAGAGAATGACACTAATGCTTTTTTATTTATTCAAACTTTTATTTATTTGTCCCACTTGCGTCTCGCCAGCTACTCACCCATTGCGCCATAAAGTTTGTCTTTGGGAGAATAATACTTTAGGAAATACCAATCAGAACAAAGGCTAGTACGAACAAACGCGTTCTATAGCTATCTCAATACCACTCTTAGAAAACAATCCTTAAAACTAGTATCGAACACACCGATCTAACCATAGAAAATGCAAAAATGGAACCTTATACCATGTGGTTAGTGTTTTTTTGGTAAACCGCTGCAAATTGAACGTACATAAAGCATACATTTTGCATGCGTTTGAATATAAAATGAAAACCAAACATCCAATGGTGGAATTCATACAGGGTGCCCAAACAACTTGATATTAGTAATTAAAAGAATACTGTATAGCAACAACATACAAGAATAATATAAGTTGTGGAATGACAAGGAGTCCTCTTCCCAGCTGTGGGTATAAGTGGACTGAGTATATAGATGGGCGTTTAGTCAGGTTCTTTCATTGTAAATATCTTAAAATTGGCGCTAAGACCGTCAATTGTCTGTCTTAGTAGTGAATTGATTTGTTTTATGGAGTGAGTCGCGCGTTGCCTATTTTTCAAAAATCTTAAGAATATTTCCTAACTGAAGTTTTTGCTGTGACACCCTATATTAAACTCAGGTATTTTTTTAAATTATTATATTGACTAACAGTGCTACACATATCACTCAAGTGTTAAAAAAAATTAACTTAATAGTTAAAAGTAAACCGCCGTAAGTACGTTTTAAACGTTTATCTAAAGCCTTTAGTGATGTTTATTATTTAATATTATTTACAGTAATTTTCAATAATTTGGGCGCTTTACTAATAAATCTGATACTAGGTAAAAAAAATCCAGGGTCTAGATATCGGTAAAAATTGGGGCTTTCATAACTTTTTATGATTCACGTCTTCTTGTCTGGCAGGACAATGCCAGACCCTTTGCGAGTCTAAATCAACAGTTATGATGAGGCATATTTATAGCCTAACTGTCCGATCGGGTGATATTTAGAAATGCTATTAAATAACTTTAAATAACAGTCTTATTTAAAGTCCACATCATAGCTTCATTTCATAACATCAACTCTTAAGCGCGTCACAAACAATGAAGATGCTATCATATTATATGTTATGATAAAATATCGCTCGCCATGCAATCACACACACACACACGGCGAAGATAATATATATTTTCATCTTACATTGGATTGTTTTGCGAGCGATCTTCATCGTGTGTGACGCGCTTTACCATCTCCATAAAAAAATAAAATGGATAAAACAAAATGGCTTCGCATTTAAAATTAATAACAGCGCCATCTATTACCAGCTATCAGAACTAGCTCGTACTAGTACAGAATTTACTTGTAAAACATCCAAATTACCCGTCACAATAATTTATCAGCTGGCAGTATCAATAAACTAACTTAACTGGGTTACAACGTACGTATTACGTTTTCCGGTTACATACAAGGAATAATAAATTATTTTGTTATTTTATCACAGTAGGATCTGTGAGGTTTTCGTGTGAAGCCCGCTGCAGACCATGCTAGTAACTGGGACTAGTCCACTGGTACTAAGATCAAAATAGACTATTACACAATATTATTATAAGATTTGATGACGACTCAAGCCTATGTCCCACCTGGTGTGAAGCGGTTACTATAGTCTACAACAGTTGCATTATATCACAAGTTACGTTCAACTATGACTTGGCCTACATTGCATAGCGCCCGTCACATTAAGCCATACAGACAGATGAACAATTGTGACATAAAAGCCTGACTCTATGTCTGTTCGGAGAACTGACGGCCGTTGGAGGAGAAAGGTTCTCGAGTGGAGACCACGCACTGGAAACCGCATCGTAGGACAGCATCCAATAGATGGAAAGATGACTTAAAAGACGTTGGGTGCTCGCACAAGATCTGCCACTCTGGAAATCGATGACGAGGCCTACGTTCTCTCTACAGAAATCTATGACTTTTGGGTAACCCGTGGCCAGATCAATGCAACAGAGCTACAAATCTTGTGTGTCGAAGAAGTTTGAGCCAAGGACACAACTGGTAAGGTGAAAGGATCCAGCGTAAGACAGAGGCTACTAGTGTTTGATGCCTGAGTCCTCAATCGGCGATTAGTGTCAATGAAAAGGCGTAAATTGTCGAATTAAAAGATTTCAATGATAAAAACAATTGAATTTGAGTGGCACAGTGGTACTTGCACCAGTTACTATCATCGTCTGCAACGTGCTTTACTGAGATTAGAATACGTCGAGACAATAAAATTAAAATGATATAAAAATAATTATTATAGCTGTGCCTATAAATACGGTAACAACATTAAACATTAATATTCCAGTAACTGGTAGTGAAGTATATAAATTGTATTAATATTTTATTCTTATTTATAATGTCCTTATAAACCCATGTTAGTTATAAATGGTTCTGAATATGTATGTTAAGCTGGCCATACAAAATGACTCCATTACCGTCACTCCGCGTGGCTTGGAGCGACGGAATGATAGTTATAAGTCGAGCACACACACAAATTGGATTTATTGGATCATGGAATGTTTGGGTATCCAAATATTCTTATCAATCCACCCAACCCACATGAGATTATGCACACACGGACGGTTTTTGGAGTTTTTTGGAGTGTTGGCGTGGAATGATGTGGAGTGGAGGACTAGCGCATGGCCAGTTTTAAGAAATGGAGTTATTGTTCTTTCTTATAAATTATTGCAATGTATTTTAAGTCTTTTAAGACGCAGGTGGTTGCGGGTTTGAGTTCCACCTGTATACAGATGTTTGCATGAATCTATCAGCATGTATTGATAAAAAAGAATATGATTATTTACCAGTTATCTGGTCCCCAAAGTACAAAGCTTTGCTTAGTTTGGGGCTAGAAAGCGCGGTGTGAAATGTTTTTTTTTCTAAATTATGTAATTACGTAAAGATGTTTCGCTGAAAAATCAGTTATTCAGCTGTTTACGTGCAAACCATCCTGCGTCTCAGTCGGCTTTCACCCACAGCGTCACGAAGGTCATCACATAGGTTTATAAAATCAATATTAATAAGGTAAATAATGGGCCAGTTCCACCTGTCCTTACCAGACCATCCTCAATAGTAGGGGAATTTATTAAAACAGTACAAAAGCATCCCTAGTAACCTGGTATGAAAACCAATGGGGATACTCTGGTAGGGTCAAGTGGAACAGGGGATTAAATGATTTGCAATATCACTCATACAAAGGACATAATTTATGATTCATTGGTCATATAACAACTATTATTAGATATAATTCTCAAATGAAAACCTCTTAGATAATGCTTACAATAAATATTTTTTTATTATCCATCTTTTTGCACTTGAAATACCTGGAGATTACTTGGCGTCATAGTTCCGTCTATGATTGAAAAGACCACAAAATAACTGTATTCGTTAATGACAAAACCTTTTTTTATAAGGTTACAACTGTATTACCTCACGAGAGGTCGTTCTTTAATCACGTGAGATTCGAACAGGGTGGGTTAGAATAATATCACGATTTATCACGGGGGGGGGGGGGGGGGGGGGGATGTTGTGACAATCACGTGTATATTTTTCATGCGACCACGTGATCCTGAGCGAGCGAATTTATGTCGTACATACAACAAAACATTATTTAGCGTTCAGCAGACTGTCCTCGCATTGGTCCGGCGACCTTGTGCGGTTTTCAGAATTTGAATTTATGAACAGACTAGATGTAGCCCGCGACTTCGTACGCATTACACTAAATGTGTAGGTAACCTAGAAATAAAACTAATCTCGCTGTTGCAACTTAACGTGACACCCCATTTTTATCCTACGGGACCTGATTTATGGGATAAAAAATAGCCTATGTGTTAATCCAGGTGATAATCTACGTACATGCTAAATTTCGTCGAAATCAGTTCAACCGTTACGACATGATTGAAATGATTGAGTAACAAACAAACATCCAAACTTTTGCATTTATAATATTAGTGTACTACTGTAGCTACTGGTCAATGAAGGCGCACATGAAGGGTGACCTTCCTCTGAGTCTGAAGCGCAAACTCATCGACATGTGTATCCTGCCGGTTCTAACCTACGGTGCGCAAACATGGTCATTGACCGAGCTGCAGAAGTCCAAGCTCAAGATTTGCCAAAGGGCAATGGAACGCAGCGTCCTAGGATTCCGGAGAACCGATCGGGTGAGGTTCACACTTCGTTCTTTAACTGGCATTGCTGATGTGGGAGACAAAACCGCGAAGCTCAAGTGGGATTGGGCCGGGCACGTATGTCGAATGGTTCCGGAGAAATGGGCCAATATCATAACACCTTGGGTACCGGAGGATGGACAGCGACGTCGGGGTCGGGCGCGAAAGCGTTGGCGCGACGACATCAGCGGATTCGAGAAGGAATGGTGGGAATCTGCCAAGGATCGCGATAGGTGGAAGGAGTTGGGGGAGGCCTTTGCCCAGCAGTGGGAAAATGTAGGCTAGATAAAAAAAATAGTATGATTCACCGGCATTTTTAGATAAAAAAATACACATGATGTTGGGTGTAGTAGCAGGCTTAGGGTAAGTCTAAAATATCACGATGTATCATCAAGGGATATGAGGGGGTAAAACAGTGGCCGAAAAAAACGAGTGTGCTTTAGACCACACGACTGAAGTAAATCTTCTTTTTCAAAATACGAATTCATAAAATAGTAAAATAGGGCTCGGAGTTTGCCAAAGAGCGATGGAGCGCAGCATTTTGGGTGTCAAGAGAATAAACAGGATTCAGAACACCTCGCTGCGCTCAAGGACCGGCATCGCTGACGTCGGTATCAAGGCTGCCAAGTTGAAGTGGGATTGGGCGGGTCATGTCTCCCGCATGCAGCCAAATAGGTGGGCTAGGGTCGTAACTGGATGGATCCCTGTGGATGGAAAGCGACACCGTGGAAGGCCTAAGAAGCGGTGGCGCGATGATTTGGACGCTTTCTATAGGGATTGGCGGGATTTAGTCCAAGATTGAGAAAAGTGGAGAGATGAGGGGGAGGCCTTTGCCCAGCAGTGGGACAGCATTGGCTAGATAAAAAAAAATTATAAAATTGTTCAATTACAAAATCGTCCACACGTCTGTAGGTCGATCAGTCTATGTTCATTCTGGACAGACGCAACTCGCACTCGCACATTAACGTTTAAAAATATACGAAACGTAAATCACTCCTTCTATCTTCACTAACTTATATCTCCCTCTCAACTTCCGTTCGCACTTTTCGTAACGCATTCACCAGCTTACTCCCCAAGTCAAGCGTGCGTAAAGAAGTTTTACTTCAAAAACGTCACTTGATTAAAGAACGATCCCTTAGATCCTAAGACTTGGCCTACATGGTATTGCACGCGGCACCCTGAAAGGGGCCATACACGTCACGATAGTTGCAAGGACGGTCGTATGCGAAACGTTCGATCGTGAATGGGTTGGTCGTAAAGTGGATATATACGGTAATCGAACTTTCGTTGCGACCGTTAGACGGACAGTCTGTGCGACCGTCGCAATGTGTATGACTTACATAAAGACAATTCAGAATTTGAAAAGTCTCGTGTGATCCTGTAATTTAATCTTAAAGTATTCAAGTGCACATCATTAAACTAACAATACATTGAATGGGAATTGGAAGGGTTAGTGCCTAAGTATACTCGTAAAATCAAAAACCTAGACGCAAAGATTGACTTTTGATCCTTGACTGGCGGAGAAATATGGATCCTATTGTTCTGCCGAGTAAGAGATAATAAATGTCTTGTTGACTGGTAGAGAAATATATCTTATTGATCTGCCGAGTAAGAGATGTTTTGTTGACTTGCAGAGAAATATAGGTATAATTGTTCTGCCGAGTAAGAGATACTCAGTGTCCTGTTGACTGGGAAATATAAATCTTATTGTTTGCCGATTAAGAGATAATAAATGTCTTGTTGACTGGCAGACAAATATGGATCTAATTGCTATGCCGGGTAAAATAATTATTGTCTGTATAGCGATATCTAGCCCTACTATACAATTACTAACACCAACATTTGAGCGACAAACATTCTAAGGATGCGTACTTATGGGTACAGTTTGCTAGAAAGTACCTTATAGTGTTGGCTTTAAGATTCGTTAATTATCAACTCTAAGGGCGGACTCTATTAACAACTGGTTAAATTTCTTACAGAGGTCTTCAATAAGTTGAATACACATTCTACAAATTATAATTTAACATTTAAGGTTTTTTTTTCTATAAAAACATAAATTATAATTATAAATACAGGATTAAAAACGTACCGTTGTATTAATAATCTGACTGCTGCGACGCACAGTGCGAGGCGAAACGCAGTGCGGAGCGGATTCCACTCACCCCGATGAAGGTTCACGGTTCCGAAACATTTTCGGTAAAACGGTGCATGCCAATTCCCGTATTTTCAATAATAATCAAAGTTTTCTTATGGCGGGTTCCTATAACCCACGGTAACCAGCTACGACTCGTTTCTCCTTGAAAACCTGTCAAAATTTTGGCACTAGTTTAACACTTTTTCAAGGAAATACGAGTTGTAGTCGGTTACTGACGGAAATAGGAACCCGCTATTACTAAAATTGTTAAATGATTTATTTTGAATAGAACTTTCCTTCCAAGACCCATTTAATTGTATGTACCGTACATTACAGTATACTCAGAGCTCATTGCGTCCTTCTGCTTCGCGCTGCGCCTTCTCCAACGTAGGTTTAATGGTTTCCAGCAGTTTAGCCAGCGCTTGCTCAGTCTGCAACAAACATTAGTATAAACTATTATTGTCATCATCATCCACAGCCTGATTTCACTCATTATTGGGTATAGGCCTCCTCGAGTTTGTGCCATCCACCACGATCCTGCGCTAATCTCACCCACTGACGGCCCGCGACCTTTTCCACCTCTCCCTCCCGGAAGTCCTATCCTTCTATACCCGCTCCTCGGCCACCATTCAGCCGCCCTGCTCCATCTGTCACCACCACGTCTAGCCAAGTGTCCCGCCCAAGACCCTTTGAGTTCCATAACTCGAATCCCAACGTCATGAACCTTTTTATGAACCATATATTTTATATATTATACCATACCATATCATATACACCATATATATTATATATATATAATTATGTACCATTAGTATATCATCATATAATACATTTGGAGCAATGCAGCGTGCCATGTTAGGCATCTCGCTTTAGTCCATATGCCCAACATCGAAATACGACGCAAACCAAAGTCGTGGATGTGGGTAGAAGGATCAACCAGCTGAAGTGGAGATGGGCGGGACACTTGGCAAGAAGGGAAGACGATATATGGACGAGAGCAGCAACCGAGTGGTGGCTGCGAGAAGGACGCAGACCAGTTGGCAGACCACCTGCCAGATGGTCGGACGCCATCGCGCGTGTTGTGAGACGGCAATGGATGCGTGATAACGAGGAGGCCTATACCCAGCAGTGGGTGCATGTGGCCTGACTTGATGATGATGATAATAATACATTTTTTTCAACTTTATTATATAATATAAGGTTAACTAGTACAATACCAGTTCGAATGAAATCCTATAATGAACAATCATATGATTTATGACGTTAATTAAGCTATACACCATGGACTCAAATAGTTTAGCGAAGCAAGACAAAATACCAATTGGGCGATACTTTTCACAACGGGATCTGTCACCGCTTTTATATATAGGAATGATATGTGCAGTTTACAATACTTATAACTACAGAATACAATATTTTAGCATACACATCAAATATTACTTAAACTAAATGTTAATTCAACTATCAATTAATTCAATATAAAAAATATAAGCCACTAGCTGACTCGCCCCGGCTTCGCATAGATTTTTATGAAAATAAATTATAACCTAGAGCACTCAGGGATAACGTAGTGTCTTATTAGTGAAAGAATATTCAGAATGCGATCCGGAGTTTACAACTAAACAAACAAACTCGCATATTTTACCCCTTACAATATTATAGTTATAGTCTAGATTAGTAGTAGTGTGCGTGGTGGTCTAGTGGGATGTACCACGGCCGATGTAATTCGGAGGTCGCGGGTTCGAATCCGATCCACACAATGGATTTTCCACTCGTAAATTTTATGTGCGCATTAATACGCTCAAAACGGTGAAGGAAAACATCGTGAAACCGTCATGTCCTAGAACCTTAAAATCGAAGTAAACATAAAAAAGGCTTTAGTTATAATTTTGAGCAGGCTGCGAACGGATTATTTTGATGAATCTCATAAGATTTGGCCAGCATTAATCATCCAACATTTTTTTTCTGACAACTAGGTTACAGAACATCGTCTTTTCTCTACTTTTTATAAATATAATATGTATGTACACATAAACATAGCATGCACGCATACATACTACGTGTTTTATTATGTACGACATTAAATGAAAACACGGGTACGGCTAATGGCTAGTATTGTTGTGAAATAGGTGTTTTTCAAATTCATTACCATAGAAAATTTTAAATTTTCAAACAACTCTGATATTAAGTCCTAAAATAGGTAAAAAAATCATATTCATTCATCACGATGCTGCTTAGTCAGTTTAACAGGTGTCTACCTGTTAAACTACACGACTAAGCGGCATCGTCTCAAAGGCGCCGCGGATGTAGGTTTAAAATTGTTTATAGGAAATGTATCGATTACTGGATAACTATTCAAGCTACCAGTATTAAACCCACCTCTAAAATCAGTGAATACGATTTCGGATGTGTGTTTTAAATTAATGTCGTACATAACAAATCCGGTTGTATAAATGAGAAGATTTTTTTTATATGTGAAAAACGTAGACAGTCGCGGATAGAGACTATGTTTTATGCTATTTGGAGATATTCATTACCTGCGCTAGATGCGTGGTCGCAGTGTGCAGCGCGTTCCTCCACGCATGCAGCTGCTGCCGCTGCGCGCGCCCGTGCTGCTCCAGCAGCCGCGCCCACTCCGCCGACTGCGCAGACGTCGCTGAACTTAATCTGTAATAACAGCGCACGTTCAAGGACGCCATGTTACACGAACAACGTGCGATCCCCGAATGCTCCTTAAACTTAAGGGGAAAATTTACAAGACGATCATAAGACCTGGGCCACGAAAGGGACGAATGAAAGAAGAGTGCACGCGGCGAAAATGCGAATGCTGAGATGGATGTGAATGTGACGAGAATGGATAAAATAAGGAATGAGTATATTAGATGGAGTTTAAAAGTAGCGCCAGTGATAGAAAAGTTGAGGAGTACGAGGTTAGCGTGGTATGGACATGTCATGCGGAGGGAAGAAAATAATGTGACTAAAAGAGTGTTAGATATGAGTGTGGATGGATATAGAAGTAGAGGAAGGCCGAGGAAGAAATGGATGGACTGTGTGAAGAGTGTTTTAGGTAAGAAAGAAGTGACAACGGAGATAACGGCTGATTTAGATGTGGAAGAATAATACATGTTGCGCCGACCCCACGTAACGTGGGAAAAGGGCACGAAAAAAAAGTTGAAGGACGCCATGTTTAAGCCAAGCAGAGTGAGCTCTTTTAAAGCAGTGTGTGACACAAGAGAGCGAAGCGAGCTGCGGTGATGATAAAAGTGGTGTACTGCGCAACTTTATGAAACAAAACGCTATTTTAAAACTATTTCAGCTTGATTATAAGCTCGAATACCTTTCCAACGCGGATTCAAAGGTTACAAAATAGCGTTCACGGATTCAAAATCGAATCCGACATCAATTCAGGTTTCCGATCACACAGCTTCCTAACATTTAAAATAACCCCCCTGATCTAGTGTAGATCTCACCTGTCTTGTAGATCCTGCAAGTGCGGCTGAGTGTCCGAGTAGTACAGCCTCCAGTAGAGTAGTGCGTTGATAGTCAGCAGTACAACTAGCGCCGCGAACAGCCACCGCCCCGTCTTAGGTGCGGGGGCGGCCTGCCTCGAGGGGCGGGGGAGCGGCGCTCGGGTTAGAGGAGTGGACTTCGGTACTGGGGCAACTGTGTCACCGGATGATGCTGTGGAGAACATATATCATCATCGTCAGCCCTTCTCATCCCACTGCTGGGCATAGGCCTCGCTTCGGTGTCGCCATTCGCCTCTGACTTGCGCTGTTCTAACCCACATACGACCTGGGATTTTTACTCTGTCATCGACAATTACAAAACATTATTTATAATTAAGTAGTTCTACTTACATATATTGTGTTAGATAGGTACAGATTGACACGCTAAGAAGAAGGGTTAAATATATATTGCTGGACATTTCATAAGCTATTTGTCCATACAAATGAAAACGCCAGGAAAGGCTATTGGACTATGAATTACCAACTAAAAGGTAATCTGCCACTCTGTTTCAAACAAAAAATCATGGATGCACTCCCCATTCTCTCCCCAGACGCGCAAAACTGGTCTGTGACGGCTTCTCCAAAAAAATTTAATTATTACTTTAAAGTATAAAACATACCCTTTCTTGGAGCCCCATCTACCAAACTAAGCTACTGACTAACTACTTTATTCGAAACTGTAGTATTCGATCATCATCATCATCATATCAGCCGTAGGACGTCCACTGCTGGACAAAGGCCTCCCTCATTGATATCCAGGAACTGCGGTTGGAAGCGGCCTGCATCCAACGCCGACCTGCGGTTCTTAACAAGTCGTCTGCCCATCTTGTAGGTGGACGTCGTACGCTGCGCTTGCCAGTCCGTGGCCTCCACTCGAGAACCTTCCGGCCCCATCGGCCATCTGTTCTGCGCGCTATATGGCCTGCCCATTGCCACTTCAACGTGCTAATCCGTCGGGCTATGTCGGTGACTTGAGTTCTCCTACGTATCTCCTCATTTCTGATTCGATCCCGTAGAGAAGCCCCGAGCATAGCCCTCTCCATAGCTCGTTGAGCGACTCTGAGCTTATTCATAAGGCCAATAGTGAAGGACCACGTCTCGGTTCCATATGTCATCACTGGTAACACACACTGATTGAAGACTTTCGTCTTAAGGCACTGAGGTATGTTGGACGAAAAGACGTTGCGAAGTTTCCCAAACGCTGCCCATCCGAGTTGTATTCGACGATTGACCTCTTTCTCGAAGTTGGACCTACCTAATTGGACGGTTGGTCCTAGGTATATGTACATACGCGTCGACAACTTCAAGAGCCGAGTTCTCAACCATAACTGGGGCAGGCACGACATGGACATTCGACCGAATATTCGAATTGTTTCGATAATATTCGATAAGTTCCAAGTTCTATGAGCCAATGGCGCGTCGAACTTGACTTGACCTTTTCGGTATCCTGGCCAGCGGAATGTCAAGATTGCATAGAATGGAAATAGGGAAGAGCGATCTTTGCCCTGCAGTAGGACCACACGAGCTAATTAGATTTAGATAGACAAGGGCAATACGTACTAATGAGCCGTCGATGTCGCCTGGATTTCCTGACTGCGGGCATAGCGATGTCGGCCTCAGCGTTGAGCCGGGACTCCAGCAGCCGACTGAAGTCTTCTAGACCATTGTGAGCGTTTTTTTCTAAGAACGCTGTAAGCAGAAATAAAATTATCATGATACAAAGATATCTAGAGTTCTCGACACTCACGCACTTGAAAGCGCAGCGTAGGACCCCCCCCCCCCCCCCCCCCACTAGACTCGAAAGAAAACCTGTTAAAGGTTGCTGGGAGCCGTTTGGTGCGGGTGCACAAGATTAGTCGTACTGTAAATCTATAGGGAGACCTACGTTAAAGCAGTGGACACCCTGTAATTGATATGATGACGAAGTATTTAAATAAAAGAAGTATTTGAGGTGAGAGGTGATTTTAGAGGTGAGCTTAATACCGGTAGCTTGAATATTTATCCAGTAATCGAAACATTTTCAATAAACAATAGTTAACGAAAATTGGCGGCGCCTTAAGGGCGATGCCGCTTAGTCAGTTTAACAGAAATATGATTTGTTTACCTATTTTATTCAGGCTGTTTTATTGATATCTTAGAACTTCATATTAAGGCCCTTACGCACTTCATATTAGCGGTTAGCCGCTGGTTAACCGCGCGGCTAGCCGCTTTTCCAATTTAATATGCAACCGCTTGTACGCACTTGAACCGCCAAAAATATCAACCGCGGCGGTTGAATGGAGAGCTGCGGCCCGCTTTGCGGCTAGCAGCCATCTTGTTTATGCGCACTGGCGGTTTAGTTTGCGGCGAGCCGCCGATGAGTTTGTACGTTTGAGTTGCGCCTTTGAGCGCCCAGCACGCCTTCGAGCGGTCCAACCGCTTATAACGCGGTTTCATCGCGCGGTCAGCCGCTATGGCAACCGCGACAGGCGGCTGGCCACTCAAACGATCCGCCTAGGCGGCCAACCGCTAGTGCGTAAGGGGCCTTAGGTTGGTACAAAATTTAAAATTTTCTATGGCATTACAAAAACAATACTAGCCATTAGCCCTACCCGTGTTTTTATTTAATGTCATACGTAACAAAACACGTAGTAAGTACACGAAGTTCTATCAGTTGTCTGGTTCCCATAATACAAGCTCTGTTTAGTTTGGGGTTAGGTGGCGCTGTGTGAGCTGTCCAGCATTTTTTTTTTATCCAGTCTATATTGTCCCACTGCTCGGCAAAGGCCTCCCCCTCATCTCTCCACTTATCTCGATCCCGTACCAAATCCCGCCATTCCCTATAAAAAGCGTCCAAAGCATCGCGCCATCGCTTCTTAGGACTTTCACAGTATCGCTTTCCATCAATAGGGATCCATCCAGTTACGACCTTAGCCCACCTGTTTGCTTGCATGCGGGGGACATGACCCGTCCAATCCCACTTTAACTCGGCAGCCTTGATACCGACGCGACGTGAGCGATGCCGGTCTTTGAGCGCAGCGAGGTGTTCCGAATGATTGATTACAAGCATTATAATTCGCTTACTTTTGACCATTGGCCACATGCTCTTCTTGTAGTGCACCTGTCCGTAGAGCTCGAGCTGCGCGGAGGCGTCGGTGAGGCGGCGCAGGCAGTAGTGCGCGGCGACGCTGAAGTAGTCCGCGTACGGGATGCCCGCGTTGTCGCTCGTGCAGTCGATCGAGTAGTGCACTCCGGGCTTCGAGCATTTGTTCATCACCTACAAAAAACGCCTATTTCTCAAATTTACACTTTTTTTTGATAGAGCTTGCTTATGCCCACCTGATGTTGAGTGGTACATAACCATCACACTAATATTATAAATGCGAAGGTTTGGATGTTTATTTTTTACTCAATGACGTCGCAACGGCTGAACCGATTTTGATGAAATTTAGTATGTACGTAGATTATAACCTGGATTAACACATTGACTAGTTTTTCTCCCATAAATCAGGAGCCGTAGGATAAAAATGGGGTGTCAAGTCAAGTTGCAACAGCGAGTTTAGTTTCGTTTCTAGGTTACCTACACATTTTGTAGTGTAACGCGTACGAAGTCGCGGACAAAGTATTACCTCGTAGATCACGCACCTTAAAAACATGCCCTACGTACGATCTGCGTCCATCAACTTGAGGCACACAGGTGTAAAGCCTCATGTGCCTGTAATTTCACCGGGAACCCTTTAAATCAAACCACAGGAATGCTGCTTGACGGCAGAAGTAGGCATGCATAGGTAGCATTG
Organism: Philereme vetulata; assembly: GCA_918857605.2. Taxonomy (NCBI): domain Eukaryota; kingdom Metazoa; phylum Arthropoda; class Insecta; order Lepidoptera; family Geometridae; genus Philereme; species Philereme vetulata. Next base: position 1,743,583 of record OU975459.1, on the reverse strand, counting down.
CTGTGTTTCGGTATGAAGGGTAAGGTTTCCGGTAAAATTACAGGCACATGAGGCTTTACACATGTATGCCTCAAGTTAATGGACGTAAAGCAGGTCATCGTAGGGCACGTTCCTAAGGTGCGTGACCTACGAGGCAATGCAATGCTATAGGCGATGGTTACCACTTAATATCAGGTGGGCCATATACTTGTTCCATCTCCAGGTGGTGTACAAAATAAGCATACACGGATATTTATTTCTTAAGGAATAAGGACAAAGCGCGGGAACAAATCGAGCTAGCCGCGACGGACAAATTGCATGCAACGTTGCGTGCAACATTTTTGGGGTATTATTGTTTTGATTATACAAAAAATTCAAAATATACTTTGTCTTATTTACTAGTGGTTCGCCCCGAACTGAGATCTCGCGTAATAGTAGACTATGAAAATAGTGTCACGAAATAATAACCAAACCACTTGACCTTCAGTTTCATTTAAATTACAGGTAACGGGAGTTCATGTTATTTGGAATATCAGTTTTGGGGTACAAATTGCAGATATTCTGAATTTAAGTCGTTTGCCTATATTTGTATTACTAAAGTCAGGTCATTTTAATAGGTAAGATTTGATGTCTGTTGACGTCTGTCAGTTCGGTACAACTCGTACCAACCTCGTACTCGTATCGGTCATTATTACAATAAATATGTAATCGTAATTGAAAAAAGTTAAGCAATGGTGCAGTTCTAACAAAACGAAAAAATATATTATTTTATGCCCGCCGTTACAAGGTTACGTTGTTGAATTTTGGTGAACTGTCAAATGTTACCTATTAAAATGGCCTGACATTAATGCTAGACGCATAGCGAATTTCAGCACTGTAGGGTCACTGGTTTACCCTGTGAATTTTGTCCAGTTTTTAATTTGGCTAATAACTTAAAAACTACTAGGTTTAAACTATAAATAAAAACGGGGACGAAATGTACTCATAAAGACCTTTCAGAAAACGTGCCACTTGACCGGAAAGTCCCATTTTGGTTTTCATTTACCCCTCTTGAACCCCCATATTTCAACAAGCCCCCCTACATTTTTAGCTTATTTAGTCACACCAAAATTGTTCCATCACTACCTACCTATATACCAAATTTCACGATGATCGGATCAACGCTTCGAAAGTTATCCTCGGACAAACAAACATACATACAACGCCCATTTGCTCAAGTTGATTTAAAGATCTCGCTTCGCTCTATCAGTTAATATAAAAAAACATAATTCTAAAATATAAAAAAACCTACCTATGTATTTTAGTTTTTTGAGACAGCCGTAATAGTCGTCTGATATTATAAATTTCAATATAACTCTGTCTCTCTATTTGCTACGATTTTACAACTAAAGCGCCTGGACCGATTTCGATTAAATTTAGTATATAGATATATAATGACACAGATATTAGATTGAGACATATTTTTAAGGAATTTATTGACAAACCACGCATGCAAAGCCGCGGACGGAAGCTAGTAACAAAACAATGTACCTGTTTTTCCGTCACGTGTACTTCCTTAGGGCCGATCGGTCCCGATGTGAGTCCCAGCTTGTAGTTAATCTGTCGACACTTTAGCCCGTTCTGTGCTTCCCATGGCGACTAAAATATATTATTAAACATTAGCTAAATATAATTTGACAATTTGATCGATTAATTAGTTAACAATATTAACACACAGTTAATATTGTAATTTAACACCAATTACAGAATAAAATACAAGATATTATTTAGCCCTACCCTTGTTTTCATTTAATTTCGTACATAACAAAGCACGTTTATAAAAGTTATCACTGGTAACACACACTGATTAAAGACTTTCCGAGGTATATTGGACGAGAAGACGCCACGCAGTTCCCGAACGCTTTCGGGTCTCTTACTAAGTCCCAGCCCTAAGACTGCCTTTCCACCAGAGATGATCTACGTTGCTAAGCTACGGATGTGCGACTAAGCTACCCATAGGATAGCTCCATTTTGTAGGACTTTTTCTTCGCTCACCGCTCAGCTTGAAACGTCAAAACTTACTGTAGACGGAATCCCCTTTGAGTTATTGGGGATATTGGAAGAAAATGTCCAGAAATATACTAAAACATTTTTTTTTATTTAACCTATGCTGTCCCACTCACTTCTGGGCAAAGGCCTCCCCCTCATCTCTCCACTTTTCTCGATCTTGTACTAAATCATAACAGAAATTAATCATTAATCCTAAAACATTTATAGCAAAAAAATTAAAACATAACACCTTACTGCCAAACCGATACACTAGATGGCAGTAGGTTCGCTATAATAAGTTTAAAATCTGATTTGATTAGTTATGAGTTTAGACCGGTTATGATTTTTGACGAGATATGAGTTTTGACTGTGCGATATCCCTTTATAATTTACCTGTACATAGTCAGTGATAGATCTCGCCGCTAGCAGTTCGAGGTTGAACTTGGAGTTGGTGAAGATCATCGTGAAGAGCTGGTCGATGTTGAACGCGAACTGCTGCTTCAGCACCGGCCTGCCGTCGTGAGGGTTCGGACATTTCTCCACCTCCCCTCCGCTGGAATTAATACTATATTGTTATAGATTCAAATTCAAATTGTTTATTAAAATCATAAAAATATCTTTGAAACGTCAATTTTGCTGCGTGTTCCTTCGCGACCAAGCCAGGAAAGAATGGCAAGAAACAAGGCTGGTTGTTCTTTTTAATGATTTTTTTAGAATACATAACAGTGATTGCACCCGAGATATTTTACACCGAAGTCGCTAATCGAGGTTGTTAAAGATCGCTTACATCCAAGTATAACACACTTCATCATCACGAATGCAAGGAAATTGAAAGCCTTTTTGATATCAATTTGTCCATAAAAATATTTTGCGTCCTGCCACCAATGACTTACGGCGCCGAAACATGGGCGCACAGAGTACGAGTCGCACAGAGAGCCATGGAGCGCGCTACGCTTGACATCAACCTGCCGGATCGAGTTCCTAATACCGAAATCCGACGCCAGACGGAAGTTCAAGACGTCGGAACAAGGGTGGTGGAACTCAAGTGGAACTGGGCAGGACACTTGGCTAGACGAGGTGATGGCAGGTGGAGTAAATCTTTGACCGAATCGCGGCCAAGAACAGACCTAAGAAGTCCAGGACGTCCGTCGGCGCGGTGGGTCGACGACATAAAGAAAGTTGAAAGACAACTCCTGGATGCGAGCAGCACAGGACCGGGAAGGGTGGCGTTTACAAAGGGAGGCCTACACCCAGCAGTGGGTACTTATGGGTTGTGGGTGATGATGATACAATGTTTTACATTTTGTATTTATTTAGTAAACAAAACAAGAAAAGAATAAAATTAGGGGCAAGTTACATTTAGGTATGTAAATTCTAGTCATGTTATAATTCAGTTCCAAAAACATGTTGAACTGCCTGAATTTTCTTGCCTGAATCAGGTATGACACAGTGTTATTATTAGTGATTATAATTATGTTAAGTATTTATGAGTACATGGAAGAAAACTAGAAGTTTTTAATTAAAATTAAAATGTTGAGCAAACAGTAATAATTAATTTTCTAAACGACGACCTCAGCGGCGCAGTGGGTGAATAACCGCCTGAGGCGCAAAAGGTTGCGGGTTCGATTCTACAGATATTTGTTCCGGGTCTGGTTGTTTCTCTATTCAATAAAAGTATGTATTTACAAAAAAAGTATATAGTATACTATCAGTTATCTGGTTCCCATAGTACAAGTTTTGGTTAGTTTGGGGCTAGATGGCGTTGTGTGAAATGTCCAGCATTCATTATTAGTAAAACTAAAGTTAAAAGGAGTTACTTTAGTACTTTGTGCTTGACTCGGAAAGATCTGACTAAAATCGTGCAGTTTTAGGAGCCCTTAAGGCCGGTTCCTATGTCCGTCGGTAACCAGCTACGACTCGTATCTCCTTGAAAAAGTGTCAAACTTTTGACACGATATAGGAATCCGTCAATAATAATAATTGATTTATTTAAACTGTTATAACACCGGAGAACATTTATATTTGAGTTGATTGAATGAAAGGTAAATTGCGGTTTACGATTTATGACATTAAAAAAAGCTACTTGCTAGATCTCGTTCAAACCAATTTTCGGTGAAAGTTTGCATGGTAATTAATGTACATCATATATTTTTTTAGTTTTATCATTCTCTATTTTAGAAGTTACGGGGGGGGGGGGGGCACATTTTACCACTTTGGAAGTGTCTCGCGCAAACTATTCGGTTTAGAAAAAAAATATATTAGAAACCACAATATCAGTTTTTAAGACCTAGATACCCCACTCGTTTTTTTGAAGTTTTTTAATTTTTTTGAGTTTCAGTTCTAAGTATGGGGAACCCCCAAAATTTATTGTTTTTTTCTATTTTTGTGTGAAAATCTTAATGCGGTTCACATCTACTTACCAAGTTCCAACAGCTCTTATAGTTTCGAAAAAAAGTGGCTGTGACATACGGACGGACAGACAGACAGACATGACGAATCCATAAGGGTTCCGTTTTTTGGCATTTGGCTACGGAACTTTAACAAATAGAAAAGGATGCGGCTGTACAGGGGTTTTGTCAGTTCAAGTACAAATATGGTTTACAATGTCATTCAGAAATTAAATAGATTGTAGCGGCTTTATAGAGGTCTTGTCAATAACATTAATTATATTAGAATAGCATGTCGTGTAAGCAGCTGTACAGGGGCTTTGTCAGTTCAAATACAAATATGGTTTACAATGTCATTCAGAAATTAAATAGATTGTAGCGGCTTTATAGAGGTCTTGTCAATAACATTAATTATATTAGAATAGCATGTCGTGTAAGCAGCTGTACAGGGGCTTTGTCAGTTCAAATACAAATATGGTTTACAATGTCATTCAGAAATTAAATAGATTGTAGCGGCTTTATAGAGGTCTTGTCAATAACATTAATTATATTAGAATAGCATGTCGTGTAAGCAGCTGTACAGGGGCTTTGTCAGTTCAAATACAAATATGGTTTACAATGTCATCCGAAATCAAATAGATTGTAGCGGCTTTATAGAGGTCTTGTCAATAACATTAATTATATAAGAATAGCATGTCGTGTAAGCAGCTGTACAGGGGCTTTGTCAGTTCAAATACAAATATGGTTTACAATGTCATTCAGAAATTAAATAGATTGTAGCGGCTTTATAGAGGTCTTGTCAATAACATTAATTATATTAGAATAGCATGTCGTGTAAGCAGCTGTACAGGGGCTTTGTCAGTTCAAATACAAATATGGTTTACAATGTCATTCAGAAATTAAATAGATTGTAGCGGCTTTATAGAGGTCTTGTCAATAACATTAATTATATTAGAATAGCATGTCGTGTAAGCAGCTGTACAGGGGCTTTGTCAGTTCAAATACAAATATGGTTTACAATGTCATCCGAAATCAAATAGATTGTAGCGGCTTTATAGAGGTCTTGTCAATAACATTAATTATATTAGAATAGCATGTCGTGTAAGCAGCTGTACAGGGGCTTTGTCAGTTCAAATACAAATATGGTTTACAATGTCATTCAGAAATTAAATAGATTGTAGCGGCTTTATAGAGGTCTTGTCAATAACATTAATTATATTAGAATAGCATGTCGTGTAAGCAGCTGTACAGGGGCTTTGTCAGTTCAAATACAAATATGGTTTACAATGTCATCCGAAATCAAATAGATTGTAGCGGCTTTATAGAGGTCTTGTCAATAACATTAATTATATTAGAATAGCATGTCGTGTAAGCAGCTGTACAGGGGCTTTGTCAGTTCAAGTACAAATATGGTTTACAATGTCATCCGAAATCAAATAGATTGTAGCGGCTTTATAGAGGTCTTGTCAATAACATTAATTCTATTAGAATAGCATGTCGTGTAAGCAGCTGTACAGGGGCTTTGTCAGTTCAAATACAAATATGGTTTACAATGTCATTCAGAAATTAAATAGATTGTAGCGGCTTTATAGAGGTCTTGTCAATAACATTAATTATATTAGAATAGCATGTCGTGTAAGCAGCTGTACAGGGGCTTTGTCAGTTCAAATACAAATATGGTTTACAATGTCATCCGAAATCAAATAGATTGTAGCGGCTTTATAGAGGTCTTGTCAATAACATTAATTATATTAGAATAGCATGTCGTGTAAGCAGCTGTACAGGGGCTTTGTCAGTTCAAGTACAAATATGGTTTACAATGTCATCCGAAATCAAATAGATTGTAGCGGCTTTATAGAGGTCTTGTCAATAACATTAATTATATTAGAATAGCATGTCGTGTAAGCAGCTGTACAGGGGCTTTGTCAGTTCAAATACAAATATGGTTTACAATGTCATTCAGAAATTAAATAGATTGTAGCGGCTTTATAGAGGTCTTGTCAATAACATTAATTATATTAGAATAGCATGTCGTGTAAGCAGCTGTACAGGGGCTTTGTCAGTTCAAATACAAATATGGTTTACAATGTCATTCAGAAATTAAATAGATTGTAGCGGCTTTATAGAGGTCTTGTCAATAACATTAATTATATTAGAATAGCATGTCGTGTAAGCAGCTGTACAGGGGCTTTGTCAGTTCAAATACAAATATGGTTTACAATGTCATCCGAAATCAAATAGATTGTAGCGGCTTTATAGAGGTCTTGTCAATAACATTAATTATATTAGAATAGCATGTCGTGTAAGCAGCTGTACAGGGGCTTTGTCAGTTCAAATACAAATATGGTTTACAATGTCATTCAGAAATTAAATAGATTGTAGCGGCTTTATAGAGGTCTTGTCAATAACATTAATTATATTAGAATAGCATGTCGTGTAAGCAGCTGTACAGGGGCTTTGTCAGTTCAAATACAAATATGGTTTACAATGTCATCCGAAATCAAATAGATTGTAGCGGCTTTATAGAGGTCTTGTCAATAACATTAATTATATTAGAATAGCATGTCGTGTAAGCAGCTGTACAGGGGCTTTGTCAGTTCAAGTACAAATATGGTTTACAATGTCATCCGAAATCAAATAGATTGTAGCGGCTTTATAGAGGTCTTGTCAATAACATTAATTCTATTAGAATAGCATGTCGTGTAAGCAGCTGTACAGGGGCTTTGTCAGTTCAAATACAAATATGGTTTACAATGTCATTCAGAAATTAAATAGATTGTAGCGGCTTTATAGAGGTCTTGTCAATAACATTAATTATATTAGAATAGCATGTCGTGTAAGCAGCTGTACAGGGGCTTTGTCAGTTCAAATACAAATATGGTTTACAATGTCATCCGAAATCAAATAGATTGTAGCGGCTTTATAGAGGTCTTGTCAATAACATTAATTATATTAGAATAGCATGTCGTGTAAGCAGCTGTACAGGGGCTTTGTCAGTTCAAGTACAAATATGGTTTACAATGTCATCCGAAATCAAATAGATTGTAGCGGCTTTATAGAGGTCTTGTCAATAACATTAATTATATTAGAATAGCATGTCGTGTAAGCAGCTGTACAGGGGCTTTGTCAGTTCAAGTACAAATATGGTTTACAATGTCATCCGAAATCAAATAGATTGTAGCGGCTTTATAGAGGTCTTGTCAATAACATTAATTATATTAGAATAGCATGTCGTGTAAGCAGCTGTACAGGGGCTTTGTCAGTTCAAGTACAAATATGGTTTACAATGTCATCCGAAATCAAATAGATTGTAGCGGCTTTATAGAGGTCTTGTCAATAACATTAATTATATTAGAATAGCATGTCGTGTAAGCAGCTGTACAGGGGCTTTGTCAGTTCAAGTACAAATATGGTTTACAATGTCATCCGAAATCAAATAGATTGTAGCGGCTATATAGAGGTCTTGTCAATAACATTAATTATATTAGAATAGCATGTCGAGTAAGCAGCTGTACAGGGGCTTTGTCAGAACTATAACTACATTATTCGTACCTATTCCAAGCGTCTGTGTCAATTAAGTTAATCATTAAATAATAAGCTTTCCGCATACAATTCCGCATAATATGCATTTTAAAAGACTTATCATTGAAATCCATAACATGTTTTGGTAGTTTATTTTAGAATCGTACAGAGTTTCCTACAAAGCATTATTTGTTTTTTGTCAGCTACACACACAGTTAACTAATTTATCTTTATTACGCGTGCACGGTGCACGTCACTACGTTTTTAAGGTTCCGTACCTCAAAAGGAAAAAACGGAACCCTTACGGCATCACCTTGTTGTCCGTCTGTCTGTCTGTCAAGACCCTTTATCGCGGGAACGCGTGGAGTTATCGAGTTGAAATTAAAACCTTATACTCTGGTCTACAGTCCCTTGAAGCTGTGAAAAAATCAAACTTCTATGTTAACGTAAAAAAAAGATTAAAGAAAAAAGAAGGCGTTTAAAATGGCCGCAAAAAACGTATATTTCGACACTCTCAAGGGAATCAAAATGTATAGGAAACTTTCCGTTGACCTAGAACTATGAAATTTGGCAAGTAATATCGTCTTATACTACAAGTACAGAGAATAATCTGAAAACTATACATTTATAATTAAATCATAAAAAATATAGTCTTTATTTAAAGTACGTAATCAATTATTGAAGTTAAGCAACGGTATGCGCGACCATAATTGTATGGGTGACCAAATCTTTTTGTAATTTTTTTTAAACTTTCACCGTAGTATGGAACCCTCGGTGCGCGAGTCCGACTCGCACTTGTCCGGTTCTTAAAATAACATATATTTTTCCAAGTGTACATGATCCGGTGAGTACATACGTGCGCTTGTCATCGGGCTCGCTGTCGCTCGTGTCGGACATGTCGGTAGGCAGAGTGTCCGCGCCCTCCTCCTCCCTGAACCGATCATCACTGTTGTTCACTGAAACAATGCAAACACATTTATTTACCGAACTAATAAGGAGACTAGACCTACAACCTGTTTTGTTATGTACGACATTAGTTTAAAACACACATCCGGAATCGTATTTACTAATTTTAAAGGTGTGTTTAATACCGGTAGCTTGAATATTTAGCCAGTAATCTATACATTTACAATAAACAATTTTTAACGTAAATCGACGGCGTTTTTTGCGACGATGCCGCTTAGTCAGTTTAAAATACACCTACTAACATGATGAATGAATATGATTCGCTTACCTATTTTATACAGGTTGTTTCATTGATAGTATAGGACTTGATATTCAGGATATTAGAAAATTAAAAAAATTCTATGGTAATGAATTTAAAAAACCTATTTTCTATTTGACAACAATTAGCCCTACCTGTGTTTTCATTTAATGTCGTACATAACAAAACACGTAGTATATCGAGCGGACACTACCAACTGGAAAGAGCACGTAGGACAGCTCCCCATTAGATGCAAAGATGACCTGATTAAGGTTTCTGGTAGCCGTTGGGTGCTGCACAAGACTGGTCGCTCTGACAATGTGTAGCGGAGACGTATATTCAGCAGTGGATATCCATTGGCTGAGATATCATAAATATCATTATATTTCAGCTCATAAAAAAAGACAGCAACTTGAGTTTGGTGTCTTGAACTTGTGTTGTGTTAAAATCAATAAATGTAATTGGTATTTAAACGACTACAGTAAATAAACATTAGTCTAACGGTGAGAAAACAAATAAAAAACGAGTGTGCTTTAGACCACTGAACTGAAGTAAAACTTCTGCTGCTGCCTGCCATCTGTTGTGGAATAGCTGAACTTTTTCGTAAATCGAAGCTGGTAGATGTAAAATAAGAAACGTCGTAAATACTTTTTTTATCTATAGCAAAATGAACTTTATTATACAGCATGCAGGAGTGTTTTGTTTTTGCAGTTTGTATAATTTAGGCTAATTTGGGATAGGAGATATGCGACAAATCAACTGGCTATGAGAGAAAGAAAATGTGTCCTCGCACCTCTCTTGCCCCTACAGTAATATACGAAACGTAACATTCACATCTCTTTCTATCTTCACTTATATATACTTATATCTTATACTACTTATATCTTCAACTTATATCTCCCTCTCAACTTCCGTTCGCACTTTTCGCAACGCATTCACCAGCTTACTCCCCAAGTCCAGCGTGCGTAAAGAAATTTTACTTCAAAAAAAGGTTGTACACAAGTCGTAAGTTATACTTCTTTGGCGTGAAAAATACTCTGATCTGTTTCTCCGCGCTTAAAGAAGTGTAACTTATAAAAAAAATGTTAGTACCTACATTCTACCAAATAGATTTCAGCTGGTATTGCCATTTCAGCAAATTCGCAACCCTCGACCACATCGCACGGTGTTGCCAAGTCACAAACATTTATTTCCTTAAGAAAATGCCAACAAGCTTTTAATATTGATTTCTGAAGTTTTCGCGACATTGATGTATTAAATACCCCGTAATTTAGGGCCCACCACTTTGTTAAGTATCTAAGGTGTTCGTAAGATGGTGGCCAACGGTGTATACATCCTAAAGCCCTCCATAACATTATTCGATGATAACATCCAGGAATGGCATCGTGCCCAAGGCACTAAAGCGTTATGAAACGCCACTTCACTAAAGGAAATGTATTAGATCCGATTTGACGTCTATCATTTTGCATGCCGTAATAACTTATTACGTACGGCTACTTAACAAGTTGAAAAATCAACCAGATAATACTAAACTAGTGGTTCGCCCCGAACTGAGATCTCGCGGGTCTCCCAAAACACATAAAATTATTCTTATGGCGACTCGCGCAACGATGCCGAAACGTATTTAGTGGCTAAATATGATTAATTATACGCATTAACATTTGAGGAGTCAAATCATACAAATACTTACATTTTAAACATGTTTAGTTGCTAGTAATAGTACCACGAAATGTTCAACCAACTTACTTGACCTACAGTTTCATTCAAATTACAGGTAACGGGAGTTCATGTCAATTTGTACATGAAAAACTGTAAGGACCAAACTAAAAATAAAAACGGGGTCGAAATGTACCAGATAGTTCCATTTTGTTTTTTTTACCCCTCTTGAAACCCAATATCTCTACCCCCCCCCCCCCCCCCCCCCCCCCCCCCCCCCCCCCCCCAATATTCTTAGACTAACAGAAGTACTGGACAGTGCCTCACGCTTCAAGGCAGATAACTTAAACAAAGGGTCTCTATTCCAAAATTTTATGATAATTACGTACACCAAGCTTGTAGATGTTTGTCGATTACAATACGTTATTATCATAGTCACATATTGTGTATAACAATATTTTTTTTTCTAATTCATTGCCATAGAAATTTTATTCTGTTATTCGGCCTATCTTGATGTATGGATGTGAAGCCTGGACGATGGCACAGAAAGAAGAGCATAAGCTTCTGCCGACGAAAAGAATGCTGCTAAATCCTAGGCGGTGCAACGAGAAGATGGCACTCTGCAAGTGAGGAAGAATTGGGAGGCAGCGGAACTGGTGGCCGAGCCCAACATCATAGGCGAAATAAAATCTCATAGATAACGCTGGTTCGGTCATGTTGAGCGAATGGGGGACGATCGTGATGCCAAACGTGCCTACCTAGAACTGCCAGTCGGCCGACGACCAGCCGGGCGACCCAGATATCGCTGGAAGGATGAGGTGGGAAAGACCTTCGCGCTCTCCAAGTTTCAGACTGGCAATAAGTGGCGCAGAATAGGGGCCAGTGGCGTCTTTAAATTTTCAAACAAGTTTGATATCAACTCCTAAAATATCGATGAAACAGCCTATATAAAATAGGTAAGTTAACAAATCATATTCATTCATCATGCAAGAAGGTACCTGTTAAACTGACATAGGCACCGCTGATTTACGTTAAAAATTGTTTATTGGAAATGTATCGTTTACTGCTAATTGCATTAAACCTTCCTCTAAAATCAGTTAATACTATTCCTGATGTGTTTTAAGGCGCTAACCGTAGCCGATGACCTTCAGCGAATGAGCGTAGCTATTGTTTCGGCCCCGCACCAACCACACCTTCCGCCATACGTATCTAACCGACCAGCAAAAAGGTGAGCGCGAGGCAGACGAGCACAACCCTCCCGTACGACAGTCAGCGGAACACTGCCGTCCGTCCCCCGCGCAACTACCTTCTAAGGGTACGCCCGCTAATTATTTAGAAAAATTGAAAATAATTAATTGCCACGTGATAGACCGTCGCAGCACAGAATCATTTGTTCAACTTGAAGATATAGTCTTTGCCACATTTAGGTAAAAGAAAAATTACAAAATTTTACGTCGTTTAGAGGTTGAATCAAATTGAAAGTCGACTAAAACAGCTACAGTTTGTTAATTTATTTATCATAGTAAATAAACAGGTAGAACTTTTTTGTATGTTCACTTTGCAGATAAAAGATCAATGAATGACATATATTTTTTTGAGCACATAAAACTGATTCCTCTCTGAGGAGAAACCCTCCAAATAAGACCAATCAGCTACTATATTCGCCTTAAATTAATGTCGTACATAACAAAACAGGTTGTATAACAACGCATTACATCGCATCTTTACTTAGCTTCGATGGATATCGGCCTAAACCCGCGGCTTAACTATGATAAAGATGACTTACTAAACGCACCTAAAGGTGGTGAGGAGTCACGCCCTTGCGATGAAGACCTGGTGCCTCTGTGCTCGTCTCCGCCCCCCGCGTCCATGCACGACGAGTCCAGCAGGTCCTGCTCCTGGGAACCAGATGTTAACATTACCAGCCAACGGTATAGAAAAAAAAAGATCCCACACAATGATTCCCTTATTAATGACAATGGACGTCCACTGATGAACATAGACACCCCCCCCCCCCTCCCCCCATAGATTTCCAGAGTCACCGATCTTGTCCGGCCTGCACCCACTTCAGCTTGCTATTCCTTTATGCTATATTAGTGCCAGTGTTTTGTTGACGTATCTTCTCATTTCTGATTCATTCATTGACAATTACATTTGACACAGACTAAGAAATGAGAGACAATACAATCAAATAAAATAATGGTATAAAACCGGCCAAGTGCGAGTCCAACTCGCGCACGTAAGGTTCTGTACCATTATCTATAAAAACGGCATAAAAAATATGTCTTTTGTATGGGAGCCCTCCATATAAATTTATTTTAATTTATTTTTAAAGTGAATAATACAACTCAATATTCCTGGTAATATTTCAAGCGTCTACCTGTTGCCGTTTTACATATCGAGCAAATAAAAAACACGTTTGTTGTATGGGAGCCCCCATAAATATTTGTTTTATTTTATTTTCATTATTTATTTTTAAAGTGAATATTTCAAGCGTATTGCCGCTTTTAATATCGAGCAAAACTGAGCAAAAAAACACGTTTGTTGTATGGGAACCCCCTTAAATATTTATTTTATTCTGTTTTTAGTATTTGTTGTTATAGCGGCAACATAAATATGTACATCATCTGTGAAAATTTCAACTGTCTAACTATCACGGTTCATGATATACATCCTGGTGACAGACGTACAGACAGACAGCGGAGTCTTAGTAATAGGGTCCCGTTTTACCCTTTGGGTACGGAACCCTAAAAACAGAAGCATCCCCCATACATTTAGAGCGACCGATATTGTCCGTTTTTCGGTCCCTGTCACAGACAAATTTTAGGCTAATATTTGGCACAGTGCGGTTAAAATTAAATATCGATTGGTGAGATCAGAGTAATTATTGCATCTACCAATCCATACCTCTTTTTATGTTTCTGTAGGTGTCAAGAAAATCAACAGGATTCGGGCAACCTGGCTGAGCTCATAGACCGACATCGTTGATGTGGGCATTAAGGCTGCCAAGTTAAAATGGGATTGGGCAGGTCATGTCTCCCGGATGCAAAATGAGAGGCAGGCCAAGGTCGTCACTGGAGGAATCTTTATGGATAGAAAACGCGACAGACTCAACGACTGGACGCTTTTCAATGATGCAGGATTACTGATAAAAATATACGATCATATGAGGATATACATTGTTTTTTTTAACTGTAACAGTACGGCGGCCCCCATAACCAGAGAAGATACAGGTGCAGATTCTTTTGAAACATCAGCTGATTTTCGAATAAAAATATTTTGGTATTAAAATTTTTTGGTCAAGCGCCTTAAAATAAATCAAGTTGGTAAATTTTTTTTTTTGATGCCGATCGATGTAGTCCTATGTTCGAAATTCAAAATTGTTCTGAAATACGAAATGTTTTTGAATTGCTCATGAGAGCATGGAGTTCCTAAACTTCTTAATCGCTACAGTATTAATATTTCTTTAATGTGCAATTAGAATCTAATAAAATGTTTGTAGAAGGAATTTTGTTTGTCCTGTTGTATGAGAATACTTTTTATAAAATTTGACTAACTTCCGCTGTTCAGATTTTTTTTCATCCGATACAATAAAATGATCCTTACAAAGGACGGCATCGATCGGCATCAAAAAAAATTTTACCAACTTGATTCATTTTAAGGCGCTACTCACACTTGACCAAAAAAAATTTAATGCCAAAATGTTTTTCTTCGAAAACGAGCTGATGTTTTAAAAGAAACTGCACCTGTATCTCCTCTGGTTATGGGTGCTGCCGTACTGTTACAGTTAAAAAAAACACTGTATAACCGAGCGTAATAAGGTATTGCAATTTTGAGTACAAAAAAAATCACGAAGTGTATTTTGGAAACTAATAATAATAATTAAATATATATTTTTTAGTATTTTTAGTAACTTTCGCGATCACTGTACATAATCACTTCTCGGCGGTAGATCCATGTACTCCAGTCACCACGGCTATTGCAACACAGCGGAAACGTCGGCATAACAAATAAAAAAGGTACATACGCGATAAATACCCGTTTTGATCAATATTTCTTTTATAATCCAAAAAACTTGTTTGCGTTTTTGTGCCTGTACGACGGCGCTGAAATATCGCGAACTACTACTAAATTTAGAAAAATGTAATAACATTTTTTCATTAAGACTTATAAATACTTGCCAAGATAGTTTTGGCAGAGCAACAGCTGTGGATGGTAGAGAAATGAGTCCGTTTACTGTTTAATAGGTTGTTGCTTTATCGGTTATTTCTTGATCAGCCTATGTTAGGGTAAAATATTTCTATTTATAAAAACAAATGGGTTTGTCGCCTAAGTGTTACCGATGACTGGTTGCGAGGAATGTATAAATTAATTAAAAATATGATAAAAATATTGATGGACATTTCACACAGTGCTATCTGGCCCCAAACTAAGCAGAGCTTGTACTATGAGAACCAGATAACTGATAGAATACTTATATACATTTTTTTTTGTAATTACATACTTATAATATATAGAAAAACATCCAGACCCGGAACAAATATCTGTGAATCATGCAAACATTTGTTCCGCGGCATCGAACCCGCTACCTCCTGCGTCTCAGCTGACTATTCGTCCACTGCGCCACGGAGGTTGTCAAAGAAAATTATCAAAGAGATTTAATTAAATAAATCAATTTAAAGTTTGAATTTGAGCAGGTGACCTACCTTCTCGCCATTCATTATCGCAATGCAGTTAACTATTCACTTTGTTTTTTTTGCCATATTTACCCGACTGGAAGCAAGCCAAAAGGTAGGTATGTTTTCAAGTCTATGTAGCGCCTAAACTACTCATCTAATTTTGATGAATGAGGTGCTAGTTAATCTATTCGTTCGGTCCGATTGACACAGGCTACCGACATAGGTATTACGCAGTCGGGTTTTAGTTTTTAAACTTTATTTTATATACCTAGCTACTTTATACAGAACTAGCTGACCCGCCGAACTTCGTACCGCCTTGACACGTATATGACGCGGGCTGTCAATATACATCAATCTGCCATCATTAACTGCATGAGAAAATATGAGAAAATTAATTTACTACATACCTTTTTTTTGCGTGAATTTTTCCGATATTTTAATGGTTATTCCGCTATCCGGGGCGGAGACAAATCCCAACAAATCATAGATCATTAAAATCGGAGCAGCAGTTCTTGAGTTATAAATGGTGTAACTAACCCGACTTTGTTTTATATACATACTAGCTGACCAATCCGCAGCTTCGCACGCGTAGTTTTTCAATAAAAATATTACCCTACTTCTGCGCAGTTGGGTAAAAAGTAGCCTATGTCACCCGGGGATAGTGTAGCTTCCCAACGGTGAAAGAATTTTTTAAATCGGTCCAGTAGTTTCGGAGCCTATTCAATGCAAACAAATCTTTCCTCTTTATAATATTATTTTTGTAGATATTGATATGTTCTTTAATATTGTAGAACATACTTTTGTACTATCATCAATAGTTTCCGCAGCGCATGCGACGAGAGACGTTTTAGGGCACTTTTTTACACCTTGGGTTACGTTACTTAAGTTTTAGTAAGGATCCCTAATCTTTTCTAGCAATAAATATAGCCTATGTCACTCAGGGTGAACGTAGCTTTCCAATGGTGAAATAATTTTTGAAATAGGCACAGTAGTTTTTGAGTTTATTCATTACAAACATACACACACACAAAAATACAAATCTTTCCTCTTTATTATATTAGTATAGATATTGATGATGCGATATAGAAAGGTCGTGGTAGTTTTGCAGAACAACTGCCGTAGTACCTTTTTTACTTCAGAATACTTGTCCTAAAGCTACGAGTCATCGACTTAAAGAACCAACATACACATAACACACATAAGCTCACATAGACAAAACTAATATGTATAACCTTTATAGATTAAAAATTCGACAAATAAACATGCTTTTTTTACATACGGCTTGCGTTTGAGCACGTTCTCGCCTGATGGTAAGCGATGACGCAGTCTACGATGGATCGCGCTTGCCTAGAAGAAACATGTTCAATCGCGACTTGAAAACACCCAGGTTGTAATAATCAGGAAACAGACTCAGGCAAGGCGTTCCACTCGATTCACATATATTCAAGCCGATGTACATTTGGGACATTCAGAGACAAGAAAAAACCCCAATTTCAAAATAATGAGTACCTTCTTCCTGTGTAGTTTCTGTAGTATTTGTCCATCGTGAATTGAGCCAAGAACCTTTGCCTTTGAATTTCTACGTATTCCCGAATGAGAAATGCTTTCCGATATCTACAGGCAAATAAGATGTACAAAAATTCAATACTCAATCATTTATTGTTTTTTTCTTTTATTAAACACTAGCTGTGGCCCGCGACTTCGTACGCGTTACACTACTAAATGTGTTGATGATAACCTACAAATAAAGATAAACTCGGTGTTGCAACATGACTTGACACCCAATTTTTATCCCATGAACTGATTTATGGGATAAAAGGCATGTGGTAATCGAGATTATAATCTACGTATATACCAAATTTCATCGAAATTTGTTCAGCCGTTACGGCGTGATTAAGTAACAAACGAATAAATAAACAAACATCTAAACTTTCACATTTATAATATTAGTGTGATTTAGACATACAATCTAACGGGCCTTTTGGTGTTAAACGGTCACCGTCGCCTATACACTCTTGCAGGACTCGTATGTATAATGTAATACTAGCTGGTAATTGATAGGTATGGCGGTAATGGGCGTTAAATGTATTCTCGGTATCGGGGTAATATACTAATGATGAGGGCAATTAAATTATCTCATTAGTTTGCGACACTCATTGAGGGTATAAATACAAAATTTTATTTGAATGTCGCCATTAGTATTCGTAATATCATTTCGGAAAGGCAACTACGATGACTGATACGAAAATGTTGAAATAAATTGAGCATCGCGCTGCGATAAAATTCCTCACAAAACAAGGAAAGACTCAAAAAGTAATTCACGAAGAAATGATGGCTGTTTACCAAAATTATGCCCCTTCATTATCTACAAATCAGAAGTGGTCAAGAGAATTTAAACGGAGCAGAGAGAGTATTGAAGACGACCCTCGTGCCGGTGGGCCGGTTAGTGCCGCTACTGAAGAAAACGTAAAAATTGTTGAGAAACTTCGAAGATGCCCGTGTGAGAGTGAAAATATTAGCAGAAAGAACCAAGCTATCCGTGGGTACCATTCACACTATCCTGACCATCATGACCATCTGAATTTGTCAAAGGTCAGTGCAAGATCACTGCGCTTCGAAACAAGTGCGAGTTGATTGTTGCAAGGAGTTTTTGGAGCTCTGTGGTGAAAATCCGCAAAGTATTTATGATCGGATTGTTACTGGTGATGAAACGTGGGTTCATCACTATGATCCTGAGAGCAAGCAGGAGTCTATGCAGTGGCATAAAAAAGCAACAGCCCCACCGAAGAAGTTCAAAGTCAGCCCATCCGCCGGAAAGCTCATGGCCACAGTGTTTTGGGATTCCAAAGGAATCTTATTAATTGAGTACACAAAAAAAGGTGAGAGTATTTACTGGCGCAACTTACGCTAACACCCTGCGCAATTTAAAGCAGACAACAAAAGAAAACAGACGGAGAAAATTGACCACAGGTGTATTGCTTCTGAACGACAACGCGCCTGTTCACAAGGCGCGCATTGCCAATGCTGCTGTGCGGGATTGCGGATTTGAAGAAATGAATCATCCACCCTACAGCCCGGACCTAGCCCCTAGTAATTACTTTCTGTTCCCAAATCTCAAAAAAGAACTTCGAGGCAAGCATTTTTCCGACGATGAAGAGTTAAAGGCAGCAATTAACGATCATTTTTCAGACCAGGAAGAAAAATATTTTTTGCAGGGAATTAAAAAGTTATATTCCAGGACAAATAGGTGTGTTCGGATCCTAGGAAACTACATTGAAAAGTAAATTTTATTCAAAATTTTCTGCTTATTATTTCATGCCTGTACCGAGAATACTTTGAACGCCCCTCGTATATGGTTACGCCCAATTGTTACGGCGTGATTGATTAACAAACAAACATCCAACTTTCGCATTTATAACATTAGTGTGATATTTGACGACCTCCGTGGTGCAGTGGGCGAATAGCCGGCTGAGACGCAGGAGGTAGCGGGTTCGATTCCCGCCGCGGAACAAATGTTTGCATAATTTACAGATATCTGTTTCGGGTCTGGTTGTTTCTCTATATATTATAACTACTTATTTACAAAAAATATGTATATAGGTATTTTATCAGTTATCGGGCTCCCATAGTACAAGCTCTGATTAGATTGGAGCTAGATAACGCAGTGTGAAATGTCCAAAAAAAAATATTTAATATTATTTATATACTACGTGTTTTGTTATGTACGACATTAAATGAAAACACGGATAGGGCTAATGGCTATTGATGTGAAATAGGTTTTTTTTTTCAAATTCATTAATATCAAATTTAAAATTTTCAATCAACCTTTATATCAAGTCCTAAAATATCAATGAAACAGCCTGTATAAAATAGGTAAACAAATCATATTCATTCATCGTGTTAGTAGGTACCTGTTAAACTGACTAAGCGGTATCGTCACAAACGCGCCACCGATTTACGTTAAATATTGTTTATTGGAAATGTATCGATTACTGGATAAATATTTAAGCTTTAACCCACCTCTAAAATAAGTTAATGCGATTCCGGATCTGTTTTAAATTAATGTCATACATAACAAAACAGGTTGTATAATATTATGGAACAAAATTCTGTGGTTATTTGTATGTACTTACTGTATTACAAAGTAATGTTTTTGGTTTTGGCTTTTCTTATTGCGGAGACCGCTGGTAATTTGTGTCCACATTCTGTTTTTCTAAATATTATTTTCTTTTTTTTTTCTAACAAACTCACTTATTTCTCTTTATAATATTAGTATAGAAATATAGATATATATTACCCGTGCGCGATAAGTTGGGACCTGAGCGCGGTGACGTAATATTGGCGTGTTTGTACCGCCCGCAAAAAAAGCGTACATAACAAGCAGCCGCCCGCGGCTTCGTCTTTGTTTTTTTTTAACCTAATTTATTATGTTACTCAGGGAGGACGCTGCTTTTTATCTAATCTTTTTTACACTATTTGAATAAAATAAAAATACAATGTTTAAGTTTATACATTTATTTTATCTATTATTTACATTATCTCATCTTCGTCACTACTTAGTGGATTTATGCCTTCTAGAGGTTGTTCTTCGTCCTCAGTCTCGCTATAATCACTTGACGAAGAGGTATCCGATAAATTTACAATTAATTGCGATTCATTCGTCTCTTGTAAGAGGTCATCGTCCCAATACTTTTGTCGAAGCCTGTCCACATGGTTGACTTCTTTTTTCCAGACAACAAAACAATAACACAAACGAAAACTAAAAGAATTCCAGAGCGCGTCGTTACGTGACGTAGGCCAGTACGAGACTAAAAACCCTAGTAAAAAATAGTGATGCGAACGGTACAATACGGACGCCATCGGGGAAGTGCAGGGGAAGCGGTCGGGGAGTCGCATTCCTAGCAGGTCCCAAGTTATCGCGCACGAGTAATATATATCTATATTTCTATACGTTTATGTCGAGGCAAACCACCCAACCGAGATGGCCGAAGGATATTGACAACGTGGCTGGCAGTCAATGGACGAGACTCGCGTGGGACCGGAGAGAATGGCGTTATAAAGAAGAGACTCATTTACTAGGCAGTGGGTACGAATGGGCTAAAATAATGATGATCATGATCTTCAGTAAATATATAAAAACTGGACATTTCACACAACGCTATCTAGCCCAAACTAAGCAAATATCTGATAGAATACCTATATCCTTTTTCAGGGTTCCTTACCCAAAAGGTAAAACGGGACCCTATTACTAAGACTCCGCTGTCTGTCTGTCCGTCTTTCACCAGGCTATATCTCATGAATCGTGATAGTTATAAAGATGAAATTTTCACAGATGATGTATTTCTGTTGCCGCTATAACAACAAATACTAAAAACAGAATTAATAAATATTTAAGTGGGGCTGCCATACAACAGACATGATTTTTTTGCCGTTTTTATAGATAATGATACGGAACCCTTCGTGCGCGAGTCCGTCTCGCACTTGGCCGGTTTTTAATTTTGTAAATACATACTTATAATATATAGAGAAACAACCAGACCCTGAACAAATATCTGTAGATCGTGCAAACATTTGTTCCGCAGCGGGAATCGAACCCGCAACCTCCTACGTCTCACCCGGCTATTCGCCCACTGCACCACGGAGGTCGTCTAGGTAGGAGGTAGTAATCGAATTTGATGATTTTCGTGGACTGTAATCATCGCTGATGTTGTTTTCACAAACTATGACGCTCGTTCAGTTTTTTTAGTTAAATTCCGAAACCCGCATAACCAAAACTGAATATTTTCCTTCCTGCTATACCATGATGGTAGGTCGATAGGCACGAATGTATCTACGGTTTTTCGTTAATTAACAGTGGAGACTCTTATTACCTTAAATAGATTAATGAACATCATCATCAGCCAAAAGACGTCCACAGCTGAACACAGGCCTCCCCCATAGATTTCCAGAGCGACCGATCTTGTGCGTACTGCGCCCAACGGCTCCCAGCAACCTTTGTCAGGTCTTCTTTCCATCTAGTGGGGGGCCGTCCTACGCTGCGCTTCCCAATGCGTGGTCTCTACTCAAGTAGGTACCTATCTGCCCCAACAGCCGTCAGTTCTTCGAGCTATTCCCGTAACTTCAAACAGAAAATTCGACTATCGATCTAGTCTAGTTATGTTAAATGTCCTAAACAGAATTCAAGTAACTGACTATAACAATGGTATGAGTTGACTGGCGTGCGGTTATACACTATATTTTATTAGTGGTTTGCTCCGAACTGAGATCTCGCCGGTCTCCCATAAAAACAAAAAATATGTTATTCGTAATAATTGACTATCAAAATAGTGCCACGAAATTAGTAACCAAATAACTTGACTTACAGTTTCATTCAAATTACAGGTAACTTTACAGGTTCATGTAAATTGGTTACTCGTTTTTGGGTAACAAATAGCAGTTATTCTGGATTTTAGACTTTTGCCTATATTTGTGCCACTAAAGCTACACGCATACCAAATTTTTAGCACTGTGGGGTCACTGGTGTAACCTGTGAATTTTGTCAGTTTTATTAGTAATAACTCAAAAACTGCAAGGACTAAACTAAAACTAAAAACGGGATCGAAATGTACTTACGAAGACATTTCATTAGAGGTGCCACT
Source organism: Philereme vetulata (assembly GCA_918857605.2). Taxonomy (NCBI): domain Eukaryota; kingdom Metazoa; phylum Arthropoda; class Insecta; order Lepidoptera; family Geometridae; genus Philereme; species Philereme vetulata. Next base: position 1,721,490 of record OU975459.1, on the reverse strand, counting down.
CGAGCGGATAGTCCCATTTCGTTTTTTTCCCCCTCTTGAACCACAATAGTTCAACAACCCCCCCCCCCCCCCCCCCCACATTTTAAGCTCATTTAGTCACACCAAAATTGTGCCATCACTGCCTATATACCAAATTTCACGATGATCGAATAAACGCTTCGAAAGTTATCCTCTCACAAACACACATAAATACATACGACGCCGATTTGCCCAAGTTGATTTGGAGATCTCGTTTCGCTCGATGAACAAGCTAATATTGTAATATAAATGGAGTGGAGTGCCAAAATATATTCAATTCACAATCCAATCTCGTTTGTGTCAATTTTCGGTTTTTATAATTGTATTGATGAATTGGCCCTCTGCCCGCCGCCACTTCAGCTTGCTAATCCTTTGTGCTATGACGGTGACATTAGTGCGTCTACGAATCTCCTCATTTCTGATTTGATATCGCAAATAAATAAAAAATAAAAAAACCGTTTTGGAGATACTCTCGAAGGAGAGTGCCCAAAACTCAAATTTAATTTTATTGTACATAATTTAAATTATTTTTGGTTTAATTTAATTTAATTTGATATAATTTATTGTGATTTGTGATTGTGAATTGTCTGAAATAAATGAATATAATACAATACAATTGTCAAATGATTGAGCCATCCTCAAGCTTTATTAGTTGTCTTGAGGATGTATAGTATTGTAGTTAGGGAATGCAATCCCGACTCGAGATTGCAAATTCGAGATCCCGGAATTTTCGGGATCCCGTCTAGTTTAAAAAAAAAATTAAATTCGGATGACTGAAAAAGCTAATAACTGCTTGTTTGTGATACAGATTAACTAAAATAACATATTACTCGAAAGAAAATAAAAATCTTTATTCTTTAATCTTACCAACTAAATAATTATCGTCACCTGTCGCTAATATTCGGAAATAGTCGGAATAGTTTTCTAACGCTGTTTGGCGTTCCTGACGCTCGCGGCCGTCAGTCAGCGCGCCGCTTGCGCCCCGAGTGGACGTGTGTAGCGTCGCTGACCACTGCCGCCCAATCCCGTCAATCTCGAACGGGATCTCGTCATATGATGCGTCGGGATTGATCCCGGAAAATTACTCGAGATCGGGATTGCATTCCCTAATTGTAGTGCTAATGTTAATTACACTCTTATATTTATTTATTTCTATGAGTCAGATCTATCTCAATTATATGTAGTATATATTTTGTCTCTCATGTATCTAGCACAAAAACATGTTAACTAGTCGAGTAGGTACTTCTTTATTTAGCATTGCTCTATCATCATAACACAAGTATAACAGCTCCAATTAATGATGATGTGTACGCATGTTCTAGGATGCCATCTAGCCCATTCACCTATGTATTACTTAATATTGTTATCTTAACTGGTTGTATTCCGTTTTGTGTACCTTATTTAAATAAATAAGCATATCCCTCTCCATAGCACGCTGAGCGACCTCGAGCTTTCCTATGAGGGTCATAGTGAAAGACCACGTTTCTGTACCATACATCATCACTAACACACGCTGATCAAAGACTTTCGTCTTAGATACCGAGGTATTTTGACCGAGAAGACGTCACGAAGTTTCCCGAATTAGATATTATACATATTTTCTAATTATTTTTTGAAGTGACAGAATATCTGTTGACCGTGTGCTGAGATGACGGCTGATGAGGGTTTTGGCAGTTAACATAAGGTGGCATATTATTCTTGTTCCATCTCCAGGTCGCATAAAAAAACATGAGTGGCATATAAATTATTGTTACGCCGAGGCTGTTACAGAATAAGTAATAGTCGGCATTTCTCAAAGTTATACCTACTGTGTCACAGAATAGGTAATACTTTGTATGGAATATACCTACATGCCACGTTTTTGCCTACAGTTGCACAGATTAAGAAATAGTAGACATCGAAATATCTATACTTTTCTAGTAACTTTGACGTTTGTGTAAGTAAAAATTGACGTTTGTGTAAGTAAACCTTGTGATTTTAATTAATAAATGAATATTGACTTTGACCGAAAAAAAGTGGCGGTCGCTGTAAAATTTTAAACAACTTACTTTCTTGCTGGTTTTCATAATAACCCTGACCATTGTTTTTTGTCACTACAATACGTGTATCTAGCTGCACTGTTCACGGAATTATCAGATATCAGTACCTAAACTAGCGATATCGATAACAGATATGTAACAGGATTTACCTGAAGTAATCATTGGTATAGAAACGGAACTCCCTAGCTAATTTAAAACCTTTGTGCTAGTGTTTTTATTTATTAAAAAAAAACGAGTGTGCTTTAGACCACACGACTAAAGTAAAACTTCTTTTTCGAAATATTAATTTATAAAATTGTTCAATTACAAAATTGTACACACGTCTGTAGGTCGATCAGTCTATGTTCATTCTAGACAGACGCTACTCGCACTCGCACATTGACGTTTAAAAAGATACGAAACGTAACTCTCTCTCTTTCTATCTTCCCTAACTTATATCTCCCTCTCAACTTCCGTTCGCACTTTTCGTAACGCATTCAACAGCTTACTCCTCAAGTCAAGCGTGCGGAAGGAAGTTTTACTTCAATAATTCCTATATCTTTATTATAAAATAACTTAAATTTTAATTAATTTTCTATTTGTAACATTTATGAGTAAAAAATTGCTTGAAATAAACCTTTTAATTTTTTATTGTATTCATTGGGTACATTGTAATTATCTTGACGACCTACGTGGTGCAGTGGGCGAATAGCCGGCTGAGACGCGTAGGTAGCGGGTTCGATTCCCGCCGCGGTACAAATGTTTGCATGATCTACTGATATTTGTTCCGGATCTGGTTGTTTCTCTATATATTGTAAGTACCAATGTATTTACAAAAAAAATGTATATAAGTATTCTATCAGTTATCTGGTTCCCATAGTACAAGCTCTGCTTAGTTTGGGGCTAGACAGCGCTGTGTGAAGTGTCCAGCAATATTTATTTATATTTATCTTATCACAGAAAGGGGCAATACTTGCTGCAACAATCTGACGGATCGGTCGCACAGTCGGCTTTACGACCATACTACACGATCGAACTTGTTGCAATGCGACCAAAGTCCGTAGGACTGTCCTGTCCGTGCGACTGTTTAACGTGTACGCCATACACGTTAAACAGTCGGTTTTATTATTTTAGTTATATAACAGTTAACAAATCAAAAAATATGGATGCTGCTCAACGTAATTGCTAACTGAAACACTCATTGGACGATCTGTATGTAATTTATGTAAGTGAAGTACTGTATTTACGAGCGGGCCGGCAGTTATTGTCTACGCTTTTCACTTTATACCTGTGAGAGTCAACATGATACATACATAGGTGAATTAATAAAGAAATAAGAATTGCCAATTAAAGATGGATATTCGAGTCTCGGCTGAATTAATCCCGATTTATTGCAAAGATGCGTGTTCGAGTTCCGCTGTATAGGAATTATTGGCTAATATTTAGAATCATCATCATCGTCTGCCCTTCTCATGACACTGCTGGGCATAGGCCTCTCTTCGTTGTCGCCATTCGCCTCTGTCCTGCGCTGTTCTAACCGATATACGGCCTGCGATTATTATAATGTCGTCGACCCATCTTGCCGGCGGGCGACCTGCGTTCCTGGTTCCATCTCGGGGCCACCAATATTTAGAATAATGTAAGTAAACATATTTCATTCGCCGTGCTTCACGGGGTTTCACTTCTATGTTATCCCCTTTCTATAATTGTCAATTCAATATAATTATAACATTTTTATCCTGCTCCCTCAAATCTAGAGTTGGTAATTAGATATTTTTCAGCTGTATTGTTTCGGGGGAAAAACATTGAAAGCTTGCGATCACACTTCAAACTTATATGCCAAAGTTTGGATGTTCGTTTATTAGGCACTTGTCTCACCGCCGCACTGTATGAAAAATGACCGGAAAAACGGTCATCCCCTTTTATTTCTCCATTCGATAAAGAACATGGTTTCAAATGCATGAGTAGAACACCCGAAGTTCAAATGTACGTAGATCCCCCAATAAGTATTAATTTTATTTTAATTTAATTATTTATTATTTAAGTGAATATATAACTAAATATTCTGTGAATATTTCAAGTGTCTACCTGTTGCCGTCATCAATATCGAACAAAAACGAGCAAAATAAATCACGTTTGTTGTATGGGAGCCCCCCCCCCCCCCTTAACTTTTTATTTTATTTTGTTTTTAGTATTTGTTGTTATAGCGGTAACAGAAATACATCATCTTTGAAAATTTCAACTGTCTAACTATCACGGTTCATGAGATACAGCCTGGTGACAGACTGACAGACATACACAAACAGCGAAGTCTTAGTAATTGGATCCCGTTTGATCCTTTGGGTACGGAACTCTAAAAAAGACAACCTGTATTATAGTACCAATTGATTCTGTTGGTGATAAGAATCAATATTTGCAAATAAATGTATTACTAAAATGAAAGGAAATAACAATTTTTTTTACAGATTACTTTGGATATCTCAATTTTACCAGAGACTAGTAATATCAATAGACTGTCAATGTCCATATAAGAAATCGTAGCCCGCAAAAAGCTCAAAATCCCGTATTATTTGTAGATGGCGCTGTCTCATAGCCTGGAAACTTTCATAGCGGCCATTGCAACCAACAAATAAAAATAAACTTCCACTAAAACACACCAAAATATTTCAATATTTTTTAGAATAAGTAATATTGTCCATAAAATAAGATTTAACGATTTTATTTTATATTGATGATTTACCACTTTCATATGCTTAATCACAGATGGCGTGGGAAGGTAGCACATCGTTTTTACCTAGATGGCGTTTAACACAAAATTAACACAAAGTCCGAAACAAAGGGAACGAAAGAGAACCGTGAACTGACTGACATTGACAAGCGGGAAGCAAGTCACGCTTTAATTACCTAATTTTGTTACATGCTGTGTTGCCAAACCTCACTTCTCAAAAGTCGCGACTTTTGAGTCGATATTTTTTGTACATAATGTATGCACATATTGTGCACGTATTGTGTTCATTATTTTAGTAGTTATGTTTCCAGTTCAAATTAATAGAACGTATTATCTTGTAGTAGGTATGCATTTGCCCAATACTTACAAATTAATTTTATTTTCTTTGTAAAAAGTGTTCTACTTATCTCTTATTTATCTGTTATCTATTACTTATCTGTTCAGGCAATTCTGAGAAAATGTGCGCGAATCTCTAAAAATTGATAGAGACTAAAGTTTTAACGAAACAGAAGAGCGGCAACCTCGCACAACGTAAAGGTCACAACGTCGCAATAATATTATCGCGCACGTGTAATTGGAAATAGCGCCATCTATTTTTCTTCGTACCATTATGAGCGGTAGTAAGCTAAAGGTTGGCATATATTTAACGATTTGTAACTCTTAGCGACATCTCGCGTCCTAGCAGGTAATCAAATATCGAGTTACATTATCTTGTTTAAGACTGTCAGTCTATATAAATTATATTGGTCTGTGATTTTACCTAACTAATAAGTTGCTCGAAATGGTTTCCATTGATTCTAATGCATATGTGTATACGTCTCTCTGAAGACTTTACTGCATTTGATACCATGACAGGATTTATCCTCAAATATCAAGCATTGAGCTCTGTAAGCTCTCAACCGTTTCGTAACGGGCTTTATAAAGTTCCTTCCTGACGTAACCCAAGAAAAGAAATCCCCATGAGTTCTTTTTTTTATTTTTAAGTACACCGCAGTATCCCGCTAATAAGACAAATGAGTTTGACACATAACGACCAAAAAGTTTGAATAGGAGGTGAGTTTTCTTCCGTGTTAAAATAACAAAATAGTGAAATTTTGCTGTTTTCTTTCATTTCTCGTAATGCATTTCTTTGCAAAGATTGAACCTCATCAGCAGCAACGGAATCCATTGGTTGAATAATAGTTTCTTTTATTTGGAAAATTATTCGGGTCGATTTCCGTCAAAAGTAAACGATTAAATAAATCTAAATATGCCGTTATTTTTCTTATAAATTGAGGGCATGACTCCTTGCACGACTTTTTTAGAACACTCGTTGTTTCAAAATTGGACTATACCGTCCTTCTCAAAAAACCATCCTGTATTAGAAAGATTAGTGGACACAATAGCCAAATATGTATATTCAATTCATAAACCAATCTAGTTTGGGTCAACTGTTATGTTTTTTTAATTTTATTACGTACCATAAATACCCTGATAAAAGTTGCCGCAACAGATCGGTCGCTCTGGAAATGAACGGAGGCAGGCCTATGTTCAGCAGTGAACGTGCTAGGGCTCCAGAGGGTAATTACCTCGGATGCAATGGGAATGTCAATGGGCAGAACCACTACCTCTTCCACGAAGTCCTTGGAGTACTCGTCGTCGTCTGAATTGAAGCCCAGCTCCTCGCCGTAACAGCTGTGCACCTGGTGAGAGAGAACGCATTTTAATCCATACTAACACTAGTGGTTCGCCCCGAACTGAGATCACGCGAGTCTCTCAATAAACTCAACTCTCAAATCCCAATTCTGGATTTCCACTTTTCCCTATATTTGTGTTACTAAGGCTACACGTTATACCAAATTTCAGCACTGTGGAGTTACTGGTGTACCTTGTGAATTTTGTCAAAGTTCAGTTTTTATTATGGCTAATAACTTACAAACTAGGTACAAGATTTAAACTAAAAATAAAAACGGGGTCGAATTGTACTCACAAAGACCTTTTATTAGACGTGCCATTTGATCAGATAGTCCCATTTAGTTTTTTTTGCCCCTTTTAAACCCTAATATCTCAACACCTCCCCCTCCCCACATTTTTAGCTCATTTAGTCACACCAAAATTGTGCCATCACTCCCCGATCAATAATATCCAACAGGATATTATTAACTTAAGCATAAGTAAGAATAATGTAGCTATTGTATAGCTTTAGATGTTTCTAAAGCTATACAATATATAATATATATGAAATATATATAGAATTCTTACTTATGCTTAAGTTAAGAACAAAAATATTGAGTCAAAAAAAATAAAGTGTTTAAAATTGTGGCCGAGGAGCGGTTACAGAATCGTAGGACGTCCGATAGGGAGACGGGTGGACGATATGACTAGATTGTCCCAAAGTCTCCGGCCGTCATGAGTCAGACTAGCGAATGGTCGAGACACAACTTAGGGAGGCCTGAAGATGATGATGAAAAGCCAAAAAAGAAAACTATACAACTGCGGCAACAGTAATGATTACGCATTTGAAACGTTGTTTTTATGGGACGCCTTATACAGTAAGCGTAAAGGTTCGTATGTTTGTTACTTGAACACCGTAAACTGATTCAGATTAAATAAAAAAAAAATACTACCGGAAAATACCTGATCACGCGAGTATTCTTCTGCACGGTACAAATGCTACTGAATGATTCCCCGATACATGTCGGCCTTGATCCCGCGTCTACTCTACACATTAGCTAGTCGCTATGCTAACTAACTCGAATTGAGCAACATCGCAGGTAACACAACAAGGCAAGTGGACTACAGAAGGCCTGGTTATACACGAACTAATATTTTAAGTACATTACATTCTTCACGTAAGCAATCGAATAATGGGGTTCAAGTCAATCAAATCAAATATTTCAAATATTTTCATTTCAGTAAACTTAATCTACATATCATATGCATTTCATGGGTTTAGGACCCTCTTTTAGGTATAAAATACCCGTGTTAGAGGGTCTCGTTCTTCCGTTATTTCGGTTATTCCGGTTTAATATAGTATAAACATATATTACTCGTGCGCGATAACTTGGGACCTGCTAGGAATGCGACTCCCCGACCGCTTCCCCTGCACTTCCCCGATGGCGCCCGTATTGTACCGTTCGCATCACTATTTTTTACTAGGGTTTTTAGTCTCGTACTGGCCTACGTCACGTAACGACGCGCTCTGGAATTCTTTTAGTTTTCGTTTGTGTTATTGTTTTGTTGTTGTAGTTTTACCAGCATAAGTGAGAGTGACTGGAAAAATGAAGTCAACCATGTGGACAGGCTTCGACAAAAGTATTGGGACGATGACCTCATACAAGAGAGGAATGAATCGCAATTAATAGTAAATTTATCGGATACCTCTTCGTCAAGTGATTATAGTGAGACTGAGGACGAAGAACAACCTCTAGAAGACATAAATCCACTAAGTAGTGACGAAGATGAGACAATGTAAATAATAGATAAAATAAATGTATAAACTTAAACATTGTATTTTTATTTTATTCAAATAGTGTAAAAAAGATTAGATAAAAAGCAGCGTCCTCCCTGAGTAACATAATAAATTAGGTTAAAAAAAACAATGATCAAGCCGCGGGCGGCTGCTTGTTATGTTCGCTTTTTTGCGGGCGGTACAAACACGCCAATATGACGTCACTGCGCTCAGGTCCCAACTTATCGCGCACGGGTAATATAAACATCAAAAAAAGATGACAAATAAAAGAATGTAGATTATATAAAATTAAGTAATGTAGGCAAAAAATAAATTTATGTAGTTTAAGTTAGATCATTCCAGTTTAGGATAAGTTAAAGTAAGGAAATATGTAAAATCTTTTATTATATGCATTTATGTGTGTATGAATGAATGAATGAATGAAATACTCTTTATTGCACACCAAATAAAAATACAGTAATGATGGAAATAAACAATAAATAAAGTTACAATAGGCGGTCTTATCGCTAAAAGCGATCTCTTCCAGTCAACCTTTGGACATGGATGGACAGGATAAGCAAAATCCAAAGACGGCGGCGTAAGAGTACAGACATAAACAGAATCCACAAAATAAAATATACCTATTGATTATACTAATAAACTTAAACTTGTGTGTAGTGTGTGGGTGCTCCTAATCAACAGTCTGCTAAGAAGCATGAGTGTTTGAGGAGTATCCAGGTGTGTGTGTGTGTGTGTTTGTTTGTGCGTGCGAGTATATGTGTCTAGTGTGCATGTATGTATGTGAGTGAGTGCTCCGGATCACCAGATTTCATAGGAGCAAGTGGAACTCCACTGCTGAAGTGGGCAAGAATCTTGGGCAGACGTAGTGACGACAGGTGGACTAAGGCACTAATAAAGTGGAGGCCGAGAACTGGGCACAGAAATAGAGGCCGTCCACCGGCGAGATGGGTCGACAACATCATTGAGACCGTGGGTAGTACGTGGTTCAGACTGGCACAAGGTCGGGACGAATGGCATAAACTAAGATATGTTCAGCAGAGATTCCTCAGTCAGAATCTGTCTTTATTTCGAACAAAATCAAGAAAATTGTTAAAAAAGAGTGGGGGCATATATACCCAACAGTCGGTCGTTGAGTCTGTATTCAGATGATAATAATGTTAAAACACGTCGTCGGAAAATTAGAAAAACATACTTCCACACAAAATGATGAGAGCACAGAAGACTGGTTAAGAATGCGCGGTAAAGATTATGATATGAAACAAAATCTTCTGTACAAGTCCGATTCGCAGTCGTCTGAATGCATTGTAATTTTTCATCAAAACAAATTTTACATTCAACTATTCCGGCAAAGTGTTTCATGACACATATTTCTTAAACCATTTCTAAAATATGCGCATTCAGTAAAAACAAAGTACAGTGTGACAGAAAAGTTTCCAAAAAAACCAATTGGTATTATCGTGTTTATACAATTGCTCGAGCGACGAACGATAAGGCTTCCCCCATAGTTACCCATAACGACCGATTATGTGCGTCCTACGCCCAACGACTCCCAGCAACCTTCATCCGATCGTCTTTCCATATAGTGGGGGGCATCCTATGCTGCGCTTTTCGGTGCATGGTCTCCGCTCAAGAACCTCTCTGCCCCAACAGCTGCCAGTTCTTCGAGCTATATGCTCCATCCAATGCCACTTTAGCTTGCTAATGCTTAGTTTTGTCAGTGACTTTGGTATATCTACAACCTCTTTATTTCTGATTCGATCTCGAAGAGAAATATCACTAAGGCCGCAATTTCTTACCCTCGAGAGACTCGCAAACGTAATTTGTTTGCGCCTATTCCCTGCAAAACTAACACCGGTGAGCGCGCAACCTTAAACAGAATCATGAAACAACTAAATGATCTCTTTACTGTTATCGAACTGTTTGCAACCTCACCCGGCTCTTTCAGAAAGAGTGTATCTGATGTCATAATGTCGGATACACTATTTCTGTCTGACCTATAGTAAAAGGTAAAATCTTGTTCTAGTATGTAATGTAACCTACAGATATTGTTTGTCTTCTTTCATAAGCATGCACTTTATGCCCTTATAATTTGTCAACCCAATCTGTGGACACCGGGGCTGATTTATACATAAAGAACCTCATTTAGTATTAGCATTAAGTAACCTAATTGTATAATTGTTTGTTGTCCTTAATAAAGAAAACTAAAATAAAATTCGGAACGGCGGCGCGTGCTGCGGGACGTTGTTTTGAGCGTGCATGCTCGACTACTGAACGTATGGACTTCTCTCCTCGTGTATTCGAAACTGCGTTTTCAGCGTGTAGTTTCAAGCGGCTTGATAAGTGTTCGGCGTTTTAACGAGCGTGTACAAGTTTACAACAATACACGTGTCTCGTTCCTTTGACGTGATGACATGCCTCCGATTGGTCAACACACTTGAACATCCCGCTCGCACGCGCGTTCTAGCAGTCCTGACGAACCTTGTGGAACCTGTTTCTCATACCATGTTCAATAACAGGCACTGTGTATTCCAACAAGATTCGGCGCCAGCTCATAGAGCGAAGAGCACACAAGACTGGCTGGCGGCGCGTGAAATCGACTTCATCCGGCACGAAGACTGGCCCTCCTCCAGTCCAGATTTGAATCCGTTAGATTACAAGATATGGCAACACTTGGAGGAAAAGGCGTGCTCAAAGCCTCATCCCAATTTGGAGTCACTCAAGACATTCTTGATTAAGGCAGCCGCCGATATTGACATGGACCTCGTTCGTACTGCGATAGACGACTGGCCGCACAGATTGAAGGCCTGTATTCAAAATCACGGAGGTCATTTTGAATAAACTTTAGTGTCATAAGAATCTATGTTTTGTTAAGTTCATTTTGGTATATAAATGGTTACATAATGAATAAACTTCTTTCAATTATTTTATATTAAACATGTGACAGAATTTATGACCTGACTAGGTATATTTGAGCCGAAATAGCTCAAATACATATGTTCTGTCGAGACTTTTATATTTGCGACGCTTAAGAACTTTGGCCGAATTTATTTCGGTTAATATTCGGTTCCAATAGTGGCCGTATTTAAAACTTTTTTACAAAACTGTATATGAACGATATTCATAGCGAATTGGTTGATAGCAGTCCGAACTAGTTCAAATTTATTATGAATTCTGAATTAAATTTTGTTAGCGAGTTTTTGAATGCTGCGTAGTTTTTCTTTTGTTTTTGTCTTTAACATGATATGAATTAAAGTTACTTCCTAGAGATCTTTCAGTTTTTCGGTCTGAATGTGTCAGTAATTCAGGATGTCGGGCGTAATGCTCTATGTAGGCCATGTATCAGTTTCACTGTGAGATAATGCCATTGTTTTAGACAGTTTCAGCTTGCTTTGTCCGCCCCCTTACCAGCCAAATCGCGCTATTCCTAAATAATTAAAAAATATCTGCAGCATTTCTGTGTTTCTGTTTGAGGCACATCAGGCTTTACACAAGTATGCCTCAAGTCGATGGGCACCGCATCGTAGGGCCCGTTCCTAAGGTTCGTAACCTGCGAGGCAATACGATAGTTATAGGCGATAGTTACCACTTGACATCAGATGGGTCATAACCTTGTTCCAACTAAAGGACATGTAAGTCATATGTCATATATGTATTTGTAAAATATACACAGTGCAAAGACACGTTCCGAATGTCTCTCCAGCGACTGGAGTCCAGTAGGACTACTAACTTGAAGTCCTACACTCTCCAGATTCTGACAAAGTGTAAGGCTACTTGATCAGAATTTCTGGCCAGCCGGCATAGTTTACAGGCGCTACAGAGAAGCGGCTACCAAAAATCTCTTAATGAATGTATAATCAGTGTTAGTTTTAAGTATAATGTAATATGTATGTTAGTCCTTAAGATATAATTTATAGCTAAGGGTCATGTCATCATATTTTGGTATGTGCACATTGTTACCTATAATAGTAATAAAAAACCTATTATTTTAACTAATATATAGAATATATACAAAACTTACCCACTGCCAGATCTCATGACTGGACATTTGCTGGTCCATGAGCGCATTCTGCCATATTCGGAACAGCATCAGGTACGCCTTATCCCTTCCAGAGAACGATGTGAGGAAGTTCTTCTCGCCTTCCGTGCAGACTAGGATAGCGTTGGGAATCACCTGCGAATGAATGAATGAAAACACTTTATTGTACACCATATAAACAAAAAGTTACGTAAACACAAAGCAAATAGTACAATGGGCGGTCTTATCGCTTAGAAGCGATCTCTTCCAGACAATCTTAGGGTGGAGAGGATTTTGTTATAACTAAGATAATGCGAAAATTTATTTAGTCTTTATGCAGTGAATTTAAACTAAACTTTTGGGGAATGGCTCTACCCATAATAATTTATGATTCACCATGACGCCATTTTGGTACACAGACACATGAAAACTGTCTTAATAAATTCATTTGTACCTACTGTCCTTTATAATTGTTTCATTTTGTGTACCAAATAAATGACTATTCTATTATATATAATCGCTTAGCGGTGAGATTGTGGTCAAACGGATAACTACTCACAAAAAAATATATAAAAAACTTGCTTTGTGTACTTACCAGCGCAGTTTTCTCTTTAGTGATAGCAGTGACATCTTTCCACCGTATAGTAAGATTGGTCTCCCACCCGAAGATATTCGCGTAGAAGCAGAGGTAGCTCTGAGAGGCGTACAATCGTCCGTGCGCTAATATGTCCTTTTGTATTGCGCACGAGTAATCTACAACATAAAAGTTACTATTAACCGACATCACAAAATTGAGGAAGTTTTACTTTTATATATTTTTTTTTTAATTTTTATATTTGACGACCTCCGTGGCGCAGTGGACGAAAAGCCGGCTGAGACGCAGGAGGTAGTGGGTTCGATTCCCGCCGCGGAACAAATGTTTGCATGATCTACAGATATTTGTTCCGGTTCTGGTTGTTTTTCTATAAGTAATTATTTACAAAAAAAAAAGTATATAAGTATTCTATCAGTTATCTGATTCGCATAGTACAAGCTCTGCTTAGTTTGGGGCTAGATAGCGCTGTGTGAAATGTCCAGCAATATTTATTTATTTATAGTGTTATCCGAACACTTACGGGAAATTCTAAGATTTTTATTACCATCTCAAAAACATTCAAGCCTAGACGGGACCCGCAACCTTCCTCTTGATACGTGGATGCACTGCCAATTGTGTTACCAGGCTCTTGTCACGTCAGGGTCGAAATTAGTGAGATGATTCAGATTACGACTCAAAGCACCGTTACCTAAATAGGTAACTGGTGGCAGGTGAAAAACTGTTTAAGTTTTCCTGTAGATACAGGAAAACTTAAACAGTGTTTCACCTGCTCAATGCCTTTGAAGTCGCTTTGAGTCGTAATCTGAATCATCTCATTAATTTCGACCCTGACGTGACAACAATAAAGAAAAAAAATTACGTCTAAATTGTAACATTTTTACTACGTGAACTGAATTTGGGTGGGTAGGTCGGTTGTAGTTGTGTTAGTATAAATCCATGTTTAGGTAAAGGTGACGTGTCTTTTAAGTATCTAAATAATGTGTACAGGTCCATAGTGAGACTATAGAACATCCAGCCTTGTTTCTTTTCTGGCTTAATCGCGGAGGAAAAGGCGGTCAAATTGACGTTTCAAAGTGATCCTTGTGATTTTAATATCAATGTTGATTTAAATTTGATTTTGAAACCACGTTTCTGTACCATATGTCATCAGACTTTTGTCTTCAGACACTAAGGTACGAGAAGGCATCACGCAGTTTCCCGAAAGCTGCCCAGCCGAGTTGGATTCCTCGACTGACCTCTTTCTCGAAGTTGGACCTACCTAACAATTTGAGTCACAATCATCATCACCATAAGATTTTTAAAACCATCTCATAAATATCATCATCAACATCAGCCACAGAACGTCCACTGAACATAGGCATCCCCCATAGATTTCCAGAGCGACCGATATAGTGCGTACTGCGCCCAACGGCTCCCAGCAACCTTTGTCAGGTTTTCTTTCCATCTAGTGGAAGGCCGTCCTACGCTGCGCTTCCCAATGCGTGATTTCCATTCCAAAACCTTTATTTTATTACTTAGTATAGACTAGCTGACCAATCCGCAGCTTTGCACGCGTAGTTTTTCAATAAAAACATTACCCTCCTTCTGCGCAGTTGGGTAAAAAGTAGCCTATGTCACCCGGGGATAGTGTAGCTTGCCAACAGTGAAAGCATTTTTTAAATCGGACCAGTAGTTTTTGAGTTTATTCATTACAAACATACACACAAAAATACAAATCTTTCCTCTTTATAATATTAGTATAGATTAGTATAGACTAGCTGACCAATCCGCAGCTTCGCAAGCGTAGTTTTTCAATAAAAACATTACCCTCCTTCTGCGCAGTTGGGTAAAAAGTAGCATATGTCACCCGGGGATAGTGTAGCTTGCCAACAGTGAAAGCATTTTTTAAATCGGTCCAATAGTTTCGGAGCCTATTCAATACAAACAAACAAACAAATATTTCCTCTTTATAATATTAGTATAGAAGACAAATAGATTACAGACAAAAACAGCTTACAAAATGAGCATGTACAAAGGCGATCTTAACCCTAATAAGAGTTTTCTTCCAGCAAACCTTTGAAGATAGATATAGTTGATTATAGTGGTACGTGCACAGAAAATGACATTGGAGTAAAATACTAATAAATAGCTACAGTTATACATAATATATGCCATCTATACTATAGTGTGACCATTAGTGCTGTGCACTCCCTGAGGTATGCGCGCGGCGAGACGGGGGGGAGAATCGGCTGCTGCGCTCTGTCAGTTCGCCGTCAACGCTCGTGGCGGCAGGTAGTGTTATTTGTATCGGACTGTCTATGTCAGACGCACATGAGATAGACAGTCCGATACAAATAACACTACCTGCCGCCACGAGCGTTGACGGCGAACTGACAGAGCGCAGCAGCCGATTCTCCCCCCCGTCTCGCCGCGCGCATACCTCAGGGAGTGCACAGCACTAATGGTCACACTATAATATTATAAAGAGAAAAGATTTGTATTTTTGTGTGTGTGTATGTTTGTAATGAATAAACTCAAAAACTAGTGAGCCAATTATAAAAAATCTTTCACCATTGGGAAGCTACACTATCCCCGGGTGACATATGCTAATTTTTACCCAACTGCGCAGAAGGAGGGTAATGTTTTTATTGAAAAACTACGAGTGCGAAGCTGCGGATTGGTCAGCTAGTATTAAATACAATAATTATCCCACTAACGCGAAAGCATGTATGTATGGATGTTTGTTACTCTTTCACGTCGGAACGGCTGAATAGATTTCGATGAAATTTGGTATTTACGTAAATCATAACCTGGATTAACACATAGGCTACTTTTTATTGGCAAACCACGCGTGCGAAGCCGCGGGCGGATGTTTGTACATATTAAAAATAATACGTAATAACAATTTTTTTCCCAAAAAATTCAAAAGAATCGGAGTAGTGTTATTTGTTATAGTTTTAGTAGAAATCATACCAACAATAAGCCGCTCATCATCAGGCAGGTCCCGGAACAGCCGCTTGAAGTCATCCGACTTGCTCTTGTACGTGGGGTACAGGGAGTTGTACCAGCTCTTCTTCTTGGCGCGGACGGAGCCGGGCAGCTCCGAGTTCTTATAACTGCCTCCCTGGACGAGGGAAACAGGAATTAACTATTGTTTAAACCAGGGGTTCCCAAAGTGTGCGAGGCGCTCCTATTTTTCTTCTCCGGAAAGTAAACTTACTTTAATATTACTTTTTTTTACTTGATATTGGTATAGGTACCTACTTACATAGTTATAACTAGTACGTGCATATTGATAATATTATAGTATTGTAGTGCCGCAGCGGGGCTCATGTTTTGAACCATAAAATTCTAAAACCTCTATTGTATTTAGTATACAGTGTTTTTTTTTAACTGTAACAGTACGGCAGCACCCATAACCAGAGAAAATACAGGTGCAGTTTCTTTTAAAACATCAGCTCGTTTTCGAAGAAAAACATATTGGCATTAAAAAATGTTTGGTCAAGTGTGAGTAGCGCCTTAAAATTAATCAAGTAGGTAAATTTTTTTTGATGCCGATCGGTGCAGTTTTTTGTAAGGATCATTTTACTGTATCGGATAAAAAAATCTGAACCGCGGAAGTTAGTCAAATTTGATAAAAAGTATTCTCATACAACAGGACAAACAAAATTCCTTCTACAAACATTTTATTCGATTCTAATTGCACATTAAATAAGTATTAATACTGTAACGATTAAGAAGTTTAGGAACTCCATGCTCTCATGAGCAATTCAAAAACATTTCGTATTTCAGAACAATTTTAAATTTCGAACATGGTTCTTGCACCTGTCGGACTTTTATATCAGTCATTGCATCATCTTATTTGTCCTATCATGGCATTGTCAAATACGCAAAAAGTAGACTTAATTGAAGCATACTTCCTCAATCGCGATCTGGGTAGCGTTCCTGATACCACTTCAGCGCATTAGTTGGGCTTCGTCGGTTAAGGAACTATGCTTCAATTAAGTCTACTTTTTGTGTATTTGACAATGACATGATAGGACAAATAAGATGATGCAATGACTGATATAAAAGTCCGACAGGTGCAAGAACCATGTTCGAAATTTAAAATTGTTCTGAAATACGAAATGTTTTTGAATTGCTCATGAGAGCATGGAGTTCCTAAACTTCTTAATCGCTACAGTATTAATACTTCTTTAATGCGCAATTAGAATCTAATAAAATGTTTGTAGAAGGAATTTTGTTTGTCCTGTTGTATGAGAATACTTTTTATCAAATTTGACTAATTTCCACTGTTCAGATTTTTTTCATCCGATACAATAAAATGATCCTTACAAAGGACTGCATCGATCGGCATCAAAAAAAATTTTACCAACTTGATTCATTTTAAGGCGCTACTCACACTTGACCAAAAAAAATTTAATGCCAAAATGTTTTTCTTCGAAAACGAGCTGACGTTTTAAAAGAAACTGCACCTGTATCTCCTCTGGTTATGGGTGCTGCCGTACTGATACAGTTAAAAAAAACACTGTATATTGCGTGTTTGTTTTAATTATTGTTTATTATTTTTCTCTTCTGCTTCTCAGATATGTGTCTATTCATTTTAATTGTTAGTAGTAGCACAGACCAATATAATTTATTAGCTGACAGTCTCAAACAAGATAATGTAACTCGATATTTGATTACCCGCTAGGACGCGAGATGTCGCTAGGAGTTACAAATCGTTAAATATATGCCAACCTTTAGCTTACTACCGCTCATAATGGTACGAAGAAAAACAGATGGCGCTATTTCCAATTACACGTGCGCGATAATCTTATTGCGACGTTGTGACTTGTACGTTGTGCGAGGTTGCCGCTCTTCAGTTTCGTTAAAACTTTAAGTCTCTAGCAATTTTTAGAGATTGGCGCACATTTTCTCAGAATTGCCAGAACCTGAAAGTTTCCGTCAAAATAGGGATTTTTTGTAGGAAAGGAAAGTATAGATATCTTTTATTCATTACATACGTCTATGATCGTACCATTATCACTTTAATGCAGAAATACCTACATATTTGTAAAATAAGAATACATATTTATAGTGATGTACAGATAAGTAGAACACTTTTTACAAAGAAAATAAAATTAATTTGTAAGTACTGGGCAAATGCATACCTACTACAAGATAATACGTTCTATTAATTTGAACTGGAAACATAACTACTAAAATAATGAACTCAATACGTACACAATATGTGCATACATTATGTACAAAAAATATCGACTCAAAAGTCGCGACTTTTGAGAAGTGAGGTTTGGCAACACACCATGTAACAAAATTAGGTACAAAAAGCGTGACTTTGCTTGCTTCCCGGCTGTCAATTTCAGTCAGTTCACGGTTCTTTTTCGTTCCCTTTGTTTCGGACTTTGTGTTAATTTTGTGTTAAACGCCATCTAGGTAAAAACAATGTGCTACCTTCCCACGCCATCTGTGATTAAGCATATGAAAGTGGTAAATAATCAATTTAAAATAAAATCGTTAAATCTTATTTTATGGGCAATAATAATAATCCTCCTAGCCGATTTCGGCTACAGAGACTTGACTTTGTGATTATTGGCCTAGGTGTTTAGCCTGTATGTGGCTGATGTACCCTATTTTTGCGCTAAAAGTCCGGTTACAATGAACACAAGTTAAGGCGCCATTAATGTAGTTGTAATTGATATTAGCCGGCGGTCGACTTTTAAGCTGATCTAGTTTTAAGTCTAGTTCTTGCCTCCTTTCTTCTTCAAACTCGTACACTTTGTCCTGAACATGACGCCTCCATTCAGGTCGTTTTTCAGCGAGAGCCTCCCAGCGCGACGGATCGATACAACACCTCTTCATGTGCCTCTTCTGTACGTCTTTGAAACGTAGGAACTGACCTCCGCGTTTCCGCTTACCATGTTCTAGTTCACAGAAGAAAATGCGTTTCGCCCTTCGCTCATCAGACATCCGAGACAGGTGCCCGCACCAACGCAGCTGACGCCGCATCAAATATGCCTCTATGCCACAGACATTAGCCCGTCGTAGAACATCGGTATTACGGACCCGATCCGACCACTTGATGTTAAGAATGTCGCGGAGGCATTTCAGATGGAATCTGTCTAACGTGCGTATGTGTCTGCGATACAGGCACCATGTCTCTGACGAGTACAAGATGTTAGGAAGTACAATAGCCATATACACCTTAATCTTGGTACTCAATTTGATGTTATGGGAGCGAAATACCTGGACTCGTAGTTTACCAAAAGCAGCCATAGCGGAGCCAAGTCTGCTGTTGATCTCCGAGTCAAGGTCGCATTTTGTTGTTATGCTGCTTCCCAGATATCTGAATGTATCGACCTGTTTTATGGGCTTTCCATCGATTTGCAGATTCAGTGGAGCTTGGTTAACAGTGTCCATGGCCATCACCTCTGTCTTTGTAATATTAATTTTGAGGCCAAATCTACAGCACGCAGCGTCAAGCCGAGTCATCAAGTCCTGGAGTCCCTCAGAAGATTCCGCAACGAAACATAGGTCATCAGCATACATCAATTCGGTAATGAGGTCATACGATACCTTTGTGTGCGCTTTTAACCTAGCCAGGTTAAAGATACTGCCATCTGTGCGAAAACGTATGCGGATCCCTTCGGTGTTGGCTTGTAAAGTCTCCCTCACGACAACGGAAAAGTACAG
This sequence comes from Philereme vetulata, assembly GCA_918857605.2. Taxonomy (NCBI): domain Eukaryota; kingdom Metazoa; phylum Arthropoda; class Insecta; order Lepidoptera; family Geometridae; genus Philereme; species Philereme vetulata. Next base: position 1,701,993 of record OU975459.1, on the reverse strand, counting down.
AGCAAAAAGAGTGGGTGCTAATACACAGCCTTGTTTTACACCACAAGTGACAGGGAATTGCTCTGTCTGCTCACCATTGACGGTTACGCAACAAGTCATGTTGTCGTGAAGAAGTCTTATCAAGCGTATAAATTTGTCGGTGCAACCAAGTTTCGAAAGCACAATCCACAAAGCTTCGCGAGGTACACTGTCAAAAGCTTTCTCCAGATCAACAAAACAGAGAAACAGAGGTTGACACTGTTCCCTGCTTTTCTCTTGAAGTTGTCTAAGAGAGAATATGGCCTCGCATGTGCCGCGATTGGGTCTAAACCCAAATTGCGTTTCAGGCAATATACTTTCAGAGAGCTCCATAAGACGATTTAAGAGTACTCTGGCAAAAGTTTTTCCTGGAGTAGACAGAAGTGATATACCCCTATAAGAGTTGCAAACAGATCGATCACCTTTATTTTTATACAAAGAGCAAATTAGTGATACGCCAAAACTAGGAGGAACGAACTCCATTTCCCACATGCGCTGGAAAAATTGCCAAATCTTGTAGTGCAACTCATCTCCGCCATATTTTAATAGTTCTCCTGGTATGTTATCGATGCCGACAGCCTTATTGTTTTTCTGCGCTTTGATGGCGATGATAACTTCCTCAAGAGAAGGAGGCTGATCCAGATCTACGGCTTGTGGTAAGGCAGGAAGTGATGCTAAATAGTTTATGTCAGCAGAACGATCCACATTGAGTAAGCTGTTATAGTGTTCTGCCCAGCGAGTAAGAACTTCTCCTTTGCTTACCAGGAGGGTACCTGAAAGTGATTTCAGTGGTACGTTTACTCGATGTGGACTTCCTACTAACTTTTTAATCTCGTTAAAGAAATCGCCGAGTCTATTCGAATCAGCAAGCCACTGAATATAGCGAACCTTGTTCAGCCACCACTCATCTTTTGCGTTTCGAGTTAGTCTCCTTATTTGGCTCGTACTCTCCTTTATTTTTTCAGAAGCAGTTGTCTGATTTCCCTTTCGAAGGAGCTGGCGGTGTTTTTCTAGGGCGACTGTCAATGTATTATCATTTTCGTCAAACCAGTCTTCACAGACACGAGGTTTTTGGCCTAAGATCTCAGTAGCCGCATTGATGGTATTTGTAGTTAACAGTTTCCAGCCCTCGTCTAACTGTTCATCTTCGGGGTGTATGCCTGCTGTAAAGGTATTGACAGCTTCCCTGTAATTTGCCAATATTTCAGCAGACTCTAGCTTTTTCAGATGAAGACAGTTAGGCTTAGCCCTGCGAGGTCTACGGCAAGGGCTAAGACGCAAAAATAGTTTTGTAACAACAAGTCGGTGATCCGACCAACAGTTTGCGCCCCTCATTACTCTCGTTACTTTGACATCCGCTATATCCCGTTGACGGACTATAGCATAATCAATAAGATGCCAATGCTTGGACCTTGGGTGCATCCAGGTAGTTTTGTATTTATTTGGGAGTCTAAACATGGTATTGGTAATACCCAGATGAAATTGGGAACAGAGGCTTAGTAACAGTTGCCCATTACTGTTCATGTTACCAATGCCATGTCGCCCTATCACCCGAGGCCAAGCTTCAAAATCACGTCCGACGCGAGCATTAAAGTCGCCAAGAAGCAAAACTTTCTCACAGCGCCGGATTTTAGTCAGCACTTCTGACACTTCCTCATAAAATTTGTCCTTGACGTCATCACTTTTGTCGAGTGTTGGCGAATATACGCTGATAACATTTAAGTATTTATTGTTTCGAAGATGGAAACGTAAGGACATGACACGATCAGAGATAGCAACTGGATGTTCTTCCAACTTAGAGGCTAAAGTAGTTTTAATAGCAAAGCCTACTCCTGACCGTCTAGGCTCAGAAGCTGGTGTGCCTTTCCAGAAGAAAGTGTACCCACCACCACGTTCAACAAGCTCACCTTCGTCAGCTAGATGTGTTTCGCTGAGAGCGGCTATGTCGACGTCATAGCGTTTGAGCTCGCGAGCCACAATGGCGGTTTTACGTTCTGGGCAGAGGTTGTTGGGTCGGTCTAAAAGAGTACGTACATTCCACGCACCAAAAGTCATATTCATCTGCATGTTTTTAGATTTATTCTTATTGCGAGGAATGAGCGTTTGTTTGGGGCACCTTTTCTAGCCCCCTCCCCGGCTGAGCGAGGAAAGCAGTGCCTCTCTAAATAAAGCTGCTTTGTCTCAAAGAGTGCTGCCGAACCACACTGTCACCCCGATGCAGTGCTAGAGCGACCACTCTCCTCTCCTTAGGCCACCCGTGTCCAGGTATTAGACCAAGCCCAGGACTTTTTTAAACTCGGAATGACAAAGCCAAGTCAGATGCGCAGGATATATTAAGTTGCATAAGTGTGCGCGCCGTACACAGATGCACCCTCTCCTCCTTACTCCCCTTGACCCAGTGGAACGGAGAACCGCTACGACTGGAAGGGAACAGGACGCAGTATCTGGCAACGATAAAAACTCCTATCGCTACCTTCAGGCCTTCTACAGTTGCCTGGTTGCCTCGCCACTTGAGGTGGATTGCGTTGACGCCGAAGCAACGAGCACTAGCACGGGGAGTGACCGTGCCGACTCGAGGGCCGAAACACGCCGTTGCTACAACAAAGTGTTTCGGCACTCGAGCCCCCCTCTACCAGCCTAGGTTCCTAAGGTGTGGCCGCTGCATGCTATAGCGGCGACCACTAACGACGATCGAATGCGTGCCGCGCGATCTGAGGAGCCTTTTATAGGCGATGTTGCCTCGACCACTAACGACGATCGAATCTTCGTATATTCAACGGGCAGCGTAACGACGCCCCAGAGAGGTCCGCACTGTACGACGGCTCGAGCACGACTGACCAACTGGGCAATATTACTTATACTAAAAAATATTGAAATATTTTGGTGTGTTTTAATGAAAGTTTATTTTTATTTGTTGGTTGCAATGGCCGCTATGAACGTTTCCAGGCTATGAGACAGCGCCATCTAGAAATAATACGGGATTTTGAGCTTTTTGCGGGCTACGATTTCATATATGGACATTGACAGTCTATTGATATTACTAGTCTCTGGTAGTAGTTATGTCCTTGAGCATGTTTTTCTTTTAGTTTCCTCGATGAGTATATTTATGTTTTGCGCACATAAGTTACGTTTCAAGCCAGATCATATTGTTATTATAGTTAAGTTTTATTTTTATTGCTTGTGTGTGCCTTATTAAATAATTAAATAAAATAAATATTGTTAAACAAACATGGAACAATAAGTATCAATGACTATGACTTGTATTCGCAATAAACAATTCAAATCGAAAAAGAGAGTTATTGAACTTTCTTGGAACCACAGCCTAAAAAAAGTTCGCTTGTTCCGATTAAGTGGGGTTTTTGATAACCTTTACAAAATAATATCCAACTGTAAAGGGGACTTGCGCAACGATGCCTAAACATGTTTAGTGACAAAATATGATTTAAAGAGTTGTCAAATCACACAAATACGTCAAATTTAAACATGTTTAGTCGCTAAATACGTTTATGCATAGTTGTGCAAGCCGGCCTAAGTTAAAATTCTATTGAGATATGATTCTATTATCAATATTTATTGCTTTGTATCTTTCTAATTTCCCACACCAATTTATTTAGTAAATAAAGTGAATAGAACTTTTTATCCCATTAGGTTGATATAAAAAACGACAGAATATCACCAAAATTATAATAAAATAGTCACCTTATCTGGTTTACATGGTATGGTCAGCTCACTGCTGGAGATGGAGGCGGTATCTGCGGCGATGTGCAACCCCAACGCCAGGTTATATTCACTATTCTGAAATATCAAAGAATTAGGTTAGCTGTGCAAGGCTGCCACCTTTAATATGGGCCATACCAGGGGGCCATGAAAGTTCGGATAAAATACATGGTGGCAAGAACGTTTTTTTTTTTAATCTAGCCTGTAAGTGTAGACACTTAATCTGACGGGCCTCTTTAAGTGGCCGCCGTCACCTATCGCCGTATACAGCTCCTGCAGCACTCGTGTGGAGTAGGTATTACTCGTGCGCGATAACTTGGGACCTGCTAGGAATGCGACTCCCCGACCGCTTCCCCTGCACTTCCCCGATGGCGCCCGTATTGTACCGTTCGCATTACTATTTTTTACTAGGGTTTTTAGTCTCGTACTGGCCTACGTCACGTAACGACGCGCTCTGGAATTCTTTTAGTTTTCGTTTGTGTTATTGTTTTGTTGTTGTAGTTTTTGTTGTTATAGTTTGTGTCATTGTTTTGTTATTATATTAAATGTTGTAAATTTATCGAATACCTCTTCGTCAAGTGATTATAGTGAGACTGAGGACGAAGAACAACCTCTAGAAGGCATAAATCCACTAAGTAGTGACGAAGATGAGATAATGTAAATAATAGATAAAATAAATGTATTGTAAATAGTATTGTATTTTTATTTTATTCAAATAGTGTAAAAAAGATTAGATAAAAGGCAGCGTCCTCCCTGAGTAACATAATAAATTAAGTTAAAAAAAAAAACAAAGACGAAGCCGCGGGCGGCTGCTTGTTATGTTCGCTTTTTGCGGACGGTACAAACACGCCAATATGACGTCACCGCGCTCAGGTCCCAACTTATCGCGCACGGGTAATAGGTATATATTTATTGTTGTATATATTAGTCTATTTATTTTATTTATTATAATCATTCATTTTATTACTTACTTTTGGTATATTACGTTGTATTTGTTTAAGATATATGTACATATTTATGATTCTTGTACACGCACCTACCTTTAAAATCATCTCTCTCTAGCCTCAAAGGTTTGCTGGAAGAAAACTCTTAGGGTTAAGGTCGCCATTATACATGTCCTCAATTTCTGTACTTTTTAATGTATTTTCTAGTGTACAATAAAGAAAACGATAAAGACCTTTTACTTAGTACGCAGACACATGAAGATGAATCAAAAATTAAGACCTCTTACATAAATGGGGGTCAGAGGTCCTATTATTTGATACATGCCCACTTTTTAATGGAAGTTAAGTGCACGTGTCGAGTTGCAAGACCATCGCCGCTAAAAAAGTCAAAGTCAAAATCTTTTATTCATTAAAATCACATGGATCACTTTGAAACGTCAATTTTACTGCCTGTTCCTTCCCGACCAAGCCAGGAAAAAAAGGCAAGAAAACAAGGCTGGTTGTTTTTTTTTAATGATCCTTTTAGAATACATAACAATAAAGAAAATAAATTACGTCTAAATTGTAACATTTTAGAACGAGTTGGAGCAATTTCAATCCAAAGCTTCTCTATCATCTAAATAATCCGATATTTTATAGTAGGCTTTTTTATAAAGATTTTGTTAAATTGCGTTTTTAAATGTGTTAATTGTCAATTTTTGTATATCACTTGGAAGTTTGTTATAAAAGCGTACAGCTCGCCCTTTAAACGATTTACCAACTTTATGGAGTCTACAAGTGGCAACACCGAGTTTCTCTTTATTTCTAGTACACAGGTATTTAAAACATGTTTTTCGCTATTTTTCTTAAACAAATTGATATTTTTGTGAACATACATCACATTTTAATAGATGTATTGACAACGGAAAATTAAAAACAAGGTTCCCCATATAATGAAGATTTTGCCCGTATACTGATATTATAAATTCGTATGTATCTCGTATCTCTGCCTGTCTGTTTGTTACACACATTTTCACGACTAAACGGCTGGACCGATTTCGATGAAAGGCTTAAGACATAGGATAAAAAACCGACGCGCAGGATATGTTTTTATTAATAAAAAACGCGTGTGAAGCCGCAGGCTAACGCTTGAGCTGATATATTTCAAGGCTAACTAGTAGTTGCGTGTTTTCTTATTTGATTTTTTATTGTTTGTTAAGTTGAGAAGTCCTCCTAAAGACGGAAAGCGACGCCGAGGAAGGCCAAAAAGCGCTGAAGCGATGACTTGGACGTCTTCCAAAGAGACTGGCGGGATATGGCTCTAGACCGTGATAAGTGAAAGGAATAGGGGGAGGCCTTTGCCCAGCAGTGGGACAGTATGGGCTAGTAAAAAAAAGTTGAGCAGTAACAGGCTCGCATGGTATGGGCATGTAATGGCGAAGGGAAGAAAATCATGTGACTAAAATAGTGTTAGATATAAATGTGGATGGATATAGAGGTAAAGGAAGGCCCAAGACGAGATGGATGGACTGTGTGAATAATGATATGGGTAAGAAGGAAGTGACAACGGCTGATAGAGAGGTATGGAAGAAAAATATATGTAGTACAGACCCCCACGTAATGTGAGAAAAAGATAAGAAGAAGATTGTTTGATAATGTAAGTGTGATCAATAGTGATCGGCGTAGGTAGTGCTATTCACGGGAATTAGTGACCGTTAGCTTAACATGGATATGCCTTCTAAATCCCGGGCAATATATTTTTATTTTATAAAGTCATTGTAGTTGTATACATGACGACACATTAAACCACCCGTTTCGAGTATAATCAGATCCCGCCTATGGACCAGTAAGTATTATGCCAAACAGCACTGTGCGGGTCTAGTCTTAACCAGAAATGAGTAGTCTGATATGTCGTCGTGCGTACTCATGGTATCTTAAACAGTTTAACTTCATTTATCACATCACTCCGTCCATTTCATCATTCATCATTCATTTCATCGTAACAAACATCCATTTATCACATTGGATGTTTGTTACTTCATTTACATCGACATTCAGAAAATATTCCCGGGAATCGGGGAATAAATCCCGGGGCATATCAATATTAACTTATCATTCAGGTTCATTGACCCAAAATAGCACTACCTATGCCGATCCCTAGTGATCACATCACACTAATAATATAAATGTGAAAATTTGAATGTTTGTTACTTCATTTACATCGACATTCAGAAAATATTCCCGGGAACCGGGGAATAAATCCCGGGCATATCAATATTAACTTATCATTCAGGTTCATTGACCCAAAATAGCACTGTCTATGCCGATCCCTAGTGATCACATCACACTAATAATATAAATGTGAAAATTTAGATGTTTGTTTGTTACTCAATCGTAACGGCTGCACCGATTTCGATGAAATTTGGCATGCACGTAGATGACAACTGGATACTTTTTGTTGACATACACAGCGCGTGCGAAGCCGCTGACGGAAGCTACTGTACAATAAAGCGTTATCTATCTACGTTTACAGTATGATTCGGATTAACTAATTGCTAGCTCAATGTTAGCGCATCCGGAGCGAATTATATCAGTGAAGGTCGCTAATACACGTTGCTTAGTTATACAGATGATTGTGTTATAAAATTTATAATGTAATAAAAAAAACAACGAATCGCTTCATTTATCATTATGTCTGCTCCCACTGCTGGGCATCACAGCCGTATGACGTCTAGTGCCGAACATAGACCTGCCCCATGGATTTATAGAGCGTCCGATCTTGTGCGGCATGCGTCCAACGATTCCCAGCAATCTATATCAGGTCATCAGGTCACCCCCTTTTATCTAGTGGGAGGGGGGGGGGGGGGGTCCAGTACGGTTGCTATGCTGCGGTTTCCAGTGCATGATCCCCACTCGAGAACTTTTCTGCTCCATTGGCCGTTGGTTCTTCGAGCTAATCGTATGGGTTTCATTTATAACGCTATTCGCTCTGGTCACAATTCTCGTCAATTGACCCCCAGCCAAATTGAAAATCTCTAGATGAGCTGAATCTATTTATTTCACCCGAAGCCATCGCCTATAACAAAGCAATGCCATCAATTTGAGGCATCCAGTGCAAAGCCTCATGTGCCTGTATCCTTCAAATAAGACGCGTAGAGTGAAGCGATGGAGAGCGGGGATGGGGGTAGTTAATTCATAGATCTTCGTATTTAGGAAAATGATTTCAATTCTCGATTACTTGGTAATTTTCGGGTTACGATGACGAACCGATATGACGAACTAAAATAGGTATACCATACCTTGTCATTCTCTAGGGCCTCAGAGGCTGACTCTGTACTCTGTATTCGGAGTGAGGGAGACGGCGAACGGGAAACACTTCTGTAAAAAAGAATATTAAAAAAATATACAAAACAGTAAAAATTACTAATGATAATGAGTAGAGCATTCAATTTACGAAACGACTGTGTTTTTTCCTCAACAAATTGTCTCAACTGATTCATTCTCACGTCATGGTTCGTTACGGAGCCGAAAATAAATTAGATGATGATGTTGCGAAATACTGCTTGCGTTCCTTCACTCCAAATTAGCCCGTTTGATACAATTTTTATGTAAGACAAGGTCTTCATCAAGTCAAGGACGCGCCATCGCACGCGTGGTTTGTCAGTTTGTAGATGTACGATTTTGCAAACCGCACAATTATACATATTTCTGCGGGTCAGCAGTTTACTCTGTGACGTGCTTTTATGACCGATTTCCGGCAGTCGCTAACAATCATCCAAAACGACAGCACGTCGCTTAACTCGCGAACATCAACATAACCTTTAAAACTTAAATAAACCGTGAAACTTATCTACTGCTGTTTCGTATAAATCGCTAAACCTTCATCATCATCATACACAGCCCGACTTCACCCACTGCTGAGTATAGGCCTCCCCAAGTTTGTGCCATCTGCCACGATCCTGCGCTCACCCATTGACGGCCCGCGACTCTAACGATGACGTCTCGCTGCCGGACGTCCTACCCTTCTACAGCCATTCCTCGGTCACCATTCAGTTGCTACCCTGCTCCACCTGTCATCGCCACGTCTTGCCAAGTGTCCCGCCCAAGACCATTTGAGCTCCATAACTCGATTCCCGACGTTATGAAGCTTCGTTCTTCGACGGATGTCGACGTTTGGAACTCGATCTAAGAGTTTGATGCCGAGCATGGTACGCTCCATGGCTCTCGCTAAACCTTACTTCACAAAAAATAAAATATTGACACTATCTATCTTCTACAGGCTTCGTTATTTGTCAGGAAATACCGAGATCTTTTTAAATATAATGCGGACGTACACGAAAAGTACAACAGACGGAACAAAAAATAAACTTATCCTCACCACCACTACACTACAATCCGTAGGCAGAAGCCCTAACTTCCGAATGATTAAAATATATAATAAATTGCCTGACTATCTAAAAAACGAGGAAGTAGGTACATAAAATATTTTATAGGAATTTTAAATTATTTTTAATAAAAAAAAATCATACTATTCAGTTGACGAATACCTATCGGACAACATAACCCTAGCGAACATTAATAGGTAGGGTACCTAGGTAGTATGTAAGCATTTTTAGATATAGTTTATACTTAGAAATGACTTGATATTATGTGTACAGTCTTCCACTATACATTTTTGATGAGACTGCGATCGGCGCGAGCGCGCCTCATCTTACTTAGCTATTTGTTATATTTCACACATTTTAACATTCAGTGTGAGTTGTAACTAACGAGAAGGAACATCAACGGTATAATTATCTGTACAAACTTAGTACAATAAACGTATCGATATTGATTGTGATCTTTTCTCTCCACACTCAAATTGCAAGTGTATAAACCATACATTATGATTATCATTATTATTTTTCCACATGACATTATTATCACTACCCGATAGCTTGACATACCTTGTTCTTCTATTGAACATTATTTGACATATGCCGCATAAACTAATTAAATTTAATTGATTTAATTCTATGTTTAATTGTTGTAATTTTTTAATAGGCGCAAACCCAACTTGCAGTGCCCTTACAGGGTATATGTACTTACTCTTAAGCTACCTACTATCTAAGCTAAAAAATGTATATTTACATGTAAGCAGAATAAATGAATATGAATAATCTCTATATGAAATCTCTAAATGAATCCCTATTTCCCTTGGTCACGCCATCACGCGTGAACGGCTGGACCGATTTCGCTAATTCTTTTTTTGTTGTATTTCTTATTGTCATGAGAAGGTTCTTATGAAAGAAAAAATTAAGAAAATTGCGCGCAAAATTAGATAATTTAAGAATACTTAACCACCATATAAAATTATTTATATCTAACCTTAGCGCTTTTATAATGTAACCTTATGACGTTTGACATAAAATTGACAGAATGCGTGCTGCAAACATCGTCAGAGGATGTAAAAAAAATGAATATCGTTTGAAACAGATGCTTCGGTCGGAGTTATACCGAGATATTGTCTATATGTATAAAAATGAATTGCTGTTCGTTAGTCTCGCTAAAACTCGAGAACAGGTGGAGCGATTTGGCTAATTTTTGTATTAAATTATTTGTGGAAGTCATTCATTTTCTCATACCGGCCGGGGACAACAATTGACAATTCTACCAGGGTGACGTATATTGACAGCCCGCGTTATGTGCATGTCAAGGCGGTACGAAGTTCAGCGGGTCCACTAGTAATTTATAAGATGGTAGGGTGTGCACTCATCCCCTACATTATCCTATTTGTCCTCCTATTTTTTTTAAATTTCTCGGTAGCCATGTCTCAATCTAGGATCTTTATACAAAGTTTTATCGAAATCAGTCGCATCGTTTAATCGCGAAAACGTAACAAACAGACAGACACGACAGACAGATAACAATATGTATTTGCTTAACATGTGTAGGTTAATGCATGTAACTTAAAATATACTATACTAGTGGTTCGCCCCGAACTGAGATCTCGCGAGTCTCCCAAAACACAAAAAAAGAATATTCATAGGGCAACTCGCTTAACGATGCCGAAACGTATTTAGTGGCTAAATATGATTTAAGGAGTTGTCAAATCATACAAATACGTAAAATTTAAACATGTTTAGTCGTTAAATACTTTTAGGGATCATTGTGCAAGCCGGCCATAATCTTTGACTAATAAAATAGTGCCACGAAATGTCCAACCAACTAACTTGACCTACAGTTTCATTCAAATTACAGGTACCGAGAGTTTATGGTGATTGGTTACTGTTTTTTGGGGTAGAAATTGCAGTTATTCTGGATGTCAGACCTTTCCCTACATTTGTGTCACTAAAGCTACAAGCATACCAAATTTCAGTAATGCGGGGTCGAAATGTCCTTTTATTAGACGTGCCCCTTGACCAGATAGTCCCATTTTTTTACCCCTCTTGAACCTCAATATCTCAACAGCCCCTCCACATTTTTAGCTCATTCAGTCACACCAAAATTGTGCCATCACTTAAGTATTGATTCGTATTGAGAACTAGCCAAGTCAGACCTTAGGCTTCAATAATATCCTAAGTTATAAGAAGAAATTATATCTTATGTTGTTATAAATAAATTTCAGGACTGACCACTGAACTTGGCACCCATTTAGATCTCACTAATAACGACGCAAATATATTGAACTAGGCTCTCATTTTACATTTATAGTTTTGATGGGATAAATTCAACTTATTTATTAATCAGATATATTATCAATCATATAGAATTTAATATTGCCCCCGAAGCCAATCCTGGTTACGCCCATACCGCCAAATACTCTCAAAATAAATACTTTGTAAATACATGAACGCAACGCGTCTACGATTACAATAATATTTACTTAAAAATTTGAAAGTCAATAAAAACAGTTTTGAAGATTGGTTATTTACCAAAACTACACAAAAAAACAGATTTAAATTTTTCCGAAGCATGGAAACCACTAGCGGTCACCCAACCAAGTAGGGACCGCTCAGAACATCGTTTAACTAGCTAAACGACTAGTTACACTAAGACCGTTTTGAGGTAACTATGCATTGAAATGTTGAATTATTATGCCTTTGTTTGTAGCCGTGCAAACAAAGGCTTTGTTTTCCCGCAAGATATCATTATTATATTAACCTGTAAGTATCTATGTTTATATAAGCCCTTATATTCTATTGAGAGTTTATTTATCAATGTATTCTGTTTACATTACCTCAAAACCACTCTAACATTATTATCCAATTGTTTGAAATGCACTTGAAACTCCATTGCCCCCATGTCGTCCCTCAAATCCAAACACACGCACTGGTATGCAAGTCCGTATACAATTAATAATCAGATAAATAAAAACACTAATCTATTTTTTATCATCACATTAGTATCACTTTTCGTTATAACTAGTAGCTCGCGAGTAACTTAAAAATTACTAAATGGATTTCAAAACTTTATCACAATAGCTAGTATTCTACTAAGCGGCGATTAGCTTGCAACATGCCATGTGAATGATTATCTTCTACGAAGAATGGGCATGCATATAACGTAATGTTTGGACTTGCCTGACTACCTTGTTGGATATCGTCACGACGAGTAAGAGATCCGAGGATGACCAAGATGCAAGGGCGGATCCAGCTTTGATGCCAGGGGGGGGTCACGTAGTCGTGGTCAAGTCACAAGAAGTTATAATTTAATTTTTATAATCATAGATACAAGTAAAAAGTAGGTATTTTACTTAAAAATACCTATATTTAAATAACAAAATCAATTTTTTAAATTAAAATATTATATTAATTTAATTAAATATTGAATGTACTTACATAAAATCTATATTGTGACAAAAAATATATAAAAACATTATGTTTTACAATTTTAATTAGTGGTCCACCTAGGTCCTGGACCCAGCCCAGGGGGGGGGGGTCATGACCCCCATGACCCTCCCCCTGGATCCGCCCTTGCCAAGATGGGAATTATAGTCGTGAGCTATATAATTTTATTTATAACTAGCGGCCCGTCCCGGCTTCGCACGGGTGGACATTTATTTTATTAATTTTATTACACCTAGGCTTACGTTATTGTAGTTTTAGTAGGGACCCCTATTTTTTTCTAGTAATAAATATAGCCTATGTACTCAAGGATAATGTAGCATTCTAATGGTGAAAGAATTTATGAATCGGAGTAGTTTTTGAGTTTACTCGTCGCAAACATACAAAAATACAAATCTTTCCTCTTTATAATGTTAGTTTTATAGTTTGACCGAAACCGCTGTACCGCGCCTGAGGTATGCGCGCGGTGAGACGAAGGAAGTATCGGCCGCTCCGATCCATCGTCAGACGCACATGAGATAAATATCCAAAGATGGGTCGAGCGCTATCTCGTGATGTCAGGACCGTTATTTTTAAAGTGGCCGAATACTTTAAGAAAAGAAAAGCAGACAGAGAAAGCTTTGAATATAAAAGTGATGCGAATATTGCCATAATCGTGGCAGAAGCCACGGGGTACTACGAAAAAACCGCAAGAAATGTGATAAAAGCGGGCAATTCATCAACTGAAAAATTGGGCCGATTGAAATTAATTTCGACAAAAAAAACAAAAAGCATAAAGAAAAAACGTAAGTTTCCGATATCGTAAGATCTATCCGACGATATCGATCTCATGTGTACCTTACTCTTGCTCTTTTTTCCTCGGCCCCCACCTCGCCGCACTTTCATAAGGAGCGGTACAGCGGTTTCGGTCGAACTATAGTATAGATATTCACAGTCATATTTGATTAGATTATTCAACAAGGCTTGATTTTATACGAGCGGCATGCAAGCGCGCATAATAAATATCAATAATTATGCAAAGTTTATTCCTGCAGATTTACTTTAACACTATATACCTACTAAACTTTTACCTAAATACTACCTACTTAAATGCTATAACTAAACTGATTTGTTTATGTACCTACTTATGTAATGATGGACAACATTAATGTTACTACGTTCACAATTCTTTCTCATTGTAAGTGACAATGTTTATTAATTGAGAAATAAAGATTCTTTAAACTGATGTATCAGATGTTATTTACAGTGTTTTATTGAATACTAACACTAACATAAAAAAAAATCCCCAAGCCGGCTGGTCACTGTGGGGAGATCGACCAAACCCTCTAGCTGACGAAAACAATAGTAATAAATGGAACTGAAATAGCATTAATGAAAAAGATCAAAAGGTAGGCAAATCAAAAGAAAAATAAAATTGACTGCTGGTCCCTATTGGAGAAGAGCTGCTACTGACAGACTTCAGTGGAGAGAGCTAGAGGAGGCCTTTGCCGATTGGAACTCTGATCTAAGAGATTTTATAAGTAGGTTTTAATTTAATTAACTTGATGCAAAAAATGACAGAATAAAGGCTTATTATTATTATTATTTACTACAGGTTCATTCTAAGATTTGGACGTGACTTTAGAAATATTATGTACACAGAACATTTTATGGAATTGTGTTTTCGCTTATCATATCATATCATAATCATTTATTGCCAGAATATAGGTTATACAGAAAGATGTAACATTTAATATAAAATAGTTTCACTCTACCCCACTCAGGGGCGTGCAATAAGCTTGTAAAGCTTTCATATTTGTATTCTTATAAATATATTGTTAGTAACATTACACTATTTATGTCAAACATTTAGTATTCATATATAATTATTCTCTGTCAAATTAATCATGTCATTATTTATTAAAGTATTCCTCTAATGTATTATATGGTCTTATCTAAAAGCTATAATTACATTTGTGCCTAAATTTAAAAAGTGGCAGCTCTTGAATGTTCTTTGGTAAATTATTAAATATTTTTACAGCCATTACATATACATGCTTTTTATAAATATCAAGTTTACAATGTGGTAGATAAAGTCTATTATGATGCCTTGTATGCCTTTGCATTTTGTCAGTGTTTTAGAAATCGTTCTGAATTTTCTTTAACTAAGTTACATATACCATTTATATACATACAGGCAATAGGCATGATTTTATGTTCCTTAAAAATAGGACGACAGCTTTCAGTAAACCAGACTCCACATAATGCGGGAACACATTTTTTTGTGCTATAAAAGCTTTATTAATGTCTGTCGAGCTTCATATAACACTTAGCTGATATCCTCAACTTTTTTATATATTTATTACAAAGTAAATGAAGCAGTAATGCTGATAAAAATATAGCATCAAATCTATCAGAGGTAGTTTAGCCCCATAAGGTAATGAAGCGGTTTAAGACATGCAGTCTGAGAGGCTTGAGAGCGTCGCAATTTTATGATTAATAAAAGATGTAGGTAATTAACTCGAAAAATGGTAGAATATCCAGTTTATAAGTGTGTGATAATAATGTCTATTGTATAACTACTTTGTTAGTTTTTATTTCTCATGTTATACAAAGGTTTATAAAAGAGACACTGATATTAATTCTATATTCTACAATGAAATTATGAAAACAACTTATGACATAATATTAAACAGAGCTGTTTTCATTATTTAAAAAGATAACAAGACACTCTTTAAATAAAACTCTACACACTCTCTGTATAAATACTTTTTGCTACCTTGGTTACAAGGCTACAAAAAACTAAGTCAAAGTTTTTTAGAAGTCATTTTGCTTATATGATTCAGCACCTTGTAGCCAGTTGCAGAACTAGCTGGATATTGATAGATTATGAACTGCATCACGATTATTTGAGGCACGGTCTACTATGTATGGACAAATTACGAACACGAAGCCGCTGCCGAAAGCTAGTAACCAATGAGACCCACTAAATTAATAAATGCTCTTTTATTTTAAATACTTTTACCAGCCACTGTATATTCTTCCACAAAATACTCTCCCATCCTAAGGTTGTCTGGAAGAAATCTTCTTAAACGTTAGACCGCCCATTCCGCATTTCTATTGTTTGAAGCCAGTTAATAATTTTTTTATATACCTACGTATTGTTTTATAATAAGTGTATGTACACCAAGTTATATCTATCTATTTTTGCAGATCATGCAAAGCATGCAAATATTTGTCCAGCAGTGGGAATTAAACCCTTGTTTTTCTGTCTCACTCCTCCGCAGCACCACAAAAGTTGTAACTAAAAAGAATATTATCATGAATGAAACACTGGGGATATTCGAGGTGAGACCTGGTTTGGTACGGATTACACTCAACCTGATGAAGGTTCATGAATTGAACCGCAACATTGTCGGTCATTATAAAATACTAATAAAATGGGTTGTGATAAATACCTATTATATATACGGTGAATAAAATACCTGTTTTCTTGTAATATCTGGTTGCTGTGGTGTGTGATGACTCCTGAGAAGGTGAGGGCTTGGCTAATGCTCTGTCCGATGGCATCTTGAGATGATATCACCAAGTTTTCCACTGATTTTCTCCTACAAACATTAAAATCATTTACTAATAAAAACAGATAAAATATATAGGGAAGAGTATATAATTATGAGTATATCTAAATTTTCAAATTCATCTTAATATATAAAACAAAGTCGGGTTTGTTCGAACACTTATAACTCGAGAATGACTGGACCGATTTTGATGATTTTTGATTGTTGTATTTGTCTCCATCCCGAATATCAGAATAACTATTAAAATATCGGTAAAATCACGCAAAAAGATATTATGAAGAAAAATCATTTTCTCATATATTGACGCAGATAACGATGGCCGAGGTATATTGACAGCCCGCGTCATATGCATGTCAAGGCAGTACGAAGTTCGCAGGGTCAACTAGTATTCAATAAAATAAGAAGGGTCATTTTGAATCTGACATCGGAGTGTTTGTATTACCACCATTCTAACTACTAGAACTAAAGGAAAGCGACTAGATGAAAGAAAAGAAGATATTTTCATAGTTCATATAGTTATTTGTGTTATTGTATTTTAGTTTTTATTTCCAATGAGATTTTTATTATCATTACATTATGTTATGCAATGTTATATTATATTATCATTACATTACTGCACCAGCCGGCGGTGCTGGCGGCGCTACGGCTGCGCGTCCCCAACGACTACTTGGGCGCGCGCCGCCGCCCCGCTATGCTTGAGGTGCCCAACTGTAGGACCAACTTACTTAAGTTTGCCCCCATGTCACTCGCTATAAACTTGCTTAATATCCTGTCCGAAAGTAGCGTGGACATATTTTACCATAACCTGCCGAAACTCTTAAAAATGGCACAGGTCGTCATTGAAAGTAAATATATAATATAATGTATACCCAAATGTGTAGTTTCTATAGTATTTGTATTGTATTTGTATTTGTCATATTAATTAACATAAGTTACCTAGACATAGCATCGCCTTAGGGCTTAAAAAAAAAAACCTGTAATGATGTTGTTTCTAAAATAAATAAATAAATAAATGTTGTTATATGGCTATAAACTAATAAAACATTACTACAAAAGTGAACGTTAAGAGTCTTTCTACACTATTATGTAGATATTATATCAGTATGCTGCTTGACTATAAACAAATATATAATGGTTTTAACCATTTTCACTACAACATTAAAATCCAAAATCATGGTCAATATCCTGTTTTTAGATAAATGCTGGATCTTGCATAACTTTGATGATTGTGAATTACCAAACCAGCTTACTTATGTTTCTTTATTTAATCATCATCACATAAATTATTTGTTACATGTTTGGTAACTTTATACCTTGCCAGATAAGGTCCAAACTTATATATAGAGATCATTAAAACCGGCATATTAAATAAGGCTGCTCAATCCTCAATATATGCAAATGTGTACCGCTGACATAATAACACAGTACCTACAGCATAACTAGATACATAACGGATATAAATGCAATTGTATGAGGGTTTAATCAGTGAGTTGACACGAAACGCGATGACGACAATAGCTAGTCCATCAGCCGACTGCAATGCAGACCAGAGGACTAGGAGCAATGACCTTTCACCAGAAACCAGTTCTCAGTTGTTTACACAAACTTTATCGAAGTAGTACCCGCTACACAAAACAAACAACAGCAGGCGTCTGTTACGGACAAAATAAACTATATTCTTTCTATAATTAGGAGAAATGCGTCAATTTTACTCACATAGATATAGCAATATTTCGACTATCGAGCTCCGACGAAGTCATTGTTACAAACCTACTTAGTTCAGCTTTTTTCCTTTAACTCACGGATGTCATGAGCAGCTGTGTTTTTTGCTTTCATCATCCAAATGGGATTTTTTACGGATTTCTTGTTCAACTACACAACACAAAATTGATCGGTCGACCGTCAGTCTGTGCTGTGATTTTCGATAACTCAATGACAGTGACATTTGTAAATTTTGTGAAATTGTTAAAGATTGTAAAATAGGGTGACTGAACCAGTTTCCTAAATTCCCTTTACGTAGGGAAGTCTTGCTAGCTAGAGCTAGATTTTGAGCCATTTAGAGTCGAGCGAGACCCTGAGTCCATGAGGTTCCTGCTCCAATCGCGTTTTCAAAATTATTTTTGGAACGACCTAGACGCAGAGCAAGACACACCGGGATGACGACAACACGAGGTGGCGTGTGATCCGAGAGCTGGTGCTTATTTGTATCTTGCGGACACTTCCGCCTGTGTTATGAAGCAGTTGTGCTAACTATAGTAAATCATTTGTAACGGTCTATAACTTATTAATCATTTTTGAAGTCATTTAAATAAATTTTCCAATAAATTGTTCCTAAAATTTTCTTCAGTTGTTAGCATTATAAAAAATGTGCTTGATAGTGGATGGGACCTAAGAGCAAATGTCATGTAAATGTCAAACCCATGTGCTGTGTTGTGTGCATGCTGTTTTTTTTCTTTCTCTTTTCTTTCTATCGTCTGTCGTGAGGTCGATAAGGATGAATCCTCAGGTGGAGCGCGCGATACAACAAACGCGCGCCGCCAGAGCTATGCTCCGACCTATCCTAACCTCGAAACTACCGCTGATGACTAAGAGGGGGTTTACAAAACTTCATTCGCTCGCGGCTCACCTAGGCAACACCAGCGTGGTACGCGTTATGTTCCGCCACCAACAAAAAAGGATAGAAACCCAGCAAAGCATAGCCCTACGTGTCTGCACAGGAGCAGGACGCTACGTCAGGAACAACGTCATCGCCCGCGACGTGAATATATCCAGCGTTCAGGACTTTGTGGTAATGTTAGCACGTCGTATGTACGATCGCTTCGACAATTGCCACCACGCTCACTGTAACGCCATCGCTTCGATACACGCACGACCACCTGACATTCGAACTCCCTGTCGCCCATTACCGCGGGAACTCCTGTGCTCACCATCTTCTCCATAGCGCACGCCTCAAGAGGACCAACGTTAGCCAAGACATCGGCCACGTAAAATTAAATTCTTTATTGTACACAAATAGATTTACAGATAAAAATAGCTTACAAAATGGACATGTACAAAGGCGAGCTTAACCCTAATAAAAGTTTTCTTCCAGCGTTTTTTCAGAGTTTTCACGTAACGTCTGAGAGGCCGAACTGCAAGCCAGGATGGCACTCCGGACATCACCCTGTGACTCAGAGATAGTCGTCTCTGTCGTTGAAGCCAGGGTTAAGCATTAAAGTCCGACCCTTACCCACACTTCCCAAACAACAATGGTCGAAGTGTTGAAGACCCATGATGATGCCTGTCGTGTTTACCTGTCTGTCAGTGTCATGAACTGTCATGTCATGAATCAAAATTGTGAAATGTACACGTGAGTTCTATTTTTGTAGAATTTTAAATTATTTCTGCACCTCTAGCCATGGCTGATGATTCCGCCTTTGATAAAAAGAAAGCTCACCGGGCCAAACAAGCAGGTCGAAAGGCGGATAAGAAAAAAAAGAAGAATCAAATCGACCAGTCTAACCTAAGCGCCCGGCAAAGAAATCCGAAAGCATTTGCGATCCAGTCAGCTGTTCGTGCTGAAAGGCAGTTCCGTCGGCGCGAAGATGTTATTTCTAAGAAGCAGCACATCCCGAAAGTTGATAAAACTCCGCTAGAACCGCCGCCAATAGTGGTAGCCATAGTGGGTCCTCCGAGAGTCGGTAAGACGACGCTTATAAACAATCTCATCAAAAGTTTTATAAAAACAAACGTGACGAGTACCAATGGGCCTATAACCATCGTGACGTCGAAGAAACGGCGCATCACGCTGATAGAATGCAACAACGACGTCAATTCCATGATTGACATCGCCAAATGCGCGGATCTCGTGTTGCTGCTCTGCGACGCGAGCTTCGGCTTTGAAATGGAGATATTCGAGTTTCTAAACATCTGCCAAGTCCATGGAATGCCGAAAATAATGGGTGTACTCACACATCTTGACATGATCAAGAATGCAAAAACACTAAAAACTACAAAGAAAACTTTAAAACACCGTTTTTGGACTGAAGTGTATTCCGGAGCGAAGTTATTCTACCTGTCTGGTATAGTTCACGGTGAATATCTAAGGAATGAGATAAAGAACCTTGCCCGGTTCATATCTGTTATGAAGTTCAGACCTCTCAGCTGGCGTATGACTCACTCGTACATCTTAGCAGACAGATTGGAAGATATTACAAATCAGGAAGATATAAGAAAGGATGCAAAAGTGAGCAGAGATGTGGTACTCTATGGATATATCCGAGGAGTTCCGTTGATGAAGGATTCTACAGTACATATTGCAGGTAAGCAGTATCTTATGTTTGTAAATTTAAGTAAATTAAATAAATTAAGTAGCTTTGTATGGTTAGTAGGTATTAGACTATTATTTGGTACCTGAAAACATGTCTTGTTAGTTATATGCAAAAACATAATAAAATGAATGTGTAAAGCTTTAACATTGCATGTGTTAAATGCTGAATATGGAATTAATATGAATTAAACGAACCTACACAGAAATTGTAGGTACCTTGGTATTACCCATATTATGCAATAAATACAATTTGATTTGATATATCTACCAGTGGTTGGTGGGAAGCAGAGGACCAATGAAATTAATATTTCAAAGTCACCACTAATTTAGATAAATAATTGAATGGATTAGCATCTTCTGAAATTTGAATTTATAGATATCCATGCTAGTATTATAAATTCGGAAGAAAAGTTGTCTCTGTCTGTTAATTAAGTTTTCATGCCTAAACAGATTTTGATAAAATTTGGTATATAATGACCTGGATTAAAGACATTAGGCTACTTTTGACTAAAAAACCACATGCGAAAGCTTCTCAATTATATAATTAAAGCAGCATTCAATATTAATTGTAGCTCCATCGTGAAATTTGGTTTCCTCCTACACTATCCCACTGCTGGACAAAAGTGACCTTCATAATTTTCTAGAATAATACTAAAATAATTTTGTATTCCATTGCAGGTGTGGGAGACATGAAGATCAATGAACTATCCTACCTTCCAGACCCGTGCCCACTACCAAGTTCTGAAAAGAAACGGCATCTCATGGAACGAGAGAGACAAATCTACGCTCCATTCTCTGGTGTCGGAGGTATTGTGTATGACAAGGATGCAGTATACATTGAACTACAAGGATCTCACTCCCACAAGAAGGAAGATGAAGAGACAAATGAAAAGAAAGAACTGCTCAGGAGTGTGGTGGAAACAACAGAGACTGTGGATGAGCAGATGAAAGAATCGGGCTTTCAACTCTTCAGTAATGGAGCTGTTATCTACGCAGATATGATAAAAGATGATGAATATCTACAGCAAAATAATAAAAAAGTAACTTCAGATACTGAGTCGGATGGTGATGGAAATGAGTCTGAAGATGAGGGTAATGAGTCCGATAATGACAGTGGTATTGATGAAAATGAAAAGGATAGGAAAGAGAAACTACCTTGGGATAATAATTCTGCATCAGACGATGAAGAAATGGATACAGGAAACTCTAGTGCTGTTGCGATATCTTCAGGAAAGGTCAAAGATTCAGAAGATGATTCTGATGATGAATCCGGCGAGGAAGATTTTAGTACGAAATGGAAGGAAAATATGGGAGAAAAGGCCACTGAAGCGTACTTTGACAGACAAAGGACATCCAAAAACATCATGAAGTTGGTTTACGGAGAGTTTGAAATTGGAAACAAGACTAAAGACATAAAAGATGACCAATCAGATGAAAGTGATAGCGAAGATTTAGGAGGCCTTTTTAAGAAGGTAACTGACACACAAAAGAAAAAGCTTAAAGATAAAGAAAGGTTGAATCTTGAGGAATGTTCCTTCTTCTATGCTCTTGACAAACCAAGCATAAGAGACTGGTCCAGTGACACCAACAAACAATTGTTGATGAGCAAGTTTGTAACCGGCAAGAGATCCGCTGACGAAGATGCTTCTGAACTTTTAAAACTAGATGATGCAAGTGATGGTTATGATGAACAAGTATTTGGTGATTTTGAGGATCTTGAGACAGGAGAGAAGCATACTGCCGATACTGAAGAAACTAATGCAGAACCGGGTACAAAACGTAAAGGAGAAATGACAAAAACAGAAATCCTTAACAAGAAACTTAAGCTGAAAGCTAAATTTGACTCCGAGTATGACAATCCTGATGACCATAGAATCAAAGGTGATCACTCTTACTACGAGAACTTAAAAGCAGAGGCTTTGAAACAGTCGGAACTCAATAAGTCAGTATTTGAAAACTTAGATCAAGGTTTAAGAGTTGAAGTGGAGGGTTTTAGACCAGGCCTGTACGCTAGAATGGTGTTCAAACACATGCCATCAGAATTCGTCACCAATTTCGATTCTAGCTACCCTATCCTGATAGGCGCATTGAACATGGCCGAACAGAATATAGGCTTTGTGTCTTGTAAAGTAAAGAAACACAGATGGTACAAAAAGATTCTAAAAACCAATGACCCTCTCGTGATTTCGTTGGGATGGCGAAGATTTCAGACCCTCCCTATTTACTCGAAAATAGAGGACGATATGAAATACAGGTATCTAAAGTACACCCCTGAACACGTGACTTGTAATATGCACTTCTATGGACCAGTAACTCCTCAAAACACAGGATTTTTGGCACTACAAAGCGTCAATTCTAACGTAAATGACAACAAGCGATTAGGGTTCCGGATAGCCGCCACGGGCAGCGTCAACGAAATCAATAAATCAACTCAGATCATGAAAAAGCTAAAGCTGGTTGGCACTCCCTTGAAAATTTACAAAAAGACTGCTTTCATCAAAGACATGTTCACAAGTACTTTAGAAGTTGCTAAATTTGAGGGCGCCAGGGTAAAAACCGTGTCTGGGATCAGAGGTCAGATAAAAAAGGCACTGAACAAGCCGGAGGGAGCTTTCCGAGCTACCTTCGAAGACAAGATTCTGATGAGTGATATAATATTCTGTCGCACATGGTTCAAGGTTGACGTTACAAAGTTCTACGCTCCGGTTGTCAACCTGCTGATGCCGGAAGGTGCTAAGAACGCCTGGCAAGGTATGAAGACCAAAGGTCAGCTTAAACGTGAACTCAACATACAAAACGACGCAAACAAGGACTCTATGTACACAGAAGTGAAACGAGATCAAAGAGTGTTCAAGCCCCTTGTAATCCCTAAAGAACTGCAGAAGGGTCTGCCTTACAGATTCAAGCCTAAGACGAAGTCAACGACTTTAGATGGCAAAATCACGAAGGATAAGTTCAAGAACAGGGTAGCAGTTGTCAAGAGTCCTTACGAACAGAAGGTCAGCAATGTCATGAAAATGCTGAAGACTAATTATGTGAAGAAACAGGAGACTCAGAAGACGGCTACAGTGGAGAGGTTGAAGAAACACAAACAAGCACAGGAGGCAGAGGAATGGGCGAAGATGAAACGCCAGAAGGAAATCAAGAAGAAGATTTGTAGACAGCTCAGCAAAATGGGTAATAAAAAGAAGCCGCAGATGTAAAATCATTTCTTTGTTTAATTTTAGTAGTAGAACTCCTGAACCAACAAGCTAATTATTATATAGTAGTTCCTAGGAAAACATAAATTACCTCAAAATCAAAATCTTTTTATTCATTAAAATCACAAGGATCACTTTGAAACGTCAATTTTACTGTCCCTTCGCGACCAAGCTAGGAAAGAAAGGCAAGAAACAAGGCTAGTTGTTATTTTTATGATCCTTATAGAATACTTAACAGTAAAGAAATTAAATTACGTCTAAACTATAACATTTTTGAATGAGTTAGAGCCTAACATAAGAATTTAGGTAAGTAGGTAGGTATTAAAAACAAAACAGACTTCAAATTATCAGAAAAGGCTAAAATTGATTTAATAAGAAAATACAAATATGTAGGCAGTCTTAGTCCAGTGCAAAACGATCCCTAAACGTATTTAACGATTAAACACGTTTAAAATTGACATATTTGTATAATATTTAGCCACTAAATACGTTTAGGCGCAAGTCTCCATAAGTATTCACGTAGGCAAGTGTACATTTAATAGAGTATTTTTTATGAGAATTATGCCAATGTCAAGTTGACGATTAACTAAGTAACTGATGTCACCATCATCTGACTTTCTGACTGACATCTGACTGTTATAACTGTCGAAGACGACTTGGACCATCTTGCTGCTGCTGGTCATCCGATGTTCTACCAATCCTCGACCACCCTTCAGTCGTCAATTCCTGTTCTATCAGTAGGCATGATAAGTACAGTCAGCGTCGCTAACTGGTTACCCCCTGGGTGTTTTATAGATTGAATTAAAAACTTCTAGCAGGATGATTTCCAAAAACGTTATTACACGTGTATTAAAACAAAATCTATATTTGAATATGCTTTGGAAATCAACCATCAACAAGTTTTTATTTCAATCTTTATACACCCAGGGGGTTACCAGTTAGCGACGCTGACTACTAACATGCCTACTGATGGAACAGTAATTAACGACTGAATGGTTGTCGAGGATTGGTAGAAACGTCGGATGACCAGCATCAGCAAGATAGTCCAAGTGGTCTTCGACCATTGTGGCGGATGACTTATGGAAAATACTTTCAGATTGGTAGAAATTTCATCAAAATCGGTTCAGTAGTTTGTTTTTTTTTTGTTTGGTGCAGTTGGTTATATTTTTGTTAGAAAGTTACTTGTAAATTATGCAAATGTTTTAAAGGCACTACCTACCTACTTAGTTGTAAAGTCAGATGATGATGACATGACACCACACGCAATGTGATACCAGTTAGCGACGCTGCTGTCTGTACTACGCTTACAAATTTACTTGTTTTTTTTTACTTTTTAAAGAGGCCGCGGAAAGTAGTGGTCAATGGCGGCATTGTATATAGATATTATGGAATGATCATACCGGTAATATATAGAAAATGTTTGGTTCCCTCTATCACTAGTTCGACACTTTTTAGGCAAGTTATGGTAGGTATTAGTTACGAATAATAAGATTTAGACAGTTTGTACAGTGTCATAATAAAAAAAAATGTCTTGTTCGACCTCGTGTAAGTCACGAGTCCACTTTTTGCTGGAGTGACGCAAACACAGTACGTGCCCTTTAGTGTGACATGCTACTAAACTGTTTACATATTATTTGGACTGCAGAAGCAAAGGTAAATATTTTCATATTACCAGTAAGCACTTATTGCTCCTGTAGATGTTGGATGTTGGTATCCCAGTAGACTCCCATTTCGCCGACTGATTTCTACGCTATTCACGCCTAACATGACTGATATTTTAAAATCAGTGTTCTTGAGAAATGAACTACCTAGATACCTAGAAGACTTAAATTTGGAATGTAAGATAAATAAAACAAATATTTGTATCGTGTAAATTGTATTTACCTCTTATCATTATGCATAACATGTCGTCATCGCATTTGATAAATATTTTTACAAAGGTTACACAGTAGTACAGAACAGATTACATTGGTCAAAATAATAATTAGGATAACAATTTAGACTCGGACAAGCCCCGCGACCGGACTCGGACAAGCCCCGCGACCGGACTCGGACAAGCCCCGCGACCGGACTCGGACAAGCCCAGCGACCGGACTCGGACAAACCCCGCGACCGGACTCGGACAAGCCCCGCGGCCGGACTCGGACAAGCCCTGCGACCGGACTCAGGGCAAAGCATATCAAGTGAAGCTTGGAATGTTAGCAGTGGTTATGTAGTTAAAGTCCGACCAACACTAGTACTCTATAAGCTATGCGTTACATAATGCGAAATTATATACATTAGATTTGTCTAATTAACGTGAAGGTAACTTTACTCTTTGGTAGCGCGAGCCACGAGGACTTACCTTGGAAAAATATTCGTCTCTATCGTTTTGATCGACGTTTTCGAAACTGTTGGAATGTGATACAAAATTATTCTATATATTGTTCGACTCGCCCGATATCGAGATTGGCACTTGTGGAGGTTACTTTACAAAGCGGCTCGCCGCTCGGGAAACTGACATCAGCCCCGGATCTACAACTTATCCTTACCGGGGCAGAAGCTTGATGGTGCACCCCGTCTTCTCCAGCATTTTTTGGGTTAAAGTTTGAAGCGTTCTAAATCAAATGAACAGGTGAACTATGTAGGTGGATGCCAGGCGCTTTTTACAAACAAGTTTTTTTCAATTGTATTTTTCAAACTTTCGCGAACACTGTACATAATTATTGATTAAAACGGGTATTTATCGCGTATGTACCTTTTTTATTTGTTATCCCGACGTTTCGGCTGTGTTGCAACAGTTATGGTCTCGGGCTGACTGATGCAACACAGTCGAAACGTCGGGATAACAAATAAAGAAGGTACATACGCGATAAATACCCGATTTAAATCAATAATTAAGTTTTTTTCAAACATATGAAGAATTTTGCGCCCCCTGAAATTACGGGGGCAGGTGCCCCGGTTTGCTGCCCCCGGTTCGCCCCCTCTAGATCCGGGGCTGACTGACATTACTATGGAACAGGTCTGTACATGCTAATATTAGTGGGATCGGACGATTGGCGCTTACAAGTAGGTACACTGGGGGATGATCCGTGAATGGAAGATAGCGCCTGCACTTATCGATATTTCCTCTCTCCCTCCGGGTCTGTCCGCGTGTCTGTAAACGGCCGCACGGTCGAGGGTGCAACGGCTACACATATCCTTCCAAACTTTTATACAAAACCGTAGCTACATCAAAAAGCTATACACTAACAGATAACTTTATAACCTCGTTATGATACTTGCATTTATAAAACTTTATGTATTCGCTATATTTATACGTACAATATATATTTTAATAATGAAACGAATGATGTGTACGAATGATATAGGGGCGCCGAAGTTTATAGACGATTTTAACGCTTAACAACTATTCCATAAAGTCCAATTTCGTTCGAATTGGTGTAACGCATTCGCTGACTAGCCGGCGTCATAAAATCTATAGCACTGGGTAATATAATACAGCTACTTATATGTGATTCATAATACCTATACCTACGCAAAGTTGACTGAAACCATAGCTCCGTTGAGGAATAACTTCAGATAACTTTGCTGGTTTTACATGATCGTCGAATCGCAATATCACACTGATGACGCACAATTTCATACATTTTATGATATAATTTTTAATTAGCCACACTCAATTTCATTCTAGACACATCGCGAAACATTCACTCAAACGTTACTTCCTACAAACGGATCTATGAACATATAAAATGTAGTTCGGGCTTACTTTATAATACTGTTATCTAACCAACCGTATCATCACTTATTCCAACAGAAGTTAAGCTAGCGCCCTTCACGCTCAAGGTATTGTGATTAAGACAACCAGAAATGATTACTGAGGTATTTGTCCATATTCAATTTACATTTTCGTTACATAATGTAATAACTTAATAAATTTAATTCCTAGTTAATAAATAATTATACAATTATATTGATGTAAAATAAACATCTAATACTTTGAACACATCCTAGCTAAGTATTGCTAATATTACGATCTACGCTCGATAGAAACGCTATCATATAGAAAACACGTATTTACAGTACATATTGGCTATACATTCGATAAACTAAAATCTTTAGCTATACAATCCTAATTCATTTCATTATCTATCGCGTTTCATTAAACCACGCCCAACATTTCGTTATTTAACATAATTAAGCAATTTGTTTCCTATATTTTAGTAAAAATTGCATTAATCGCCAATCAATACGTGGTACTTTTCAAACTTGTTCATACATCGCATGGCAAATGGTGTTTTTCAACATTATTCCTAGACAATACAAATTAATGTTTTCATGTATATCCAACACAAGTTTCAAGGCCGAACAATATCTATCAAATTATGATATATGTTTAAATATATGAAGGCGAAGGCTGCCGAGCGATGTCAGAACGAAGCAAAAGCTGTCCACTAATAGCTAGAACCTGTTAAATTTGTACATTTTTAGGACTCAAATAACGCCGCTCAAACCCAGGCGTACCTACTAAAAATTCATATAATGCATAACAAAAATATACCTAGCTAATCGGCTTCCTAATAAAATACATGATTCTGAATACAAAACGATTCTGATAACAAGACTAGTATCATGCGCCCTCTATCTGAAGTCTGCACTAGTTAAAACTACTACCTACAACAATTAGTAGAATGGAGAGGAAAGTAAAGCGTTTATCAGTCAGAACCGGAAGTAATGACTAACAGAAGAGGGACACTTTCACGTTCCAATTAGACCCTGCACTCAGCGAACTGGCGAATATTTGTAACAATTTATTATTCTAACAGTAATACCATATCGTTGGCCTAACCATAACAATTCCTAAGTCCATATGGCCAAATTTTACAGATTTTCTCATTAAGTCACTCTTCCTTTTATTTACTAGCCCGTACTGTCCCACTGCTGGGAAAAGGCCTCCCCCCTCTTCCCTCCACTTATCACTTAGCCAGATCCCGCCAGTCTCTTTGGAAGAGGTCCAAGTCATCGCTCCAGCGCTTGGAGCGCAGCATTTTGGGTGTTAAGCGGATCGACCGGATTCCTGGCTGCGCTCGAAGACCGGCATCGTTGACGTGGGCATCTAGGCTGCAATACTAAAATGGAACTGGGCGGGTCATGTCTCCCGTATGCAACCCGATAGGTGGGACAAGGTCCTGTAAAAATTAAGTATATGGATTCCTAAAGGGTAAGCGACGCCGAGGAAGGCCTAAAAGCGCTGGAGCGATGACTCTTACTTTAGGTATAAAAAATTTAATTTAGGTATAAATACCCTCATTTTATACCTACAGTAAGAGTAACTCAATAAAAATCTCTCAAACTTTGTGAGATAATCAGTTTTAGTTGCTCCTGTAAAATTTGCCCATATGGACTTACAAATTGTTATAATTAGGCCGACGATATGATAATTCAGGTTGTATTTATAAACAGTTTTTTTTTTTTCAGAAACAGTACTACCCGTGATTACAGTCGTGCAGTCCCATCTACTGTCATTTATACTTAAAATCCACCGTTAATTTGTACACAGATAATATAAAAATATCTTTTAGTTTATGGATAATGCCGTTCCTAAAAAATTAACTGTTTACACAAATTCACACTAGAACCAACGCACGTGTGAAAATATGCTAAAATACGGAATTCTTGAAGGTTTTTTCGCCAAGGGTGAAGCCAGGGTCTATTCTGTACGCAAAATTAACTAGAAGCTTTATAATACATAGACACGCCTCGACGGCACTCGGTACACATGCAAGTACTTCAACTAGCGACAAAACTGACTAAAAAAAACTAGCTGATAATTTGTTTCTAGTTGAAACACAGTAACCTAATAGACCGAAGTTAGATTGCAGTCAACCCTAAGTCACAAGACACTTACTTTGGCTTGGATACTAGTCCTTGCGCCATTGTCCCGATTGTGAATTGTGATAGTCTTTTGCCTTCATTCACATTGTTCAGTTCACCACTCACTCACTCGAGGTTGTTTTATGACCTAAAAAAAACTAGTGTTGCCATGTCCTAAAAAATGTCCCCGAAATGGACTTTAGGGCATTCCTTAAAAATGTCGTATTTTAAAGGCAACTTAGAAGACGAAGTTCCTTTCAGGGTAGAACATGGCAACCTCGGTTTTTATGTTTTTCTAAGTGCATTCTGGAGCAACAGAACATTTGCATCTGTCATTATTAATACGAGACTTATCACGTACCGTTTTATTGGTGTTTCAACCCGTACGTGATCAATCCCGTATTTATAATAATGATTAAAATAAGCCACGAAAGTTTTCTATGTAAAATTTACAGGTGTGATCTTGATGTAAGGTTGACTACGATAGGACCCCTGTCTTTAATGAATGATAGTACATTTTTTTGAAGGATATTTACGTTTTAAATACGTAACCCGCCCTGCAGCCCCACCTGTAACTCTACTGAACTATTTTATATATTTAACTTTTCGAATCACAGATGGCAGCAGCAAGACATATTAGCTTTCGAACTAATATTTGGCGTCACAGTATAACAACGCTTAGGTTAGCTATACTTTTGAATTAATAAATATATTCAAATATATGATTTTTGTAAAACCAATTCAAAAGCAGAACTAAATTGATATAGTATATATTTATTAAGGTTAGTCTTTCTAAATATCGCGGATTATATGTTTTTAAGTACATAAACCTACCCTAACAGAGCACTTAGCTTACATAAAGCATTTACTAACTTTGTTATATACTTAGGTAAGTATTGAAAATACTAGCGATATGTTTTGAAAATCACAACATTAAGAACAAAGCTAAAACCAAATTATTGCGTTATCAAAAATATTGTGATTTTCATGAAGTTTGTGGGTAATCCATTCTACATTTTATTTATCACTTTTATAAATACGGGATTGATCACGTACCGTTTTATCGGAACGGTACGTGTACGGTACGAACGACATTGTTTCGGTTCAAATCGAGAACCTTTGTGGTGAGTGAAATCCGCTCCGCACTGAACGCCGAAATATTGTCAATCGTAACGATAACACGGCGCGTTATCAATCTCGTATTTATGGTAATGCTTGAAGTAAACCACGAAAGATTCTTATAATATTATACTTGATAAGAAACCAGCATTCATAATGGTTCGCGAGACTCTGATAACAACTATGGCTTACAATACGGCAGTCGGTTAATAATTATACTTTTGTACCATAAACAAAAATAAATTAATATATAAAGGTAAGGTAATATGCTTCACTAACTGAACATAGACAAGTTGCAATCAAGTCAGCGATATTCGTTAGCACTTGCCAAAAGTACGAGTATGACAAACCAACTATGAGAGAGTGTACAATCTTCTAGATCGGTGGATATCTATCTAGAATTGCACACCATGAAAAAAAAAACAAAAATTATTTTTTTCAATCATAGATACAATGGGCGGCCTTATCGCTAATAGCGTCCTCTTTCAGGCATTAACAGACAGAACTATGCTCGAGCATTAATTGAGAATAAAATGTGTCTCAACTGCCAGAAAACTAATATGACGCTTGTTTGCCATACGGCCACCTATGTTTGGGCACCCATTTAGTATCATAATTACTGGCCATAATTCCATTACTACACTATCTTCTTTTCAGCCTCGTTAAAAGGCTTCTAACCTCAACCTGGCTGATTACTACTGACCTAACAAAAATTTTATTGGTTGTAGCGAATTTCGCTAACGATTGCAACTTGACTAACACACCTGATTCCAATACTGTTCAAGTAAGTTAATGGATTTCCATTTACCTCAAGTCTAGACCGTTCTTACCAGATTCATCACTTTCTTGCGATTTCGAAATAGCCACACCATTCTACACAGGAACTCAAGCGGATGAAAATGTTTCACCTTGAATTGACCAGCTATATTTTGAACTGTGACATTTTAATTTTGTCAGCACAAACAACGTAGTGCATAAAACTGGCCATAGCCATTCGGAATGCTTCTCTGAATTCAGAACTGGGGTTTATATTTAAAAGATAAATATACCGGAATTGCATATAATATAATATATCTATAAAGTTACCGACATAGCCAAAATGATTAGCAAGTTGAAGTAGCTTGGGCGGGGGAGGGGGGCACAAAGCTCGAAGTACTGAAGGCCATAAGGGTAGAAAATACGACCTGGGACAAATTATCGAAAACTGGTGCACAAGCCATGGTTTATCGGTCAACCCTACAAAAACAGAACTAATAATTTTCACGCACAAAAGGAACCTAGGTAACCTGAGACTGCCGAAATTATTCAACGCTGAACTGAAACTTACCAACGAAGTCAAGTATCTCGGGGTCATACTCGATAGTAAATTATTGTGGAACAAACACCTTGACTACAAACTACAGCGAGCATGTACCTGCTTCTTTCAATGCAGCAGAATGCTCGGAAAAACCTGGGGACTCTCCCCGAAAATAACTTTGTGGCTTTACACAGCCGTAATAAGACTGACACTAACGTACGGCTCCATTGTATGGTGGACCCGTACCGAACTTAGTACTGTCATTACCAAGCTGCAGAGGTTCCAGAGACACGCATGCTCTGCAATATCAGGCTGCATGAGAACGACACCAACAGCCGCCCTTGAGATTATCCTAGGGCTGGCTCCTTTAGATCTTTATATACAACAAGAAGCGATGATGGCTGCTATAAGACTCAAACACCAGGGACTGTGGGGAAACACAAGGAGTCAGCACGCATCTATCTTAGAGCGAGCGATAGCCTACGAACCACTACTTGCCGCCCCGTGCGACAAGATCCCAACACAACAGATATTTCAAAAACACTATAACATACAACTCTACGAGGAACAGAGAGATCAATCAGGAATCAGTGAAGTCCGCGTTTACACCGATGGCTCAAAAACCAAACAGGGAACGGGCGCGGGAATTCATTCACTGGATCTCAACATAAATATATCATTGACACTAGGTATATACAGTTCCATCTTCCAGTGTGAATGTATGGCCATTACCGAAGCAGCTACCGCAATAAACAGGAGGCAGATCGAAGACTACAATATACGAATCCTCTCCGACAGTGCAGCAACACTCAGAGCTCTGGAAAGTCACAGCTGTAACTCTAAACTCGTTTACGAATGCCACTTAGCCCTAGAAAGAATCGCCATGAAAAACAAGGTGATTTTACAATGGATTAAGGGGCATAGCGGATCACTTGGCAACGATGCTGCAGATGAACTAGCAAAAAGAGGATCGGAAACCGCGGCTATAGGCCCACATCCATTCCTCCCTCTACCTTTCACACAACTACGAACATGGATACGACATCGTACTCTAAACCTACACAACGAACGTTGGGCACAGATCATGGACTGCAGACAGTCGAGGGCAGCTCTGCCGGCCGTCTCGCCACGACTGACACGACGACTGCTCAACCTTCAGAGACTGGACCTTCGAATCATCGTGGGGACCCTTACAGGACATTGTCCCCTCAACAAACACCTCTACATCATGGGAGCAACAGACAGCCCACTCTGCAGCGGATGTCTCACCGAAGAAGAATCAGCAGCCCACGTAGTCCTGGAATGCGTGGGGGTAACAGCACAACGTGCAGAAATCCTGGACAATCCAAGGTCACTCCGTGAAGCCTGCGAGGACCCCAGGAAACTTCTGCGCTTCTGGTCGGAGTTAGGCTGGCTATCTATATAGCCAACTCTCTCACGCATAATGGACCACTTAAGAGTTCAAATGCGGAAAAGGGAGTCCACCAACATAACATAACATAACATAACGACCTGGGACTTTAGTACTAGTTTGCGTTTTTGGCAACTCGCACTAAAGGCCCAGATAAAGGTTGGTGGTAGCCGTTGGGTACAGCATAAGAGCGGTCGCTCTGGAAGTCTATGGAAGACTTATGTTCAGCAGTGGACGTGGCTGTTTGAGACCGGTCTTTATGGATTTAAGTTCTCGATTGAGAGAAGCATTTTAGGCAAGAGCTAACAGCTCCCTAGAACCAGTTTGTACATCATTTTGTTACAGTTCAATATGAACATGAGTACATACATACCTACTGCATCTATGTAGTCAAATTGAAAAACTAAAAAACTATATTTTAATTTGTGACGTCATAACTTATCACTACTACTCTCATGGAATAGCGTGTAATAAACATATACAGGGTGATTTGAAATGTGTGTAAACTCAGAAAGGAATGTGTATTCTCACATAAATATGAAAATAATATGAATGACTTTTCGAAATTGAAAAAAATCATTGAAGAAAAATTTAAAACTCAGCTATTTTAGGTCAAAATTCAGTTTATCTGCTGTTTTCAGCATATAATCTGAGTTACAAAACCTTGTTCTATAGTTAAGATAAGTCATTAAGTAGACACAAAGTTATTTCGAAGGCTGAATATTTATATAATTAATAATGATTGAGAATATATTATGCAATGTCCGCAGTGAGTGAGTCCCTATTGTATTATCACCGGATTCGCTTATTATTATTTGTTCCTAACTAATTTCGGGAATGAGGGTTTGTAACATGGGTGGTATTTATTCACTGAACTTTTTCATCACCATAGTTCCAGTGAGTCAGTGAGATATTTCAGAGTTGTTTTTTAGGTGTGGTGGGTTATTTATCACTGTTTTGGGTTGATTTTTTCGTCACTTCTCAGTGAGTTAGAGAGTTCTATCACTTCACATTTTATTTTTATTTTAGCGTCATAATGTGTGAGTTCATATTATTATCTAGTCCGATCACAAAGGTGACAGAGCTATTTCATTAATTATTTACCATTTCACCGCAATTGCTTGGTTTGTTATTCACTCGTAGTTCCAGTGAGTCAGTGAGGTTTTTTATATCACATCACATAACTATTTCATTTAACATAACATCATCATCTATTTATTGTAACACTGCGTCTGGCTCCAGTGAGTCAGTGAGTTCACTAGCTATATCACATCACAGAAGTATTATAGATCGCTGGTCAGTGTCACTCGCTCACCCGCGGGTTGCAACCAGTGAGTCGGTGAGTTACTCGTGGTTCCAGTGAGTGGGTGAGTGAGTGGGAGGCTAGTTCATGGAGTGATGTCAGGAGGTGGCCGAATGGTCGTGGCGTGCGTCGGCGCGTTCGGTTCCAATTGCCACCAAGTTACTGAATTCCACTTCTAAGACTTGTCGCGCCTGGAAATTAATTTTCAAATATAATTATAAAATAAAAAAATAAAATAAATCTTTTTACTCATTAAAATACACAAGAATCACTTTTTTGCGACGCTAATAAAATAGAATCACTTTGAAACGTCAATTTTCCTGCCTGTTCCTTAGCGACCCCAAGCCAGGATAGAAAGGAAAGAAAACAAGCTGGCTGTTTTTTTAATGATAAAGATATTTTCTTTATTGTTTTGTGTAGTTATAATAAATACCATAACCGGAGATATACCCGAGTTGTACGGGCTTAAGCCAAGTACATATGATTGGTTTGACTTTCGCTAGGAAGATCCGTTTGTAAGAACTTTTTTACAATTCTGCAGTTTTTCAGTATTGGCGCTTTCTGCATAAAAACTTTACGTGTTCTTATATTATTCCGAAGACTGACGGGTCCGATCAGGCTGCGTCACAGATTATACGCTGGCGCAATATTTTGTACATAGGTATGTATAGTTCCATCGCAGGATTATTGATTGAGCGAAGCGTTCTCCACTTGGACAAATCGGCGTTGTATGTTTGTTTGTTTGTTCGAGGATAACTTTCGAAGCGTTGATCCGATTATCATGAAATTTGATATATAGGTGTGACTAAATGAGCTAACAATATTGGGCGAGGGGGGTTTTGTTGAGATATTAGAGTAAAAAAAATTGACGATCAAGTCAAATAGGAATGAAAAATAATGAAAGGTCTTCATCATTACATTTCGACCCCGTTTTTATTTCTAGTTTTAGCCTTGTAGTTTTTAAGTAATCAGCATAATAAAAACTGCATTTTGACGAATTCACAGGGTTCACGAGTAACACCAGTACTGAAATTTGGTATACATGTATCTTTAGTGACACAAATATAATTTAATACTGCAATTTCTATCCCAGAAAAGTGAACCTCCAATTAAAATGAGCTCCCATTACCTGTAATTTGAATGAAACTGTTTGGTTAAGTTACTGGTCGTGCATACCTTACACCTTATTTTAAGGGTATTTTTTTGTTTTGATTGTTTAATCTCAGTTCAGAGCGAACCACAACTTATTATAGACATACATTTATTCCAACTTTAGGATCACTAGGAACGCTTAGTTACGTCAGGTCACAAACAAATGCAAACATAAAAGCAGTAAGTGAAAGGTCAAGTAATATTAAAATAAAAAGCTTAACAACTAATAAAAACTAGAGAGGCTGTAAAAATGTTTGCAGCTGTACAGGGCTTTAATAGCGCGAGGCAAAGGATCGTTACCTGCGTGTTCTGCGTGGGTATCTGCAGCGCCAGCGCCATGCTGTTAGCGTCGAAGGTGTCGTCCAGCGCCACCAGGCCGCCGTGCACGCCGCTCTCACTCAGGTTGTTCGCGTACTCCTGAAACGTACAACATAATACATTATGCTAAACTTTACACACGCGTTCATGAACTATTTAAAAACTACGCGTCAGAGGTTATTTTTTTTACACATACAAATTTTATTTAATTGCAAACAAAATTACATCGTGTACAATAATAATTGATGTTAATATATGTATAGTAATTAGCTAGCATGCATTTTAAAGAAAAGATTAGAAGTAAGGTTTCATCATTTATGTAAGTATGTAGGTTACATACAATAATACTAGCCCCCGCACTAGGATACCCTGTGTTGTGGGTGGCTAGAAAAACCTATACTAGGAACGCTATAGTTTTTGTATCGTGATCATAGTTCAATGAGAATTTATAATTAAATAAATAATGCTGGACATTTCACACAGCGCTATCTAGCCCCAAACTAAGCAGAGCTTGTACTATGGGAACCAGATAACTGACAGAATACTTACATACTTTTTTTTTTGTAAATACCTACTTATAATATATAGAAAAACATCCAGACCCGGAACAAATATTTGTAGATCATGCAAACATTTGTTCCGCAGCGGGAATTGAAGCCGCTACCTCCTGCGTCTCAGCCGACTGTTGGCCCACTGCGCCACGGAGGTCGTCACTTAATCACGTCGTTACGCCGATTCAGAGAACACATAAGTGTTCGCATGGTACCGTGCGAGTGGATCAGTGACCAGTCTCCGAATCGTTTAAGCGCCGCCGCACACGAGCCACGCGCCACAACCACAAAACGCCCCCACATTTGTTTATTTATTAACACTCGGTGGCGGCGTTTTGTAGCTGTGGTGCGTGGCTAGTGTGCGGGGAGGCTGAGATCTTATATTCCTGTACTCATGATGAATGTATTTCTGTCTAGGCTCTACTGGATGAACTTAGGACCTTCTGGATGATCAAGAAAGTTTGCTGGGTGCCGTTGGCCTCACAAGAGCTGCTCTGGAAATCTATGGAGAAGGCCTATATTCAGTGGACGTCCAATGGCTGATATGATGATAATGGTCTTAGGTCAAGAACATTTTAGTTACGACCAAGGTATATGATAACTTTATTACAAACTTAAGGCCGCGATTCCATTGCAGTGCACGGGCACGCTACACACGGATGCGTAGCTTAATGCCGTCACCAACACACGTGCCCTGCCCGGATGCCTCAACCACGCAGCTCAACGTTGCGGCGCGCGGCGACGTAGCTTCACAAAGAGAACTAACGTACGTGCACATCCTACGCAGCAATGGAACTTAAGAGTTTATAGTGTTTACCTTAAGGCCTATATTAGCGAGCCAGCGCTGCAGCCGCTCGTTGGTCCACACCATGACGTCACGCGGCGCGGAAGGCTGCGCCAGCTCGGCCGCGCGGCGCCGCTCTTCCAGCGCGCGGACAGAGTATCCCACTCGCTTCAAGCACGCCACGCCAAAGTGTAACGATGTTCTGTACAAATGTTGAAATAGTTACTAGAGTCTGTCAAATGAAAGTAGACCCTGAAAAATCACGGCAAATTCAAAAAATATCAGCCTGGCAACCCAAACATTAGGGAATAATAATGATACCACACTCCGATTCTCATTTTCCCTAATCTGTTGAAAAAAAGTCAAGAGTACCTACCTTAAACGACGACCTATTTGAAAAATATTAAGAGAGTGACTGAAACGAAAGAAGTAAGTCAGATTCATGGGAAATGGTCATCCGTGGTTCCTGCCTACATCTTCGGGAAAAGGCATTTTTTGCCTATTTTTCCGGTTCAGAATGACAAAACCTATAAAACAGTTCAATATTATTAATCTGCAGTTGATAAGAGTGGGTTACAATTCGTTATTATTATAGTTATTTATAGTACGTGCAATTATTATTTTATACCACCCTAAATTTACCCAGCTGTAGAACATAGCGTCCGTAGGTGGAAACACATTAGTATTGCCATGTAAAAACTTACGAAAAAATGAGAGTGCCTACTTTCGTTTGACAGACTCTAGTAGCTACTTAGGTAACAAGTCACTATTCGCCCATGTCGTGCGGATGTCTTTACAAATCGAAGAATGATTTTCCCATCATCAGATCTCGACTAAATTTAAATGGTACCACACCAGGGGTCTCCTCTTTCTAACAAAAAAGAAAGAGAAGAATCATTGAAATCGGACAACGTGGTAATAAATATAACACAAAAATATTCCGACGAATTGAGAACCTCCCACTTTTTAGAGGGCGGTTAACAAAAGATGGAAAATTGAAGATAGAATCATGCGTAACTGTTATTCCCAAGATTTGATCAATCTAGTTGTTACTCCGAATCATTCCTAAGTAGTACGGTAGCGACATCTGTTGACGTGTGGACGCATTTCGTTGCGCATCAGTGTTGAGTGTTGAGTGCATAACATCCAACATTATGCTGAACTGAACGCCATTTTGGTACGCAGTCACATGAGAACTGTCTTAGTAGATTCAATTGTACCTCTGTTCTTTATATTTGTTTCATGTGTCATTTTGTGTGTTCCAAATAAATGAATATTCTATTACCATGTAAGCGATACGCGGATTGACAAGTTTCGAGTTGATGTGCGGCCGAATATATATCGTAGTATTTACTTAGCAACATTATTAAGTGAGAATTAACTTAACAAGTTTTTGCGGTTTCAAAGTGTGAACAATGCCTTCTTTGCTCTATCTTTTTTGAAATAAAATTCCGTTGTAATAGTCTGTATACCTGTGAAAACTGTCGACCATTTTGAGCTGTGTCCGTAGATCTCTCTTCGTTAGATGCTCTAACATTCTCGCGTCCACCAGACATTCCATAAACGTAGTCCTATATTGCGGTAATCCTGAAAATTAACACAGTATTTTTAAGGCGCTCCTTCCCGAACCGAATTTATTTACTGGAACATTGTCACGTTTCATATGTTATTAAGCAAGGAAAATTAAGCAGAAAATCGGGCAGAAGGTACAGAACTTGCAGATAATTGATGAGTAAGCATTGAATTTAAAATTTATAGTTGCCCGCGACTTCGTCCGCAATTTTCTAGATATCGGCAACAGCGCCGCCTTCCAGGTCCAATTGTGAATCT
Source organism: Philereme vetulata (assembly GCA_918857605.2). Taxonomy (NCBI): domain Eukaryota; kingdom Metazoa; phylum Arthropoda; class Insecta; order Lepidoptera; family Geometridae; genus Philereme; species Philereme vetulata. The sequence continues at coordinate 1,662,822 of OU975459.1, read as the reverse complement.
AAGCCAACTAGGGATCAACTTAAACCCACATAAAAAATAATCAAAATCGATCTAGCCGTTTTTGAGTTTTAGTGAGACTAACAATTGATTAATGTATGTAGCTCGTTATCGATTTTTTTATAATAATAATGCTGGACTTGTCACACAGCGCCATCTAGTCTAAGCAAGGCTTGTACTGTAGGAACCAGATAATTGATAGAGTATTTATATATTATACATTCATTTTGAAGTTATACTTCTTTTGGCGTGTTTGGAAATAAATATGAGAATAAAATTATTACGATGCGCGTGCACACCGACAGCCAAAAAGCGACATGATGAAGTTAGCTGATAACTGTCTCTCAAGTTTCCGTAAAAACTCATAACTATATGTATTAATTTATCATTAATTTTACAAACAAAAAGTTGTGGCATACGGGATGAAATCTTTAGATTTACACATACACGTTTTTCTTTGTCGTGTTTTAATTGTCTTTATAGAAAATCGATTTTAATTCAGGAACATCTTTAGCCAAAATACAAATTAGAGGGCATGTAAGGCTAGCTTAACCTTTAAAAGAGCTTTCTTTTTGCTCCAACTCGGTCAAAAATGTTACAATTTAGACGTAATTTATTTTCTTTATTGTTATGTATTCTAAAAGGATCATTAAAAAGAACAAATAAATATAAATATTGCTGGACATTTCACACGGCGCTATCTCGCTCCAAACTAAGCAGAGCTTGTACTATGGGAACCAGATAACTGATAGAAGAAGGGAGAGTGGGCCGAGACGGGGTTGGGGGCAAGACGGGGCAACCCGATCTTAAATGCGAACGAATTAGCCAATCAGGATCGTTTTAGCACCTAAGGTCGCGCCGTCATTACGGCAATCAGTCATCGAAGTGTCAGCGGACAATGACACTACTCGTATTATTTGTTTACTGGAAAAAACAGTTTTTTGCCAAATAGCTAGTGATTTTTCTATACTATATAGGGTATGTATTTTCCGTAAATAATAACATCTCGGAATTGATTTCAATGTTATCAGATGTGACAATAACTACACTAACAGACAGGAGAAAGCCGACCTTCTTGTTTCCCTTTTCGCATCAAACTCTACTCTCGATGTTAAAGGTGCCTTGCCGCCTACACTGCCACCGTGTGAAAGTCTCATGTCAGATGTACACATATCACAGAAAGCGGTACGTAGGGCTCTTATAACATTGGACACACGAAAGTCGAGCGGGCCAGATGGTATCCCTGCAGTGGTTCTCAAGACTTGTGCTCCGGAACTGACCCCAGTGCTCACAGAATTATTCTCCCTCTCTCTCAACACCGGCATAGTGCCTTCATCTTGGAAGGTAGCCTTGGTCCACCCCATCCCAAAAAAGGGCGACCAAACGGATCCGGCAAATTATCGACCTATCGCTATCACTTCGCTTCTGTCTAAGGTAATGGAACGAGTGTTGAACATTCAACTTCTCAGGCACCTGGAAGAGCACCAGCTGATCAGTAACCGTCAATACGGTTTTCGCCATGGCAGATCAGCTGGTGATCTCCTAGTTTACCTTACTCGCCGATAGGCAGAAGCCATTGAAAGTCGCGGTAAAGTATTGGCGGTAAGTCTCGACATTGCTAAAGCATTTGACCGGGTCTGGCATAAAGCGCTCCTTTCCAAGCTCCCATCATATGGCCTACCCGCGGGGCTGTACAATTGGATCGCTGGCTTCTTGTCTGACCGGAACATCAAGGTCGTCGTCGATGGAGCTTGTTCCGAGATCGTGGCAAATAATGCGGGCGTGCCCCAAGGCTCCGTGTTATCGCCAACACTATTCATTCTCCACATCAACGATTTACTGAAAATCTGTAACTTGCACTGCTACGCAGATGATAGTACTGACAATGCTCGTTATACGGGCCGTGCAGGTGCCTCTCGGGAAGCTATGGAAAAGGGACGCAATATAATTGTGTCTGAGGTTGAACGCTCATTGGAGCGAGTCTCAAAAGTCTGTGCGTTCACCTCTAAAAAAGCCCCCTTTTTGACAGCTCCTTTATTCCAGGACATTCGCCTCAGCATGGCCAACACTCTCTCAATCCTGGGCGTTGACATCTCTAGCGAAGTGCAGTTTAGGGGTCACTTGGAAAGCAAAGCTTCTCTTGCCTCCAAGAAACTCGGTGTACTAAACCGATCAAAGCGGTACTTTACGGCGGGGCAGCGTCTTGTGCTCTACAAAGCGCAAATCCGGCCCCACATGGAGTACTGTTCTCACATCTGGAACAGTGCACCGAAATACCAACGGCAGCCCCTAGACTCCTTGCAACGCAGAGCCGTTCGTATTGTCGACGACCCAGTAGTATCTAAGGATCTAGAGCCGCTGAGTCTGCACCGTGACATCGGAGCGCTCAGTGTTTTCTATAAAATATATAACGGCGAATGTTCTGAAGAGTTATTCAATTTGATTCCTGCTTCCCACTTCTACCATCGAACCTCCCGCAACCGGCAAAGAGCTCACCCACATATTGTAGATGCGTGGAAGTCTCACACGGTGCGTTTTACCCGGTCGTTTCTTCCGCGCACCTGCAACATGTGGAATGACCTTCCTCCAGAGGTTTTTCCGGTGGGCTTCAAATTAAGCGCCTTCAAGAGAGGTGTAAATAGGGTATTAAGTGCTAGGCAACGCGACTGCGGTACCTCGAGTGCTGCAGGAGTTTATAGGCGGCGGTGACCACTTAACAACAGGAGGCCCGTCAGCTTGTGTGTCTACAAGTATAATACAGGTAAGAACTTGTTTTGCTCTGTGCTGCGTATTGGTTTTATTCAGTTAATTTTTTGAATTTGATTCGGCATACGAGGGCAAGAAGGGGTAGGAAGGCAAGCGGCATAAAAATGTCTAATTTTGATGTTAATGAAGAGGATAAACAGAGAAAAAAGAGTTGAGGGAACTTAAAAAATCTCAAAAAAACCTGCAACTAAGATAAAAAAAGGAACAAAGAAGAAAAATGGGGCTAAGAATAGATCGTTAAACGAGAAAGTGACAGCGATACTGAAAATACCCCTTGTTTGTTTTGTACCCACGGGGTACCCCATCTTACCCCAGGGGTGGGGCATGATGAGGAGGAGGGTGTATTTCTACTTTTTGATCTTTTTCAATTTTATTATGTAGATTAGACTGCCAAATTGCCAAATACACCTTAACAATGAAGACTGATTATCAAAGAAGATTATAAGAATACAACAAATTTATAAAACTCATTATGATAAATTTTATTCACCTTCAACCCTTAAGGACCCTACAATAGATGTCGGCAAATCGTCACTCACCTAGAGACGGCAGCCACACGTTGCCGATCCACTCGTGGTTCATGTCTCCGAAGGCGAGCGCCGCGCACGCCGTGCCGCGCGGCGCCGACGGCGACGTCAGCGACACCATCTCCTGGATCGCCAGCCGGAGCTTCAGCCGATGGAGGGGGTTGCTGATACCTGATACATATGTCGTGTTACAAATATATCACTGGTAAATAATATAATCAATACATTTCTGCCTTTCAAGGCATGCAATATTCAAATCTACAAAGTCATAATACTAAATAACAATAATAAAAAATATCAATAAATGTTTAAGAATTGTTATGATTTTAGCTAATATTTTTAATTTATGGTATAGTAACATTTATTTAACAGTGTTGTTTTTAACTTTCTGTGAAACATTGAACAAGGTACCTCTCTCAGCGAGTCCGGGAGCTTGTTAAAGCTCTCTTCTCTTAAAGCTTTTTTTTTTGTACATTATAGGCTTGCGTTTGACCACGATCTCGCCTGATGGTAAGAGACGATGCAGTCTACGATGGTACACGCTTGCCTAGAAGAAACCTATTCACTCGCGACTTAAAGATACCCAGGTTGCAGCTATCAGGAAACATAAGACTCTGGCAAGGCGTTCCACTCTTTGGCGGTGCGCATAATAAAGGTCGAAAAGAACCGCTTTGGGCGAATGGGAGGTATTTCTACCATATAGCGGTGGCGCACCGCAGAGCGTCTGGTTGTCCGTTGATAGAATGGAGATGGTGGGATCAGGTTGAAAAGTTCCGCCGCACACTCCCCGAAATGTACTCGATAAAAAACCGAGAGGCTAGCAACCTTTCGCTACTGAACAGATATGTGTTTAGGTGTAGCACTAGGAGCTCTGAGGGGCAGGCGCGGTGCGGAGAGGACCACCTCCACATTCCTCGACGACCAACGATCTTATAAATAACTACCTAAGCTAGCAATCTGTTATTCGAACTTTATACCATTCAATATTTAAATGTGAAAAATAAGTTGTTTTGTTTCTTAACATATGACAAGAGACAACTTTTTAATGCTACACTTATGGCCAATTTGTGTTGTATAACTATCCAGTATTTAGTAGTAGTAAGAGTTCTTTATAAAAGGGCTCGCCAAGCAGCATTGCTGTGTTTCGATTTGATAGATATGGTTGCAGGTCAAAATACAGGCTTTACGCCTCATGTTGATAGACGTAGGGCACGTTTCTAAGGTGCGTGGGCTAGCAGGCAATGCTTTGTTATAGGCGATGGTTACCTCTTAACATCTGATGGGCCTGCTTGTACCATCTCTATGATGTATGAAATGTATGTATGAATGAATTGTGTCACTCTATTTACCTAAGAACGTAACTCTTTTCAACTTACGAAGTTTCACACAAATGCGAGTGAATCAATTTTACTTATAAAACTTTCGTGATTTATTTCAAATATTATTATAAATACGGGATTTATCACGTACGCATAAGTCGTGTGCGAACTTTAACAGAGATAGAGGATGTGTTCTACCGCCAGCCTGGAGCCCATGTCTTCATGATGCAAGCGACAGAGGAGTGAGTGAACCTGGTAGAGTCATAGTTAGTGCTGTGTGTTTGCCTGTACCGAAAACTACCGAAGAAAACAGCAGTGATGATAATGATGATGACGCAGCCTGTCTACACGTGGGGCCATCGTTGACGCAACTCGCACCACCGCGCCAGTCTACTGGCGCACTGGTTATTCGGAGCGGATCGCACTCATGAAGGTTTACGAATTGAACCTAGACTTTGTCGGTCGAAACACCAATAAAACGGTACATGATAAATCCCGTATGTAACGAAGAGTTTACAAAGTATGGTTCAAAAATCCGTTTTGCAAGTGAGTCCTGCGACAATGTACTCACCGATCTCCCTCTGTATCTCCTGGTCGGAGAGCGCCGACATGATGGCGCCGGACTTGACGTTGGCGCGACACGCGGCGACGTACCACGCCGGCATGCCCACCCACAGCTCGAGCCACGCCACCACCGTGGGGCCGTTCCACAGCGCGAAGGGCGTGCCGGCGCGCATCGCCTCGCCCAGCAGCTCGTGTCGGTAGTCGCGCTCCCTTCAACAAACATCTTACTCTTACAATAATGTACTTTCATTACATTTAAACCAATTTACATGTGCGACGTAAACTAAATATTTCATCCATTCCTTACGCAAGGAATGGAAGGAAATGGGGGAGACCTTTGCCCAGCAGTGGGACAGGGTAGGTTATTCAAAAAAATATCATATTTTCAGCTAGCTTGCACTCACTACTGGGTATAGGTATTCTCTTTATTACGTATTCGCTTCGGTTTAAGTTATAACGGATTGTTCCCGTTGAGTTACACTCATAGTGTAACAAAGTAGCAATTGTTTATTACCATTGCGTCATACTGTTGACCAATTAACCTTTTATAGTACACATAACACACATTTCAGTACAAAATACATAGTATATTATACAATTAGTAAATAAAGGACGGATTTAAAGCGAGGGCGGATATAAATCCGTTTTATTGATAAGTTGTCGAAGAGACTTAGTTCAGCGGCATACGCAGTCAAAAAGATCCGTCTTTTTACAGACGTAGTCACAGCTAGACTAGTTTACTTCAGCTACTTCCACAGCATTATGTCATACGGGAACGCCGTTTTTGTGCTGCAGAAGAGGGCAGTTCGTGCAATTTATAATATGGGCCCCAGAGAATCAATACGCAATAAGTTTAAAGAGATAAATATTATGACATTCCCTTGTCAATACATCTAAAGTCTAACTTTTTATTAGCTGCAGTAAAATGACGTTTTGTGGGTTGCCGGTTTTTGAAGAAAAATAAATAGGGATGTAACTAAATGAGTGAATCATAAATGAATAATCAGTTTGGTTTTTTTTTTGAGATTTAATATTAAGTTGTAATGTATTTTTTTAACCTATTATTATTACTATACTAGAGGATTGATCTTTTTTAGTGGAAGTATAGGGAGGTACATTCAAAATGAAACAAAAACGTCATAATAATGTTATTTAATAAATTTTTGTGAACTGAATCACATCCCTATTGAGATTAGGCTGGCAACATTATTTTACGGAATGACATTTAGAAACGTCATTTTACTGCAGCTACTAAAAAGTTAGACTATATGAGAATCTGATGTATGTTCACAAAAATATTCATTTGTTTAAGAAAAATATACTTATAATACTTATAATATATAATATACTTATAATATAGAATAATTATAATACTAGAAATAAAGATAAACTCTTTGTTGCCACTTGTAGACTCCATAAAGTTAGTAAATCGTTTAAAGAGCAAGGTGTTCGCTTTTATAACAAACTCCCAAGTGATGTACAAAAATTGGCAATTAACAAATTTAAAAACGCAATTAAATAAAAATCTTTATAAAAAAGCCTACTATAAAATATCGGATTATTTAGATGATAGAGAAGCTTGGGATTAAAATTGCTCCAACTCGTTCAAAATGTTACAATTTAGACGTAATTTATTTCCTGTATTGTTATGTATTCTAAAAGGATCATAAAAAAAACACCCAGCCTTGTTTTCTTGCCTTTCTTTCCTGGCTTGGTCGCGAAGGAACAGGCAGTAAAATTGACGTTTCAAAGTGATCCTTGTGATTTTAATGGATAAAAAATGTTGACTTTGACTTTGATTCAAGAGTTGCATACTATACTTTAAACTACGAAGAAAAAGAAAACGAAAGAATTAAGCGAAAATAGACATTTAATAAAGAATAAAGGAAGGTACCTAAAATAATTAAAATGCACATTAAAATAAGTTAGGAAAACAGACTCTGAAAATGTGCCAGAAACTTGATTTTGATTTTTCTATTTGCAAAACTCATCGCAGGCTTTGATGTAAACCAGCCGTGATTTGTTGGGTAGCAAGTTTTCTACTATATCGGCCGCCTTCTCTTTCACAGGTGTTAACACATCTTCTGCGTCACTTTAATGCATTTCCAATCGATTTATTATTTAGTAACATTAAACTTTGTGTTCGTACAACTTACAGTATTCAAACTAGCGCCAATTTACTAATGGCAGCTACGAACGAACACAAAACAGTTTTTATTATAATGCTAAACTCCTTGTAGAAAATGTCGACCAGATTCGTCAGGTCAGGTGTTAGTTCGACATTCGAGGAGGATTCAATCTCGAGGAGTGCACAAGGAGTTTGTGTGTTGAGTCGAGTATTCTTTGCACAAGGAGTTTGTGTCGAGAATTTTTTGCGCAAGGATGTTGGTTGTTCCGCATTCAGATGAAGGTCGAATATACTGGTGTGTACTAAATTCAAACACCAAAACAGTGATTAAAATGGTATCTTGTTGTGGGGTAATGCTGCAGATGCAAAGCAAATCTTTATACTCCAAAAGAGGGCAGTTAGGGCAATTTACAAACTAGGATCCAGGACATCACTCAGAGAAAATTTTAAAACAATAAATATTTTAACGATGCCATGTCAGTATATTCTCGCTAACTTATTGTACGCGCGAAAATGGTCGGCAAATTATAATAAGAATTGTGACGCACATACATACTTAACAAGAAACCGGGAGAATTATATTTTACCAATATGCCGACTAACAAAGACCAGTAAATCATTTGTAGTCAATTGTATTCGTTTTTATAACATGTTACCTAAGTGTATACTGGAACTTGTAGATGTAGAAGATTTTCTCAATGATAAAATGGAATGGAAAAATATTGACTTATAAAACATTATGAATAAAGCTAAAAATTATTGTAATTTAATTATAATGACATGTTAATTATTTGAAACAAAATTTATTTAATTACAATTAATATGGTATATATGTACTGATATTATTAATTAGAATATACTGCCCCTGTACAGCTGCAACCACTTGACATGCACCTATTAGTATTAAAGGCCTCTTTACAGCCGCATCAATTGCTGCTGTAGCTGCAATAGCTGTACTCATAATTAATTTATAATTATATTTTATATCATTTTGTATCTGACAAAGCCCAGAGCTGCAATTTAAATAATATCGTACCCTTACATACATAATTACATACAAATTACTAATAATTTATTTTATGAATATGTGTTTTCGAATAATTATTTTATAGTTATGAATAAGTGACGTAACTAAGTGTCATATTATGTACCCATGGTTTGAAAATAAATGAATTAATGAATGAATAACTTCTACTTTACTAATTAACGATTACTTAACTTATTAACTATTACTTAACTACCGGTACTTACTTCGTCTTGCCCCGTCCGTAGTCCTGTAGAGGGTTGTCAGACGGCGGGGGTAGCTGGCCCTCATCAGCTAACGACACCAGCCCGAGCGAGGAGGTGGATGATAAGGAACGAGGAGCTGTGCCTTGCTGCATCTAGTAACAAGGAAAACTTACTTATATTCTATGAAAGACCTTCTACTCCTTAGTTATACACGTTTATAGAACGACTTCCGTAGATGAGTGAAGTCAGGCTGCTAGACGCTAGAATAATAACTCTGCTATGGCAAAGCCGTCAAGATATCTTCGACATATTGCAGCTATAACTGAGTGAGAGTGCGTTTTTAGGAATAGCAAATATGTAAAGGACAAATGTGCAAGTCAGTTGACAAATTCTCCTTTTTACTTCAATTTGTATGGTTTTTTTTAACTTGGTTTTCGGATTAAAATAAAAACAGATTATTGTTCTAACTTATGGAGGGAGAAGTTCCTCAAAATCTGTCGACTGTTTACAAATACACTTTTCTAAAAAATATTTTGTTTTCACCGGTAAGCCAGCCTTCTCCTTTTTACTAAAGAATCGTCCGAGCGAGCTCTTGATGCCGCGTTTCTTCTGCTGGTGCATGGAGGCGATGGAGACGGCTGATGCTGCAGCTGCCACTCCTCGCGGCAGGCCGGGCGACGCGCCGCCGCCCCATGTGCTCGCAGACATCGACATTGAACCGCCTAGGGACTCCTGGCTTGAGCTGGAGATATACAATAAGAATGTTAGTAGATCTCATAATTGTAGAGACTCATTATCATGGATTTTTGTATAACTCATAGGTACCAAATAAATGTGTATTCAATAAGTAAATACTACTATAGAATAAACACATTACCCTCTTTCTGCGCAGTCGGGTAAACAGTAGCTTATGTCACAATCCCGGTCATAATTTATATATTTATATACAGTGTAAACTCTATATAACGACACTCAAGGGACTGAGCATATTTTGACGTTATAGAGAGTTGTCGTTAAATGGAGAGAAGTAAAATCTGTATTAGAAAAAGAAAACGTTTATTTCTGATTTGTCTTGTTAAATAGTACCTACAATAAAAATCTGTTTTAATTTGAACGCTATTGAGTATAGTCTGTTATTTTCGTCTAACGTCTTTTGCTACTAAGAATATGACAACGTATAGATAAAATCCATCACTTCTACTAACAACAGTCTGCAGCTACACATGCAAGCAATCCCATTTTGTAAACAAAAGAAGGGATTTCTTAGAAAGTTTGGTGTGTATGATGCCGACAGTCGAGTTTATTATGGTCTAGGATAATAAAACGACAAAAGGATATACACAGCTGCGCAGTTTTTACTAATTTGGCAACTTAAAAAGAACTTTTTATTACAAATTGTTGTCGTTATTGAGAGTGGGTGTAATGCTATACAGAGTGTACCATTGTATGCAAGACAAGCTAAACCAACCAAAGCCGAGTGATTTCGACGCTTTAGAGAATTTGTCGTTAAAACGAGTGACGTTACATGGAGTTTACACTGTATATCCAATTTCATCGAAATCGGTCCACCTGTTCAGTCGTGAAAATGTAATAATACAATACAATACTTTACAAACAGACAGAGACAGGGACAGAGTTTCTTTCGAATGTATAATATTAGTATGGTTATCGGCAAAATGAAGTCGCTCGATTACTGTCCTAGTGAAATTGAGGACTAGTTAAATAGTTCTATTTTTAACCATGACGATTAATTGACGATATGATTAATGTGAAAACCTCTTGCTTAAAAATAGCGATAAAGGTTTTATGGTTTTATGGACGGTTAGCGAACAACAATGTATAACAGGATTTAAGGGAATGTTACATAATGTGTTTCAAAATATTGCTCCACAAAAAGTAATTGCGGTATAACGGCTGTAAACGCACGTTTACAGTATTTTATAAGCAAGAGGCAAGCTACATAATTGCGCAATAAAAAAGGAAACAGAGATGAGCAACTGAACAGAAATTCCTAGCACTTGTCTAAAATGGAATTACTTCACATGAGCTCCGTCCATCGGCACTATTCTACGAAAGGGGTCCACACAAAATAAATTGTAAATAACATACCATTTCATACAGATAACTTAGAAAAGTAAGATTAACATGAAACAGTAAATAATTCCATTTTACACCATTTATTTCTCAAAACATAACAATGTAAAAATATAAGCACTTTTAACTTGCACAGTCAAGTATCAAAAACAAGAATTAAAAGCTTTCAGAGCTCAGCCCTGAACTCTGGTAAAAAAATATACATTTTACTATATTTTATATCCGGCTTTGTTTGCCACCCTAAGTATTTTACCCCTGCATTATTTTACTCGAGAACTAGTTATATCGATTCAAATGCCATGCAAAAGGGTTCAGTGATTAGCAACACATATTTAAATATAGCTGGCGCTTTTCACCAGACAAGGATGGTGAAATAGATAACTATCAACTATCCTATACAAATTGGATTTCATACACAGTCTATGTGGCACATAATTTAACTGCGTATCTGGACAATCACACAATATATTCGCTAGATTGATTTCCGAAACATACGGCTTGTAAATCTGGGTTACTCTCATTTTACATGCTTTTGCTGAGTCATATGAGTTGTTTATCTGGGTTAGGTTGGTTTCGAAGGCCGTTTTTGAGACATATGGATTGTTTATCTGGGTTATGTTTGTTTCTGAGGGTTGGTATAGGTTGGCGAAGTTTAATTCGGAGATATAAGGATTGTATTGAAATGGACGAGGTGGACACCTGTGTATTGGGATCCTGGCGAGACTTCCTGACATGATGGAGCTCCTGGCAGCGTGGAAAGGAAACATGAGAATGTTAAACAAGAACCTTCTGTTTTATTGTTAGTTTCTACAAAAAAACATTAATAAATTTGCTGCGAATGCTTAATTAATAATACAGCAGTAGATCGAAATTTACCTCTTTGGAAACGTGGAACTAGTTTCATGAGATAAATACAAATGATAAAAAATGTTATCTATTCTTTATTGTACACAAATAGATTTACAGATAAAAATAGCTTACAAAATGGTCATGTACAAAGGCGAGCTTAACCCTAATTAGAGTTTTCTTCCAGCAAACCTTTGAAGATAGAGATATTTGATTATAGTAGTGGGTACGTGCACAGTGAATGACATTGGAGTAAAATACTAATATATAGTATATACTATAATAAATACAAAACTTAACCATATTAAAAAAAAATAATACCTTTATACTATACCTACATTAGAGATAAACATAATACATTATACAAAATATAAATAATATACCTACTAAAACCCTTTTGCCCTTAAATTGATTCAATACACATTTTACACAAAGGTTAATTGGAAGAGAATGCTATCTAGCATTAAGTTCGCCTATGCACAGATTATGTTTATTTTGTACAATAAAGAATTTTCATTCATTCGTTTTAGTGACTTTTTGCGTTGATATTGCACTTATTTTAATTTTGTACTCCAGAGGGAACAATCTCCTTTAAATAAAATAATAAGAAATTTATTAGTTAAAAGAAAATTTAGGGCCCAAGCTTTATCAATAGAAATCATAATAAAAATAGGTGCTTTACTCACGAGTCGTACGGCGTCTGATAATGCGTCCTCAGACGGTCTCTCTCCGCATGTATAGCGCGGGCTGCTCGCTCTAGGCGAAGAGACCGCGCCGTCAACGGGGATTCCGCTCCTTCAGCGCCCTGGGGAATCGACACCCCCATGCCCACGCCCGCGCCTCCGCCGTCGTCACATAACTGCATCTGTGCAAGAAAAGAGGTTAACTATTCGGTCGATGTACAATTTATATTACAAGGGCCAGAAAATTATTTTATACATGAGAAGAAGTAGTATAAAGCCTCTGTACAGCTGCAACCACTTGACATGTTATAGTATTTACGTTTAAAATTGTTAATTGCGGTCTGGGTAGCGTTCCTGATACCACTTCAGCGCATTAGTTGGGCTTCGTCGGTTAAGGAAGTATGATTCAATTAAGTCTACTTTTTGCGTATTTGACAATGCCATGATAGGACAAATAAGATGATGCAATGACTGATATAAAAGTCCGACAGGTGCAAGAACCATGTTCGAAATTCAAAATTGTTCTGAAATACGAAATGTTTTTGAATTGCTCATGAGAGCACGGAGTTCCTAAACTTCTTAATCGCTAGAGTATTAATACTTCTTTAATGTGCAATTAGAATCTAATAAAATGTTTGTAGAAAGAATTTTGTTTGTTCTGTTGTATGAGAATACTTTTTATCAAATTTGACTAACTTCCGCTGTTCAGATTTTTTACATCCGATACAATAAAATGATCCTTACAAAGGAGAGCAACGATCGGCATCAAAATAAATACCAACTTGATTCATTTTAAGGCGCTACTCACACTTGACCAAAAAAAATTTAATGCCAAAATGTTTTTCTTCGAAAACGAGCTGATGTTTTAAAAGAAACTGCACCTGTATCTCCTCTGGTTATGGGTGCTGCCGTAGTGTTACAGTTAAAAAAAAACACTCTGTATATTATTTTTCCCCTGACAGAGCCATTATATAGCTGCAATTTAAATAATATTGTACCTTTAAATATCTATGAATTAACATTATTTTATGTACCTACCAGTGAAGTTGATATAACTGTGTACTCTATGTACCCATGGTTAGAAATAAAATGATAAATGAAAAAAATTAAATACCCGAATTTAAAATACTTAGGAGGGTAATAATACTACTAATTGTCATGAAAAAGGGGAATCCCCTTCATTCTGTAAAGAAACATTATAAAAATAGATACAAATGTAACATCGTAGGTTCAATACTCTCAAGATCTGGTGGCTAAATGGAGCGGTCTCGACAGAATATCAGCGCTTACCATTACGGCGGGCATAATGCTGAGTCGAGTCCCATTTACTGCTGTAGCACACAGTATCTACCGAGTTCTGCCTTATTTTTGTTCATGTTTTACGTTTATACTGTTTAATTTTAGTATTTCCTCTCTCTTAAAATTTAACTGTATTGTATATTGTGTGCTAATGTGGTGAATAAATGATTGTCTATGTCAATCTCCAACGAATATTTTTTTTTTGGTTTATGATCAATTTTATCAGTGCTTAGTAGGTACACCCAGATTATGCATTTTTTTGTCAAAAGTTACAAATACATTGGCTCGTAGAAATAAGGGTATGCTAAGCATATACGTAAATAACACGATTCACAGAGGTACATTTCTTTGTTTTACATGCTTAATTTACACATTTTGGATTTAAAAGCATCGCCAAAATATATTGCTTTAAGCAGTGCAGTGTGCTTAGCATACGAGTACAATTACCATAATATAATATAATACTTATAATTATTCTTTATAAAGCTTGTCGACATGTTTTATGACCGATTTCCTATTCTACACATTATTACAATACTTAGCATAAGCCTTCGGATAAAAACATATATATAATTACACATACAAAAAGTTTATAACATTTCAATCCGCGGCACACTTAACCTAGCTGTGGTATTAGTAATGTCTTCGTGCGAGGTGCCACACAGTAGCTACTTGCTTCCATTGGTATGCCACACAGTAGCTGATAAAACGGTGAGGATGTTGAGTAAAGGATATATCTAGGTTGTTTACAGGAAAAGAAAGGGATGTAGAGGATGTTTGTAGAGGAGGATTCTTTAAAAAATACAGTGTAAACTCTATATAACGTCACTCGTTTTAACGACAAACTCTCTAAAGCGTCGAAATCACTCGGCTTTGGTTGGTTTGGCTTGTCTTGCATACAATGGTACACTCTGCATAGCATTAAACCCACTCTCAACAACGACAACAATTTGTAATAAAAAGTTCTTTTTAAGTTGCCAAATTAGTAAAAACTGCGCAGCTGTGTATATCCTTTTGTCGTTTTATTATCCTAGACCATAATAAACTCGACTGTTGGCATCATATACACCAAACTTTCTAAGAAATCCGTTCTTTTGTTTACAAAATGGGATTGCTTGCACGTGTAGCTGCAGACTGTTGTTAGTAGAAGTGATGGATTTTATCTATACGTTGTCATATTCTTAGTAGCTCACAAACTTTCAAATAGTAAACATAAACTGTAAATTTTATCAAATTATCGATCAAATTAAAACAGATTTTTATTGTAGGTACTATTTAACAAGACAAATCAAAAATAAACGTTTTCTTTTTCTAATACAGATGTTAATTCTCTCCATTTAACGACAACTCTCTATAACGTCAAAATATCAGTCCCTTGAGTGTTGTTATATAGAGTTTACACTGTACATAAAAAAATTGACACTGCAATATTTTTGACATGTTTCAAATATAGTATTTTGTTTTGTTAGAGAGAAAATTCCCCAGTGTATATTGTAATTTGTAGCGTTCGATAGAAAGTAGTATCATCTATTCATTGCAGTATCCGTATCTTTTAGTCATTTACGTAAAAAAAAACTATAAATTCGTGGATGAGTCAGTATTTTGTTTGTTACCGATAGATAGTGTCGACTCGGACCTGATCCACGAGATTATTTTTTTAGCTTTAGTAGCTATAATTTTACTGCGACCACGTGGCCCGTTGTGATCGCCATCTGTTTTTATGTCGCCCCTAGTTCATGGTGGCGTTCAAAGTTCATCAATAAGCCCAACACCCTTGCCCTGCTAAAAACTGTAGAATATTCTTAGGGGTGATAACTGTTAGCTCCTCCGGTCTAAGAATGTGTTTGCCCAGATGAATGCACAAGTTAACCCTAAAATCTTTTTTTATCTACCATATTGTCATGTAAATGGAAGGGGGCGGGGGGAGTAGTGTCCGGATAGGAGAGGGGGGGGGTGATACCATTTCAGTGCAGACCGACCTGGCTGGCGGGCAGGCTCTCGGAGGCGGCGGGGTGCACCGCGCGGTAGTGCGCGTGCGCAGGGGACATCGCCGCCGGCGCCTACCCATACGCAATACACTTTAGTCATCTATTTATTAAGCTACAGTTTTTCTCCCGAAAATGCTTATTATGGTATTACGAGTAATACATGGTACAGGTAATGATGTTAATATAGATCTTATTCCCCCTACCCTAGAATTTTGGTAATGTGATAAATTTATAAAAGTGATTAATTAAACTTGGTAACTGAGTATTCTATTACTATCTCACTCACATACGTACGCGATTTCGCGCCGATCCGTTTGGAATAAATATAACAGCGTTACCTGTATCACGTTATATTTTACTCCTATATTCATGCGTAAAACATTTTTTTACATACGGTAATATGTTGACAATCTTATTGAATAAAATACTTTTATATAAGGATGATGGATGATTTACAAACATCACCGAAACAATTTTTATACCAGGTATTGCCAGGACAGGGGGCCGCGCGCGAGGAGGGGGAAGGGGGATTCGATATGTATATGTATGCAGTAGACATTTACAGTAAGGTAATTGTTGAAGGCAGGTGCCAGATGTTGCCGAGGGGGATGTTGCGGAGGGTGATGTTGCCGAGGGGGATGTTGCCGAGAGGGGATGTTGCCGTGAGGGGCATGACGCGCGAGTGGGGGGAGGGGACTAGTAGTTGTATATGTATGCAGTAGACACTTACAGTGTGGTACTTGTTGAAGGCAGGTGCGAGGTGTTGCCGGGAGGGGGAGGGCGCGCGAGGGGGGGACTCGCGGCGCGCTAGTACGTTCATGTGCTCGTAGCTGCCCACCTGCGGGAACAAGGGCGATGAGAAGGGCGCCTGGAGGAGAAACACAATAGGTTACTATACTGTAACCCACACATATAATATATTACAACTAATAGTGGGATATAACCAGTGACACATCATTAAATTAAAAATTGTATATTTCAAGACTCATAAAGGTTACAAATACAAGGAAATAGAAATTATATATAAAAATTGTTTAAAAATTACAACACACAAAGACACATACACATGCATACACGGACACGAGGGACTATCAGTGACTGGGGCAACGCCCTTTATAAAGGGGGTGGGGGTAATTAAGCATGGAAGCATTTCTTTTAAGAAACAAAGTACGCAGATAAACGTAAACTTACACTCAGTTTGGCGTTCTATCGTATAAACCTTTTAATTTGTTCTTCATTTAAAAGTCAACCTTATTAACAATTGCCTTGCGAGCTATTTTAAAGTGATTGGAATGCTACCATGTTTTATACGCATTAACACACACAAAGATATAAAAAGTTTTTATTTATCATACTCGGACGGCTATCAGTTTCAAATATTCCCATGTCAATATCAAATCTTGTACCAGAAGGGTGAAAATATAACTTATTTTAAATATTACTTTTTTTACCAGCCCGTACTGTCCCACTGCTGGGCAAACACATTATTATAATTAAAACTGTTTCGGACATTATTCGTCTTAGTAAGCATGTAAGATTCACTTTGTTTCATAAAAGTATCGGACACTTATCTAATGTAATAAAATAACTTTAGAGTAGACTCTGCTCGTATATACTAACCCTGGACTCCAACTCCTCGGCCCTGGCCTCAGTGCTCTGCTTCTCTTCCTGTATGAGTCGTATCTCGGTGTTGATCGCGTCCAGCTGTTCCTGAAGCATCAGCGCCAGGGCAGCGGCATCCGTGTGCCCGCCTTCCACTCCGCCATCTGATTCATCGTTCTGTGGATAGACAACATTATATATAAGCTGTGATCAAAACATCTCTAGCGAAGTGCAGTTTAAGGGTCACTTGGAAAGCAAAGCTTCTCTTGCCTCCAAGAAACTCGGTGTACTAAACCCTCATCAAAGCGGTACTTCATGGCGGGGCAGCGTGTTGTGCTCTACAAAGCGCCAATCCGGCCCCACACGGAGTACTGTTCTCACATCTGGAACGGTGCACCGAAATACCAACTGCAGCCCCTAGACTCCTTGCAATGCAGAGCCGTATCGTCGACGACCCAGTAGTATCTAAGGATCTGGAGATGTGCAAGCTCACAATTGCAAGATGTGGAATGACCTTCCTTCAGAGGTTTTTCAGGTGGGCTTGAAAATGAATGCCTTCAAGAGAGGTGTAAATAGGGTATTAAGTGGTAGGGAACGCGACTGCAGTACCACGAGTGCTGCAGGACTTTATAAGCGGCGGTGACCACTTAAGATCAGGAGACCCGTCAGCTTGTGTGTCTACAAGTTTAAAATATAAAAAAAAATCTTCAACTAAGGGAATTTTTAACTCCTGACGCGAAAACGAGGGTGTAATAAGTTTGACATCTATAAATAAATATTGTTCGACATTTCACACAGCGCTATCTAGCCCCAAACTAAGCGGAGCTTGACACAATAATTATTATATAAGTAACAAGGTAACTGATACAATAATTATTATATAAGTATGTCTGTATGTATGTGGCATCGTAATTCCTGAACGGATGAACCGATTCGAACGCGATTTTTAAGAATGGAAATTCCAGCTTACCTGGGTTGGAGCTTAGCTATAAAGTCAGTTATACGTGGTTTTACGGGTTTTACTGAACGTGGGTATTTAAATTTTGTAAAAATTTTGAAGGTCGGCAACGCGTGTCGGACACGTTTGGTGCTACAAACGTCCATACGCTACGGTAACTGATTACCATCAAGTGGGCCGTATGGTTATTTGCCACTACAGAGGTATATATTTTTAGGCTGAATGTATGTATGTATGTCTAACTTTGGAAACTATCATGATTATGAACACTATTTGTACTAAAAACTGGATATTTACTTTCAGTTTAATCGTGATCATGGCGCATGCAAATGCGTCGAAATATCGGGATACACAAAAACTCACAAATCATGGTAAATATCCTGTTTTTAGTACAAATAGTGTATGTATTATTGTTGATTAGGCGCAACGTGTAGGCTAAATAGCCCATCAATTTTGACAAGTGATGTATCATTGGAATCAACAGAATCACGAGGTTATATGCTACATGAAGTTTTATGAAGTTTTATGTTTTATATGGCGGCTAAACGCCATATTGAATTTAAGCAGATATAAGCTAAGGAGGCTATGATGGTCCCGGAATGCTGTCCGGAACTGCAAAATCAGGTAGCAGTATTTTGCCGAATACGGAAAAAATAATTAAATGGGTACAATAAAATTAAAAAAAATAATAAAATATGAAAGATTTAGTGTATACCTCAGCGTCGCTAGACACGTCGAACTGTTGTTGTACGTTGGCTAAGACGTGAGCTTGCTGTAGCTTCTCCCAGGAGCCGTCCAACTGCAATCACAAACAATTAATTAGATATTTATAACTATTACATACAATCATTATTATATATACGGGAATTATCACGTACCGTTTTACCGTGCGAGACAAGACGTAATGCGGAGACATCGCACTCACCCTGATGAAGGTTGATGAACCAAAACATTGTCGGTCGTAAAACGGTACGTAATAATTCCGTATTATTGATTGAAATAAATCATGAAACTTTTCGTTGTAATAAACAATTCAGAAGTAATTAATAGAACAAAGTCCTTACATCCATTGAAGATGAATAAAGGCCGCTGCACACTGGATGCGTACGCGTACACGTAATAAATTGCCAGAATATAGGTTATACAGAAAAATGCCAGATTTAATTTAAATTAGTTTCACTATACTCTACCCCACTCAGTTTATTGTAGACTAGCTGACCAATCCGCAGCTTCGCACGCGTAGTTTTTTAATAAAAACATTACCCTCTTTTGCGCAGTTGGGTAAAAGTAGCCCATGTTAATCAGGGTGAATGTAGCTTCTTAATGGTGGAAGAATTTTTGAAATCGGACCAGTAGTTTTTGAGTTTATTCATTACAAACATACACACAAAACTACAAATCTTTCCTCTTTATAATATTAGTACACATTTATTAATAATAAAAAGTTATATCTTTTACATAGTTGAAAATTGAATACAGAATTAAATAAATATATTAAATACAATCGAAAGGATTAATTACTTTTTTTGAGTCATGAGTAACGACTGTACAATAAGCCATTTTTAATCATGTTTTTAAGACAAAACGGGTCTCTTCGCGCACATTTACAGCCATTTTTAATATTTACGCTTACTATCCATTGGTAAGCGATTGCAAACGGCGGGCCCCAACACATGTACCAGCTTCGAAATTTTGGTAAGGCACCTCGGCACTGCCCTCAGCTTTTGGGCATTCCGTGTCTTATAGCTCTACTCAGGGGCGTGCAATAAGTTTGCAAAGCTTTCATATTTGTTCACTTATGAAACATTATTATTTACATTACACTATTTATGTCAAACATTTAGTATTTAATTATAATTTAATAAATTTATAATACTAAATTTTCAATCATTTGACGACCTCCGTGGTGCAGTGGGCGAATAGCCGGCTGAGACACAGGAGCTAGCGGGTTCGATTCCCGCCGCGGAACAAATGTTTGCATGATCTACTGATATATTTGTTCCGGATCTGGTTGTTTGTTATATTATAAGTATGTATTAAAAAAAATGCATTTATGTATTCTATCAGTTATCTGGTTCTCATAGTACAAGCTCTGCTTAGTTTGGGGCTAGATAGCGGTGTGTGAAATGTCCAGCAATATTTATTTATTTATTTTATAATTATTCTGTGTCAAATTAATCATGTCATCATTTATTAAAGTATTCTTCTAATGTATAAAAGGTTTTATCAAAACACGACACGCAGTCACGTGGTCTAGCGGCCTTTATACGTGTAGGAAGTTACAGCACTAACACGCCTAGGATTTTAGATAGTTAATAATGAATAATGTTAGAATGTTACCTTAGCCTGGAACATCTGCGGCGGGGGCTGCTGCGGCGCGCCGGGCGACAGCGACCGCGTCAGCGCGTCTGTTTGTTGGATGTTGAACGCTATCTCTTGTTCCAGCATCTGCCGCTTCAACTGTGCGAAAACAATTGAAGGTTAGTTCGGACTTTCCTGTGCACTACCTACACATCTTTATCTACAATACACAAAGGTTATCTGAAAGAGAATGCTCTTTAGCATTAAGTTTGCCTTTGTACTATTTTTGTAAGTGCAATAAAGTATTTTCAATCAATCATACATGTGTTTTTTATATAATTTCGGTTTAAGAGTATAATCATAACCTGGTTTCGCCCCCTGCAGTACCTGTTCAGTTTCCATCCTCCACTTGGCGAGTTCTTTGAGTATGTCCTGCTTCTCCGCGAGCAGCTCATCCGCATACTTCCTCGTCTTCTCCAGCTCCTGTGTGAGTGCGTTCTTCTCGTCCAGCGCGTGCATCCGCTCTTTGAGATGCACTTGTAACCTGAAATACACAATATGTATTATTATTATTATATATATCATTTATTTATTTTTCCTCGACAAAAGATTTACAAATTTCACTTCTAACTGCGGGTGGTGATAAGTACACCTATTTTGCGAGAGACTGGTGAATGTGATAGGTTTATAAACCCTCATTCATTCATTCATTCTTTATTGCACACAAGAAAATACCTTTAAAAATACAGAAATAGAGGTCATGGTACAATGCGCGCAGCCAAAGATGAGACTTGACGGATCACGTGGTCAAACCTACGCAGTAGATAGTTCTCAGGCCATTTAGGCGGTATGCGAGGCAAGCGGGGAGGGACGGTAAAGGTATGGCGTCTGCGCATGCGTATTCAGTCGTGTGTCATTCCCCGCAACCCGCGCACACGCCTGTACCTGCGCAAAATCCCCTCTACTAGCATCTGAGAGGTCTCATCTTTGGCTGCGCGCATTATACAAAGGCGAGCTTAACTCTAAGAAGAGCTAGAGTTACCTAGGTATACCCTGTGGTACAGGTCACCAGTGTCCCACTCCGCTGGCTAACATACATTTTTATATTCTACAGTAATGCGTGCGAGTATATGCCTGTGTGTTTGTGTGTGTGTGTGCGTCAGTGTGATTGCATACTTTTTTTTTTTAGGTTCATATTTATATTAGTACCGTTACGCCATATCACAAACAAGCATAATGCTCATCTGATGGTAAGCGGTTGCCGTACCCTATAGATGTTGTATAACGCGTGTTTAAAAATCCTTACGAATATTTGTCTAAGTAAACACGCGCTAAACAGTGTTTAATTATTTTTGTGGTAAGACCCAGTGTGTTCTATTTTATGTATATAAATAAACACCACGGGTGTAATCTAAACTCACGCGTTCACGCCCAGTTTTATGTTTCTGTTATTTTTTTTCATAAGTCACTAGCTGACCCGCCCGTGGCTTCACATGCGTGGTTTATCAATAAAAGCATTAACCTCCTTCTGCGCAGTGAGTAAAATATTGCACGATGGGGCAACTGATGACCTGCTCCGACGCTGCCATGAACGTGGCGGCGTACTGGTCAAAATGGCTATAGTATTGAGACATCGACACGAAAGAAGAAGAAGAAGAAGTAAAACATTAACTACCTTTGGACCGGGGTTGGACCTATCTCCCAATCTCGGTCATAATCTATCTATATACCAAATTTCATCGAAATCAGTTCAGCCGTTTAGTCGTGAAAACGTAACAGACAAAGAGGCAGGGATAGATTTACTTTCGAATTTATAATATTAGTATGGATTATTAACTTCATTATAGGCGATGGTTACCACATACCATCAGGTGGGCCATAAACATGTTTTATCACGAAGTAACATAAATAAATAAAAACTCTCAGTGATCCGAAAATATTCGTTTATTCGCACATTTTCACACGATTTTTTAAACACACCCCACAGTGTTTAATTTTTTTTTGTGGTAAGACCCTAAAACGACGAAAAACTGGAAAGATGACCTGATAAAGCCGTTGGGTGCAGGCCGTATGAGATCGGTAGCTCTGGAAATGTATGGGGGAGGCCTAAGTTGAGCAGTAGACGTCCTGTGGCTGATGTGATGATGATGATGAAGACCGTTTATAGTTTTATATATATTTATAATTACCTATCGTTAGACTCTGATAGCAGCTTATCCACAGTCGCGGAGAGGCGAGTGTTGTGCTCCTCGTTCATCCGCAGCCGTTGGTTGAGGCGCATCAATTCCGCGTTCTTCTCTTCCACGCTCGCCTCCAGCCTCTGGATGCGGTCCTCTGCAGAGCCGTGCCGCTCTTGAGCCTGGAAAGAACGTTACATGACATGTTCATTTTTAGGGATCCGTACCCAAAGAGTAAAACGGGACCTTATTACTAAGATAGATAGATAGATAGATAGATAATTTCTTTATTGCACACCATTAAAAATAAAACAAACAAAAGAGAATACAAAATTAAATCAAAGGTACAATGGGCGGCCTTATCGCTAAAAGCGATCTCTTCCAGGCAACCTTTGGATGGACAGGATCTGTGTGAACAAAAGAGAACGGCGGCGTTAATCAAATAATAACTAACAGAATTAGTACATAAATGACTAAAATAAAATATACATATAAATAAATATAAATAATTTTATAATATTAAATAACCTACTTCAAAATACATAGGTAATTAGAAAAAAACAATAAAAAATTATATACAAAATTTAAGTTGCAAAGTCTTAGTGAGCGATGGACGACAGATAATGATTATTAACCATGTTTTTAAAAACAGGAAGGGATTTGGCGTTACGAATTGATACAGGTAGTGCATTCCAGAGTCTGGTAGCCTGAAGAGTAAAGGAGTTAGTATAAAATACTGAGGTATGATGAGGAGTTTTCAATTTAAGGTTTTCAGAGGAGCGTAAGGACCGAGAGTTGGAAACATGAAGAAACTCAAAGCGTTCTTTGAGGTACGGCGGAGTAGAAGAAATAAAAAGGATGCTGTAAAGAAGGGACAGGATGTGAGCATTCCGACGAAGGCGGATGGGTAACCACTTGAGCCTGCGGCGATACTCAGAAATGTGATCGTATTTACGCAAGCCAAATATGAATCTAATAGAGAAATTCTGGAGACGCTCAAGCTTGTTGAGTTGATCTTCAGTTAAATCAAGATAGCTGGCGTCAGCATAGTCGAGAATGGGATGCAACAATGATTGTGCAAGTGCAATTTTGGTGGAAGTCGGAAGGAAGTTTCGCAGCCGTTTAAGAGAGGAAGCTGCAGCAAAGGTCTTTCGGCTTACTGCTGCTAGTTGAGGTCCCCAAGATAGATGGCTATCCATGAGTACCCCCAGATTTTTTACTACCTTGCTGATTGCTATTGAAGTACCGTCAAATTTTACCTGTGGAAGATCAAGCCAATCGATTTGAGTAATCATCCGCGAGCTTCCCACTACTATTACTTGGGTTTTTGATGGATTGACTTTAAGCCCATATGATTTGCTCCACTGTAGTATATTCTGTAAATCACTGTTTATGCTATTAATTGCTTCACCTAACCACCCAATAGGGGCTTGGGTATAAATTTGCAAATCATCTGCATAAAGGTGGTAGGACGAAGAGAGTTGTTCGGAGATAGAATTTATGAAAATAGCAAAAAGAAGAGGAGATAAAACGCCGCCCTGAGGTACACCGGCACTCAATTGACACCAAGAAGAATATGTTTCGTCAATACGGATACGTTGCCGGCGTCCAAACAGGTAACTACGAAACCATTCAATTACTGCTGGAGATATGTTAAGAGAGCGAAGAAAAGCTAATAGGATATCAAAATCAACGTTATTGAATGCATTGCTGAAATCCAGCAGAGAGAGAACAGTGACCAGTCCGTTCTCCATACCAAGCCTGATATCATCAGTGATTTTGATGAGAGCAGAGACGGTGCTATGGCCTGGGCGAAAGCCGGATTGAAAGGGGTTAAGGAGGCTGTTTGAATTAAGGAAAAGGCTAAGTTGCTGGTGTACAAGACGTTCTAGGACTTTGGATAGGAACGGGAGAATGGAAATGGGACGGTACTCAGAAAAGGACGCAGGATTAGGTTTTTTGGGAATGGGCGTTATTTGAGCCTCCTTCCATGTGCTTGGATAGGTTCCCGTGTTGATGGAGAAGTTAAATAAGTGGGTAATGGTGTGGACAACTTCATTAAGAATAGGTGTAATCATCCTTTTACTAACACAGTCACTGCCAACGGCGTTCGAAGATATGGATGATATGCTTCTCTTAACATCACAATCAGTAAATTGACGAAACAAAAAAGGTGAAAAGTCGGGAGTTGGTAATGAGAAAAGATAATTTAATGTTTGAGTTTTAATAAGTCCATTAAAATTGGACGAAGAGGAGAAGTGCAGATTCAAAGAATGTACATCTAAGTCTTTTGGAGCGTTATCTTGACGTGACTTCCCAACTCCCAATGACCGTAAGAACTTCCATACTTTGGATGGATCATTATTTTCTACAGATTCATGGATGTATCGGCGTTGAGCATCCCTACACACTCTATTGCAGTGATTTCTAACTTCAGCATATTTTTCCTTGTTTTGATCAGACGGCTTGCGTTTACATCTAACCTTGGCAGCGAGTTTCTTATGCATTTCAGCTCGTATCTGGTCAGTTAACCAAGGTGCTGGGAGATGTTTTATCTTGACCGCTCGAACTGGCGCATGCACATCGTATAATTTCGATATGATGCTGTTAAAACATTCTACTTTCTCGTCGATAGTATCAGCGTTAAAAACCTCAGACCAATCTATGTTTTGGGCATCATTGCGCAAAGACTCCACATGCATGCCACCAAAATTGCGCTGAAAAGAATTTTTGGCTTGGGTTTGGGAGGGCGGATTTTATATGAAAGGAATACAAGATCGTGATAAGAGAAATCATCCGCCGAACACTGACCGTGCTTGGCGACATGAAATGAAGATGAAACTAATATTAAATCCAGAAGGGATGGTTGACAATTTGGAAAATTATGAGTCACATTCAATGGAAGAATGGACAAGTTGTTAGCTTGAACGATATTTTCAAGAGATGCAGAACGGTGATCATTTTTATTGAGACAAGTATTAAAATCACCCATAACAATGGTATGGTCGTGGAGGGGAACAAGCTCTTCCAGAAGCTTTTCAAAAGAGGAGAAATAATCGATACGCATTGATGGGGAGTAGTAAACACCAAGTAGTATTTTGCGATAAGATAGAGAAACTTGGAGAAATAGATGCTCACCGGCACTAGATGGAGGCGGCTGTGCAGACATATTTATGATTGTATAAGACTCCGTTGTCAGTCTGTCCGTCGTCGCCAGGCTGTATCTCATGAACCGTAATAGTTGAAATTTTCACAGATGATATATTTCTGTTGCCGCTATAACAACAAATACTAAAAACAGAATAAAATAAATATTTCAACAAACGTGATTTTTTTTGCTCGTTTTTGCTCGATATTGATAACGACAACAGGTAGACGCTTGAAATATTCACAGAATATTTAGTTATATTTTCACTTTAAAAATAAATTATTAAATTATAATAAAACAAATATTTAAGAGGGGCTCCCATACAACAAACATGATTTTTTTTGCTCGTTTATATAGGTACGGAACCTTTCGTGCGCGAGACCGACTCGCACTTGGCCGGTGTTTATATTTATTTTTCATGCTTATAGTCAAGCGATTAATCCACTATTTCATCTGATGGTAAGTAATGGTGTGATCGAAGATTGAGCACAGTTGCTTAGAAAGAACCGGTTCACTCTGGACTTCAAGATAAAATTACTTAATTTTACCTTAGATTAGCAGCTATGCTATAGACACAATAGGCACGTACAGACAAAGGTATGAAATTTATAAAACTGCTTAGCCGGCACATTCTTTTTATTCCCACGATGGACCGTAATAATTGCATTGTCTTTGCGGTGGATATCTCTCAAATATTTTCCACGCAGCCCCATTAAGTCCCATTTCTGTAATTTTTTTTCCTCTATGTATTTAAAGTCTATGGTAAGTCCAAACAATACTATTGGACACAAGACTTCTAAATTCTAAGTCCAACTGGACTGGTCGCATGTCCTATGTGACTTCGTCTATTATACGTCAGCCCATTGTTTATTGTAGAAAACTTCATTTTTCATATCATATCATATACATTTATCGCACAATAAACTTTTTTACCAAAACGAGGCTCTTTTCAGGACTAAAGTACTTCAACCTAGCATAGCAAGTACTTCATATAGCCTGAGTTTTAGTAACAAAAAGCAAGCAAAACAAAAGTAGCAACCTTAATTACCATACCGTTATTTTTTTAAATATGTATTCAAGTCTGGTTGATATACTAGATAATATGTAGAGGTAAGATGTTGGGGGCTATCTACGATTCTAACATCAGGGAGGTGGTAAGCGTTAAGCATGAACATGTTTACAAAGTAAAACTATTCTTAATACGTGGTTTATCCTCGATTGAATTTGGGTTCAGCCTTCACTTACTAGATTGGGGAAAAAACTTTACCCAAGGTAAACTATTCTGAAAACCATTTCAAGCTTTCTTTTCTGCCCACTATTAGTCAAAGGCATACTCCAAAGTAAGCCAATTTTTTCTACCTGAGCATTGTATCCAGGTCTTTTCTGTAATCCACTCCATGTCACCGGTTCATCAGATTTACCATCCGTACGGATCCAAGTCGGCCGCTGCAGTCAACATCTTTGCAAATAGGGAATGCGTGACTCCTCCCGTACAGAATGCGACTGCAGAGCTCCCATTCAGTCCGTGTCCTACATGCTTTGTGGCCCCCTGTGTCAACCTGCACAAGGTATGCCCTCGACAAGGCCACACCTAACGCTTTAGATGTGGCAAAACGCTATTCAAAAATACTAGTTTTGGTTTGTCCATTGACACGTCAGAAAAAGAAGATAAGATGTACCCTAAATCTTTCTGATTCCAATATTCTACCTCAAGCAGAACTCCTACCTGACTGAGCGCTTCCATCCTGGCCTTGAGCTGTTCCTCCATCTCTGGCAGTGAAGACATCTGCGCCAGCTTCTGCGACGACAGCTCGAGCTTCTCCTCGATGGCCGAAGTCTTCTCCTCTTGGAGCTGCGGAGAATGCGTATGTACATGTGTTGCGAAGCAGGATATGAGGCTAGAATCTATTAGTATTCTTGAAACTTTCACGATCAATATAATAATTTAAGACGATAAAAAAGTTTTTGTATTTGTGTTTATGCCTTTTCGGTTGGATAAAGCTCCAGATGAGACAATAATACAAAGTAGTAGAAATTAACATTCGTCTAACTGTATCATTACGATACGTTTCTGATGAAGTCTATGTGATGTCAGAAACTTATGGTAAAGACATTGGTCTTTAAAATCTTTGCAAAATTTTACGTTTTTTTTTTTCTAGGTTGATTCTAGCCTCTCAGTGTTTATGTTAGGCATTAGTTACATTGAGCTACAAATGTTAGGAACAGGGATGTTAATGCAGTGGTTGTGTATTATGTTATCTACTTCCATTTGCCTAGTAAAACCGTTTCTTTCTTATTCCTTTAACTCTATAAGAGCATACAGAATAATATTAAAGTTGCACTTCACATACCATTGTATATTTTTAAGTGTACATTTTTCTTTTAATTGTTTATCAAGGCAGATATCTCTTTCCTAATATATGCCGGGACTTCGTGTGGCGTCACATACATCTCTTTTATTTGTTTTGGAGAAAAGAGTCGCATCGCAAGATATGATATCACGATATGTCTGACGAACAATGTGCAGGGAATTTGTCGCCAACTGAATACACGAGGGCTGTAAAACAATCTCATTGTCCAGTGATATGTATGTGATGCTAGTGGTATACCTACAATCCATGCCACGTTTGTCTTCCTGCTCTTTGTGCACCAACAACTGTCCATCGAACTATAGGTTAAGTGCTATGAACACTCAATTTAACAGTATACAATTTGGTTTCATTGTGAAGACGAAAGAAAAGTGGTATACCTTAAGCTGCGCCTGTTTATGCTGCAACTCCTGCTCCAGCTTCTCATTGAGGTCGTGCAGCGAGGTGGATTCCCTCTGCGCGTTCAGGTACCGCTTCTCCAGGGTCGTGATGCGCTCCTCCTAGTAACGAGATTGTAAGGGTAAGAGGATGATTGCGGAGAACTATAATTATAGCCGGCGCCAGCATCAACGCCCCTTTGATTGTCTAGTTTCCTCGGTTTGCTAATTCATTTAGAGAGTTTTGAAAAAAAAATTGGTCACGAAAAACACTTAAAAAGTCCCCAATTTAAATTTCCGAGTCAGAGTGGAACACATCCAAATGGTGCCAACGTTTTCAAAAATATCTTCGTTAGAAACCCCCGTAATCTCAATTTTATGACTGCGACTCTGCGTTTTTAGCGACTTTTCCACTGTACCTGGTCTTCCTTCTGAGCAACATTTTCCCTAAGATCCCGTTGTAGCTTGGCGCATTCGTCCTGCTTCTTCAGCAGTTCCTTCTCCCCCTTGGCGAGCCGTTCTTCCATTTCCGACATTTTATTATTTAGCTCCGCCACGCGGCGCTGCCACGAGCTCAGCTCTGCTGACTGTAACAAGAAGTACCCACTGCATTAGAGATGCATACAAAACGGAGGGCATATATATACATAATATAAAATGTAAGTTAACTATCAACTTTCCTTCATCCAATAATCGTGGATATGTAGATTGCCTCTGACTAATTCAGTGAGAGGAAGCAATATTGAACCCAGAGCGAAGCAACGTTCAGAGCACCATTGAAGCGGAGAGAAGATGTGTACTATCAATCAATAGTAACTCACAACGCCGGCCGTCTATGGGTGAGACTAGCGCCGGATCGTGGTGGATGACACAAACCTAAGGAGGCTTATACCCAACAGTGGGTGAAGTCGGACTGTGGATGATGATGATGCAACTCACTTATAATACGATTTTAACGAATTTACTGAATTTACACATCTCCGCTCAGCTTCAGTGGTTCAATCATTCCGCCCTGGCCAAATAGATAAGTTAGGCTACAGATTAATTTAAAATAACCTGTTATCAGGTGCCTTATCACGACCTTATTTATTGAGATGCAGTTCGTAGGTACCACGTTTTTGTCTTGCTTTTTTTGAGGAGTATTCTTTTAAAAGGCAATTACAATATTCCAATTACCAATTACAAGTACAAAGTTTGGAGGTCGTGGTAGGTCTTCTGTAACTGGAGAGTATATTATTAGCAAATTATTTGTTGACAAAATTGCTAACAGACAGGACTTAAGTTTGGATATGACTTTTTCATATTGTTTATTCTCATTTGTTGCATATTATACAAATACCTGTTAAAAATTCCGCCACATACCTATGGTTAATACTTTTTAGTGCACCATTTAATGACTTTATGAATATTAGTAACGGAAGTTGCTTACCAAAACCAGTAGATATTGCTTAATTAAGTGCACCAACTACCATGATGACTACAGTACAGTATTAATAGTATTGATATGTTTCGTGTGTGTCAGTTTTCATGGTATGAGTATGTTAGTCCTTATGGTGCTAGCTAATGCCATAGTTGATTTTGCTAAGATGTAAAAATCTACATACATGTTCTGTTGTCTATGCTTAGAAGTGACATGCCCCTTTTATTTATTTTTTTGACTTTATACAGGTTGTATTATTGAGATGACCAAAGAAATCCGTGATTTTTGCACCAAAATGAGTAAGTTCCATTAATGACTCTGGTATTCGATATTTTGAATATATTTTATTGTCTTTATTCCTAACGGATTTTTATCAAAATAAAATATATTCTATAGCACTCAGAGATAGTGTAGCTTTGATTTTTCATTCGTTTCTGAGATAAACTCGTTCAAAAATACAAACAAAAAACTTTACCTCTGTATAATTTTAGCATTAGATAAGTCCAAAAAATAAATTCAACTTTAGGTCCAAGCTCAAATCACCAATTTTGAATCAAATTTATACATTACGTAAGATTGATACATTTGATCTAACGCAATAAATTGGTGCAAATAATACCAATGTTGGGCAGTCTTGCTGTTCAAGCAAATACATTTATCGTTATCTTAAAAGTTTAATCGAATATTATTCTTTTGAACCTTTTGAAAATCTCTTGAGTGGTTTAATTAAGTAAGTTTGAGAGATCATTAGTATCTTTTTTTTCCTTTACCTTCTTAAAGTGTAGGATTTCCTGCTGCTAGATCATCTTAATTACACATCCTGTATAAGTCTGTAGCATAATTCGCTGTTACATAATTAAATAAATTCTAACTTATATTTTGCTCTATCAGTAGATTACATAAGTATGGCTAGGCAAGCTAAATACATTTTAATGCAAGTAATGCTATGTATTAATAAGACAAATTATATGGCGGCACGATGCAATGGCTTCAGACCGTGTTTTTGGGGTCTGATCGATCAGTTACGTATTATGATAGACTAGCTTTCGCCAGTGGCTTCGCAAGCGTTGATTATCAAGTAAAAGTAGCCCCAATCTAGGTCATAATCTATCTATGTACCAAATTTCATCGAAATCAGTTCAGCCGTTACGACGTGAAAACGTAAGAAACAAATAAATAAATAAACTCACTTTTGCATTTATAATAGTATAATTCACCATCACACATTTCTAATATTAGTGTTACTATATTCACGTTCTACGTCACCTTGCTAGATCATATAAAAGCCTTAAATATAATTTATTAAATACAACATCTCAGTATCAACCACTGCTGGATATTGCCCTTCTTTCTATGTTGTCATCCTACTCTTATCTTGTACGTCTCTATCCAGCACCAGTATCCTCTATAACCCCTGCGCCTTTTACAGTCGCATATCTCGCCTTTGAACGACCCGAAATATTGTTGTGGAAGAACTCAGCGCGTTGCATAGGCTATTCTTACCCAACTTAGCCAAACACGTTGACTGAAAGCTCTTGGCAAAATATTTGCCAAATCTCGGCTATAAACGAGACTACGCGTGGCGAAGCGAAACGTGTCCACACACTTGTCTCCGCCAACATTCGTCATATCGTAGCCAATCTTTACGAATAGTTCTCAAAATGCGAAGAGATTGATTATTTTCTTGTTAAACTCGTTTGTTAGTTTAGAAGTAGACACACAGACAACCTCTGTGACGCAGTGGGTGAATAAATGCAGGAGATTGCGTGTTCGATTCCCGTCGCGGAACAAATGTAAATCTACAGGTATTTGTTCCGGGTCTGGTTCTTTCTCTTTAAATTATAAGCATGTATTTACAAAAAAAAAACAAACGTATATAAGTATTCTATCAGTTGTTTAGTTCCTACAGTACAAGCTTTGCTTAGTTTGGGGCTAGATGACGCTGTGTGAAATGTCCAGCTATTATTATCATTAGTTTTCTATCACAATACGTAACCGATCCACCGATACGTATACAAATGCTTGGTAGTCCTGTACTCAGTCTAACCTGCTTTGCGACTGTGTTTTGCAATTCTGAGATCCTTCGTCCGCTGTCCACCTCTGTGTTCACATTATTTTGTTCCTGTGCCCGCCATCAAACAAAACATTAAGGAACAAAAACACGCCAACGCCAAGACGACTAGACGCCAACGCTCCTGGCAGACTGGCTCATAAAACGACAAGCGACGATGATATTGCCATCTCGCTCGCTCTTGCAGCCCTTACGGGAGCCACTAGTGATGCGCCGAGTACCTATTGATAATACTAATTACCAGTAATTGTATTGTAAAGGAACACACTTGTTTATTGGTTGGCCTCGTCTGCCACGAGTCTTGGCGTATACTATAAGACTATTTGGCTTTACTCAATTCAAAATTTTCCTTACGATCATAAACGTAATTATGAGCATTCATAATGATTATTAGATGCTCGGTTGAATACAGGTTTAATTACATACATTTCGCATCATGGTTATTTAAATAAAATAAAGCCATTGCCCAAAAATATACATATCCTAGTAATTAATTAAGAGCCCATATTACCTTGTGAAACTGTCTTTATCACTCTATGGTAAAATACGCGAAGTGAGAGCGAAAAACAAATGAAATTGCATTAAAATAATGATTTATAGCAAAACTATATAAGAAAGAAATTCTTGAAAATAAAATAATTATATTTTTAATGTTATTTGTGGAAAAACAGGCTTACGGCCCACCTTATGGTAAGCGGTCGTCGTCGCCCATTGACACCGGCAACACCCGGGGCATTGTCGATGCGTTCCATACCCTGTACCAATCTCTTATTCATATAGGTAGGTACATTTTACATAGTATGTTTGGGTAAACTTATGAACGTCAGTTATACAGTTTTTACAATTGTTCAATCGCAATAACTTTGTATCTCGTTTATAATATTGATTGAATAATACGAGTTTATTGTAAGTTTTTTAAGTGTTATGGAATTATTTTCTATAAAGAAAATTTTAAGGAATAGTGTTTTTGTTTCACATAGCTACTTAGCTTGGAAGTATCTTCATTTTTACACATATTTATTAGTCAATAATGCAGTATTACTAATATAAATATAGTTATCTGAGGTAGTATGGGCTCTTAAGGATCCTATTTGTAGCAAGTAAGTGGCGCCGAATTTGATCAATAACATCCTTCCATTTTTTTTCTACCATCTTTATCAAAATTGGCACAGCAGAAGTTTTGATGACACCTCTAAGTAACGTCACCATTCTAAGCATCTATAGGACTATTTAAGTTAAATTGTGTACGTGTGTAAGATTGTGCTCCCGAAAATACCTAAATAACCTAAAATCTGTACTAAATCTAGGTTTGTTTTAAAATAGTTTATGCAACATACACGGTGAAAGGAATAAAATAGAAGCTTAGGACGTTTGCGTCAGACAACAACCCGGTCCGGGTTTTTAAATCTTATTTTTTTACTAATATTGGGTTATTTACTATGATTTGTAAGTTTTTGAGTGTCCCGATATTGCGAGAAATTTGCATGCGCCACGATCACGGGAATATTTTTGAAGTGAAAACTTCTTTAGGCACGTTGAGCATTTTTTTGAAATAGGAAAAAACCATTGAACTCGCGACACTGTTACCGACACCTTTCACTGACTACTGATACTGACTGTTACTGTATCTTTGTATAAGTATCTGTAGTGTAGTCTCTTTTATTCAAGTTTTCACTTCTGTCGGCACTCCGGTAGCCTTATTACCTAAGCCAAATTGCTGTCGCTTCGGTATTGCTAGTCAGGCCATCCCTTTCACACGTGAGGTACGTACTGTACATGTGGAGTGCCACTTTTTTTTTCTATAAATGGACAATTAGGTATATTATTACTTACTCTACTTGATATTTGGTTGCGCTTATAATTTTTTTTCTTATATTTTATTGCATAACCATAAGGCGATTGAAATGCATTGATTTGATAGTCTTATTTATTGCATAAGTGTCACTATACCGTTGTTTTGGTGATTCTCTGTGCATGTCGCCACCAACATTGCCGGCGTCCGGCAGTCTCGCAAATACAATCGTATCGTGCGCATCGCTTGCGCATTGATCCATACACCATCGGACGCGCATTTTTATCGCCCGAAACCCTGAACTGAACTTACATCAAGACAAGTGTTATCTGTATTCTAGACTCTGTGGTTTTTATCGCTGGCCAGCATAGTGCATCTAGATTGAACTTTTAAGCTAAAACGCGGCATTGTACCTGTGTTGGGGTTTGCTGAAATAAAGGTATGTGGCATATTGCTAGTAAATTGGACTTTGAGTCATTGCCTTAACTCACCTTGTGTTTCTTTCGCCTTAAGTTAGCATCTCTGAATCAGCTGTTAATATCCTAGATTGCTCTAATAATCTAGGCTCACGCGCGTGACTTTACTAGTAATTTTCGAGTCAATATTCAAGTTATAGAGGTTATACGCACCAATATTATCATTATTATTTTGTTCACTTGAAATTATTATTATTACCTGATAACTTGACATACTTTGTCCTTGTAGGTACATATTGTAATTATTTGGAATATTATGCCGAATGTATTTATTTTAATTGCTTTGATTTGACATGTCATAATTCTTAATTCTATTTGTTAAATCATCATCATATCATCATATCAGCCGTAGGACGTCCACTGCTGGACAAAGGCCTCCCTCATTGATCTCCAGGAACTGCGGTTGGAAGCGGCCTGCATCCAACGCCGACCTGCGGTTCTTACCAAGTCGTCTGCCCATCTTGTGGGTGGACGTCCTACGCTGCGCTTGCCGGTCCGTGGCCTCCACTCGAGAACCTTTCGGCCCCATCGGCCATCTGTTCTGCGCGCTATATGGCCTGCCCATTGCCACTTCAACGTGCTAATCCGTCGGGCTATGTCGGTGACTTGAGTTCTCCTACGTATCTCCTCATTTCTGATTCGATCCCGTAGAGAAACCCCGAGCATAGCCCTCTCCATAGCTCGTTGAGCAACTCTGAGCTTATTCATAAGGCCAATAGTGAAGGACCACGTCTCGGTTCCATATGTCATCACTGGTAACACACACTGATTGTAGACTTTCGTCTTAAGGCACTGAGGTATGTTGGACGAAAAGACGTTGCGAAGTTTCCCAAACGCTGCCCATCCGAGTTGGATTCGACGATTGACCTCTTTCTCGAAGTTGGACCTACCTAATTGGACTGTTTGTCCTAGGTATACATACGCGTCGACAACTTCAAGAGCCGAGTTCTCAACCATAACTGGGGCAGGGACGACATGGACATTTGACATGATTTTCGTCTTGTCCATGTTCATTTTAAGTCCTACCCGTTGGGAGACTCGATTGAGGCCTTCGAGCATCGTGCTGAGCTCTTCCATCGACTTTGCCATGACCACAATATCGTCGGCAAACCGAAGGTGAGTGATGTATTCGCCGTTAATATTGATGCCCAGTCCTTTCCATTCCAGAAGCTTGAAGGCATCTTCCAGTGCGGTCGTAAACAGTTTCGGAGAAATGACATCTCCCTGTCTTACGCCTCTTTTTAAGGGAATCGCCTTCGAGCTCTGTTCATGTACTCGGACTGACATAGTGGCGTTTTTATACAAACACTTCAACACTTCGATGTACCGATAGTCAATACGGCATCGTTGGAGAGACTCAAGCACTGCCCATGTTTCGATCGAATCGAAGGCTTTCTCATAGTCCACAAACGCGAGACATAGCGGCAAGTTATACTCTTCGGTCTTCTGTATGACTTGCCGCACCGTATGTATGTGGTCTATGGTACTGTAGCCTTTACGGAACCCGGCTTGTTTTCAGGCGGCTGGAAGTCATCAAACCTGCGTTCGAGACGGTTCGCGATGACCCTCGAAAACAGCTTATAAACATGGCTCAAAAGCGAGATGGGTCTGTAATTCTTAAGCAAGGTGTTGTCACCTTTCTTGAAGAACAGAACCACCACGCCCCCGTTCCATGCTTTTGGCGTCGTACCTTCAAGCAAGGCGGAATTAAAAAGCTTCTGAAGGACTTTAAGTACCGGTGATCCACCCGCTTTCAGAAGCTCTGAAGTGATTCCGTCCTCACCCGGCGCCTTGTCGTTCTTAAGCTGCTTCAAGGCCATCCTGATCTCATACAGGCTGATGTCCGGAATATCTTCGGTATAATGTCGGGTCAGTTTGGCTCTTGGGTCGTTGGCCGCACTGCAAACAGGTTTAGTGACCGAATCGTAGAGCCGTCCATAGAACCTTTCGACTTCCCTTAACACTTCCGCTTTACTTGACGTTATGCTGCCATCTTCCCTCTTCAGCTTCGTCATGCGGCTCTGCCCAATAGAATTATCTCTCGCGAACACTTTGGAGCCTTTATTCCGCTCTATCGTATCTTTAATACGAGATGTATTAAAGGTACGAATATCGTGCCGCAAGGATTTCCAAATCTTTCTATTGAGCTGCCTATGTGACTGAGCATCATCGGGAGACAGCAGTTGCAAAGAACGTCGTTCAGCCATGAGGTTAAGGGTGTCATCAGAGAGTTTCTGAGGTCTATTGGTACGGGGGGTCTTAAAGAACTGGGACCCCACCGCATGGACGGTTTCTACGAACCTGCTATTGATCTCGTCCACTGATGCATCTACTTCTAGACAGTCAAAGCGATTTGCAAGTTCGAGTTGAAAGCTCTCGAGGTTTTGGATATGTGCGCGAGTGGGTCGGAGCGTAGATTTCATCAAACGGGACCTTTCAAGTTTAACGTTCATATTCAATGTGGCTCTAACAATTCGGTGATCACTGCCGGTTTTCACCCTGTGAATCACAGAGACATCATTGAATATCAGTTTCTTGTTGGTCAAGATGAAATCAATCTCATTTCTCGTGGAACCGTTGGGACTCATCCAGGTCCATTTCCTGTGAGGCGGCTTCTGGAAAAAAGAATTCATCATAAAGAGTCCTTCTTTCTCCAGAAAATCGGCCAGCCTCTGTCCTCTGGGGTTCCGTTGCCCATATCCAAATTGCCCCACTCTCAACTCATCATCGCTTCTCATGCCTAGCTTTGCATTGAAGTCCCCCATAACAACAATAAAGTGAGTTTTGTTCGTATGTATGGCTCTACTGATGTCCTCATACATAGACTCTACTTCTTCATCTGGGTGTGAAGTGGTCGGCGCATATACCTGAACGACCTTCAGCGAATATCGCTTAGATATTCTGAGTGTCAGGTACGCGACCCTGCTCGACACACTGTCGATGGTGATAATGTTGTTGATGAGTGACTTGTGAACGAGAAACCCAACACCACCTTGGGACTGTTGGTCGCCCTCCCGGTAGTATAGTAGATTACCAGACTTAAGGGATATCGTGTCCTCGCCCTCTCTACGAACTTCTGATAACCCCAAAATGTCCCAGTGTAATCTACTAATTTCTTCTTCCAGCTCAACAATCTTTTCGTCTGTCCTCAAAGTGCGGATGTTGTGTGTTACCAGGGCCAGTGGTCGTCGTAGGGTTTGGTAGCCGATCGTCTCCCGGGGATTCTTAGCACCCCTGGCCCCGCCGTTACCGTGACTGCTACCGTAGCCAGGGTTAGCGGGGCCGCCGGGGACTCGGGGCCTGGCTTTATGTTGTAAATCCATGAGGGGGTTGTTGCCATACTCGCCACGCTTGGCAGGCGGGTTGGCGAGCGCAGTATAGGTGTTGAAACACGAAAAGACGCTGCTGCCCATCTTTCGGAGGTATCCCTTAGCAGACTCCTACTGCATCCACGGGCAAGAGCGGAGGGGCAACATTCTATTGCCGGCGCCCCACGGCATTTGTTAAATGTTGAATTGATATTAATTTTCAAATGGGCCAAACCTAACCTACAGTGCCCTTAATGGGTACATGTACTTACTTCCTAAGCTACTTACTATGTAAGTTGTAAACAATGTACTTATATGTACATGTAAGCAAAATAAATATGAAAAAATAAACTGAAGTCTGCGCGTGGGTAATAATAAAATTATTGGCAGATTAATCGATCTACCCTCTTTCTGACACTTTCTTCTAATGATACCATTATTAAATACTCACAAACCATGGTAAATATCCCCGTTTTAATTCATGTTTATAACCATGGTAGTTTTAAAAAGTAACACGTAGTTTCTCGAATCAGTTTTTTATTCTGTGACCTCTTTCACCCCATGTATATTTCACACGATATTTAATGATAGGTTTATGTTCTATGCCCTATCCATAATATTTTCAAGGTTGCAAGTTACCTTAACTACTTGTTCGCCATTTTGTTCGGGCGATCCGGTCCGTACTTGGCCGTTTTCCTTTGGCTTGTCACTGTCCTGTCCCGCTTTTACGTTCTGTAACTGGAAAATACAAATGAATTACAAACAATTTTCACGAAATCCAACTTTTCACACAGGTTGTCTGGTTATGAGACATGTGGCATAGCTTGTTTTGGACAGATCATCAGATTATGTTTCATCAAAACAATATTTTTGTGCTAGGTGTATCTGCCACGAAGTTATCCGACAGAGAAGCAAGGTGATCGACATAGCTCAGAGGGTCAGCGAGCTGAAGTGGCAGTGGACCGCTCATATCTGCCGCAGAACCGATAACCGTAGGAGTAAACGTGTTCTGGAGAGCACGTCTAAGCAAGCGAAATGGAGGACACCCCAGTTAATGGGGGACGATTAGCGCGCTGTGACTGACAAAAATTGGATGAGAAGAGCTGAGGATTGGGCACAATGGCGCACCCTGGGAGAGACCTAAGTCCAGTAGTGAACTGCTATAGGTTGATGATGATGATGTATCTGCCGGTTTAGAAATGGTAAAGAGACCGACTAACGATAACTAAGGGCCCTTTTTTGCCCTTGTATATGTACTTAAAGGACTAAGCGGTCTTATAGCACCAGGATTGCCAATACCTTATACAACCTGTTTTGTTAGTACGACATTAATTTAAAACACACATCCGGAATCGTATTAACTGATTTTAGAAGTGGGTTTAATACCGGTAGCTTGAATATTTATCCAGTAATCGATACATTTCCAATAAACAATATTTAACGTATATCGACGGCACCTTTGCGTCGACGCCGCTTAGTCAGTTTAACAGGTACCTACTTACATGATGAATTAATATCATTTGTTTACCTATTTTATAGAGGCTGTTTCATTTATATTTTAGGACTTAATATTAAGGTTGTTTTAAAATTAAAATTTACTATAGTAATGAATTTGAAAAACCTATTTTACAATAATACTAACAATTAGTCCTACTCGTGTTTTCATTTAATGTCGTACGTAACAAAACAGTAATTAATTTTATAGCCTTTAGCAGGTTTAAGCGTCAATAGCCGAAGTGCCTCATGAGATCGGATTGGCCAATATTACGAATCTGTTTGACTATAACAGGACCTCGCGTCAATACCGAAACACCTTTGAATTTTAAGGTCATAAACATTAAGATTGTCCGAATGCACTCCGAGAAATGGGCCCATATTGCAACATCATGGACGCCTGAAGACGGAAGGCGACATCGACGTCGGCCGAGAAAGCGTTGGCGGGACGATTTCGACAACTTCCAAAGAGGATGGTGGGAAATAGCGACAGATAGGGATGCTTAGAGGGATTTGGAGGAGACCTTTGCCCAGCAGTGGGACGAGATAGGTTAGAAAAAAAAACATTAAGATGTTTGATTCTGGAATAGGCCGCTACCGGAGGGAGGAATAAGGTATAACTTACTTCTTCTTTGGTTAAAGCTAATTCTTCTTCTAGCGCTGTGTTCCTTTCTAACGCTACTCGTAACCTCTCCCGGACCTGGAATAGCCAAAAGAAAAATATCTAATATAACGTAGGGATAACAAATAAAAAAGGTACATACGCGATAAATGTTCGCTTACATCAGTAATTAAGATAACGTTTAATTGCTAGCTAATAATATATATATATTTTATACTACTTGGAGATAGAACACGCATATGGCCCACCTGATGTTAGGTGGCTACCATCGCCTATAACAAAGTATTGCCTCGTAGGTCACGCACCTTAGACACGTGCCCTACGATGCACTGCCCTGTGTCATCTTGAGGCATAACTTAAAGCCTCATGTGCCTGTAATTTCACCGGCAACCATACCCTTCAACCGAAATACAGCAATGCTGATTGGCGGCAGAAATAGGTATGGCGGAAGTACTTCCCCGGGCGAGCCCTTTCACAAGAAAAGGTCTTACGTAGACGGCACACAATTTAAACAACACGTCCAGACTTATTCTATTCTGTATTCATCTAGATATGTTACCTTCTCGTCGAGTGCCTTGTGGTGTTCGAAGAGGCTCTTCAGTGCCTTCAGTACTTCCACCTCGGAGGAGACTCCAGACTGCGCCGCCGCCTGCCGCTTCACCACGGTCATGCGCAGCGAGCGCTCGTGCCTCGACACCAGGCATTCTAGATGTTCTAGGAGTAGCTGGAAATATGACAATTTATATTATTTTGAGACATCAAGACAGACGTGATAAATCAAGACCTTTAGATTAAGCCAAAGGGGTGCCACTGCGGGGCCACCTCACAAACAATGGCCCACCTGCTCTCATGTCCTCTCTGCCCACCCACCTGCACACGAGAAGACTTGTACTAGGCAACAGAGGGGTGTGGAAGTTGCTCTCTACTGGGCTAATAAAATTTAGAAGTCAAACAGCCATTGACACGAAGGTAGAAAAAGAAGAAGACCTTCTAGAGTCTAGAAGGTCTTGATTGTTCTAGTCTAGAATCTAGACTGCAGTGTTCTATCCACTGCACCTTGCAGTGGATAGAGAAAACGAGAAAAGCATACCTCACCATCAGATGGGAATATTAATTGATCAGGAGAAAGAGAGAGATAGAGACATAATTTTAAAGGTAGGTGAGTGTACAAGAACATACATAGATATATAGACCCAAAACTAATATGACATATACCTAATGTACGTTATAATCTAAATATGTAAAACAAAGTCAGGTTTCTATGATTTTTTTTTAATATACATATATTATGATCGGGATAGAAAGATATGCTACTTTTACCCAACTGCGCAGGAGGGTAATTTTTTATGGACAAACCACGCGTGCGAAGCCGCGGGCGGGTGAGCTAGTAATATTGTAACTATAAGTAATAAATTATATAGAATGTATACCTACAATAAAATAAAACTACAGAGAAAGATGAAGAAAGATATTTAACTTCTTCCCTTCTCTTTAACTTTCCGTCTGAAAATGTAAGTGATGCGCACTTCGCGAGGAAGGCCATTCCAATTTTTTGCCGCATTAACGGTGGAGGAGCCACCAAAACAGCTTGAAGTGTGTTGAGGTGTTTTCCACTGTGACCAGGAAAGGAGTTTACGAGTTATAACCGTTTATATAGTAGATGAGTTTTATTTATGGATTCTATAAATACATAACTTAAACTCGCTGTTGCTACTTGTAGACACCATAAAGTTCTTATGGAGTAAATTGTTGAAAAAAACTCCCAAGTGATGTACAAAAATTGGCAATTAACAAATTTAAAAACGTAATTCATCAAAATCTTTATAAAAAAGCCTACTATAAAATATCGGATTATTTAGATGATAGAGAAGCTTGGGATTGAAATTGCTCCAACTCGTTCAAAATGTTACAATTTAGACGTAATTTATTTTCTGTATTGTAATTTATTCTGGAGATCAATGAGGGGGAGGCCTTTGTCCAGCAGTGGACGTCCTACGGCTGATATGATGATGATGAATTTATTCTAAAAGGATCATTAAAGATGATTAGTGATATTATATATATTATTTGGATCATTTAGTGTGATAGTTAGTAGTGATAGTTTTATTGGTTTAAAATAGTAGGTATTTAATTTTGTAATACATGTATATTTAATATGGTTTGATTTGAACAATAGTAGTGTTTGTCTTATTATGGCTACCCTTGATCAAGAGATACGTGAGGTAACATAAACTGAACTCAGCGGAAGACCAGCGCTGCGGCATATTAACATACCGTAGCATCATGCTGAGCTGAGTACCTATTCATCTCCACACAGAGCTTTTAAGTTTGTTAGTGCTTAGGTTAGATTGTATTGTTGTTGTGTTTTATTTTCCTTTATTACTGTGTGATTGTTGAATAAAATGTTTTCTTTCTTTCTTTCAAAAAAACAACCAGCCTTATTTCTTGCCTTTCTTTCCTGGCTTGGTCGCGAAGGGAACGGGCAGTAAAATTGACGTTTCAAAGTGATCCTTGTGATTGTAATGAATAAAAGATTTTGACTGTGACATAACTTTATATTTTTATTTTATTTTTTATTTATTTATTAAACGCACAAAACACATTACAACCACTTACAATAAAATATTACAATATTGTTCTAAG
This sequence comes from Philereme vetulata, assembly GCA_918857605.2. Lineage (NCBI taxonomy): Eukaryota > Metazoa > Arthropoda > Insecta > Lepidoptera > Geometridae > Philereme > Philereme vetulata. Next base: position 1,620,623 of record OU975459.1, on the reverse strand, counting down.
TTACCACACACTTATTTTGTGAATTGTTTTTGCAAATTTCCCGTACTGTGCTGTAGCGAAATACCTGGAAAAGGTCTGCCCGACTCTCGATTTCAGATTTACTACGGAGATATATAACATTTATTATGATTTTATGTGGCCTAAAATTGTTTTCCCAAATGTGTAATCTGCTCTCGAGCTATAACCATTCACCTGGCAAGTAGCAACCCCAAAATCAAATTCAGATTTATTTATTCATTAAAATCACTTTGAAACGTCCGTTTTAATGCCTGTTCCTTCGCGACCAAGCCAGGAAAGAAAGGCAGGAAACAAGGCTGGTGGTTCTTTTTAATGATCCTTTTACAACAAAGAAAATAAATTACGTTTAAATTGTAACATTCTTGACCGAGTTGGAGAAATTTCAATCCCAAGCTTCTCTATTATGTAAATAATCCAATCGTCACTTATAAGAAAACTAATCACGAATATAATTTTAAGAAAACGTTTAGACAACCCCTTAAGAGATTTTTCAAGTGTTTATCACTAAAACTTACTGAAGTTTTTGTTCAATAAAAAATAAGACAGGGATGGCACATGCCTTAGATTTTTTGGTTATCACAGTTTTAGGCGTATCTACAACATACATTTTTCTAGCAAAAAAATCCAATGGCCAGGTTTTTATCTACAAATCTACTAGATCTCGTTAGATTTATATTAATGTTTAAACATTCGATATTATAATAAATGATTTATTGTGTATTAGAATCGAAGACGGCTAGGACAACAAATCGGGGATTCTAGGGGTCTAGACGGGTCCTGAATAATACAGTGGCTTTGGCAAATAAGTCGCGGTACAACTGTTACTAGAATCTTTTGTTGGGTAGTCTGTAGCCCGATCACAGGGCCCAATTCTGTTTCAATTTACTATAAAATAAATAAATAAATATAAACATTAATTTATATATAATTTAACATATTAATATAAAAGTTGTCTGGAAGAGATCGCTTTTAGCGATAAGACCGCCCATTGTACCTTTATTTATTGTTTATTTCCATTATTGTATTTTTATTTGGTGTGCAATAAAGAGTATTTCATTCATTTCATTCATTCATTCATTGCTGGAAATTTCACGCAGCGCTATCTAGCCCCAAACTAAGCAGAGCTTGTATTATGGGAACCAGATAACTGATAGAATAATTATATGCATTTTTTTGTAAATACATACTTATAATATATAGAGAAACAACCAGACCCGGAACAAATATCTGTAGATCATGCAAACATTTGTTCCGCGGCGGGAATTGAACCCGCTACCTTTTGCGTCTCAGCCGGCTATTGCCCACTGCACCACGGAGGTCGTCACATATTGAGCTATACCATTCTTTAACGATGATTGTTGTTCCTGTCTTAAGCTGCAAAGCTTTCAGAGGTGTTGTCATAGCAACGGCGGTAATTGAAATGAGTATCTATAGTGAATATTTTGCGACGATACCATTGTCATAGTCATAGAAGCGATTAACGTCGAGCAAGATAGAAAATATAGTAAGTCAAATCCAGTGACAACCTACCATATTCACGATTTTTTAAACCCCAACGAAAAAAGAGATAGATAGATATAAATAAATAATGTAGGATATTGCACACAACGCTACATAGCCCCAAACTACGCAAATCTTGTACTATGAACCAGATAACTGATAGAATACTTATACTGTTTGTACTAAAAACGGGATGTTTACCATAATTTGTGAGTTTTTGAGTATCCCGATATTTCGACGCAGTTGCATGCGCCATGTAGTACAAATGCAGTTTTTAGTACAAATAGTGTTCATAACCATGATAGTTTCAATAGTTAGAATACTTATATGCTTTTTTTTGTATATACATACATATAAAATGGGTTTGGCGGACGACAAGAGATCTTCCTACCGAGCGACCTTTGGCTCGGGGTACTAAGACCTATATAAGGAACACGCGGAAATACAAGTAGCAGTTTTTGAACTGATTAACCCTCCGTGGTCCGAGACACGTTCTCGGAGACCCGGATGACGAAATCACCTCCGCTAATGCGGAAGAGATTTCCGAATCATCTACATTAGACAGAGCAAACACTTCACAGATACACCGACCTCGCCAGCGAGGTCGACGAGTCCTTTCAGTCGCCGCCAATACGAGGTACAAGCACGTACCCGGGCGTTCCTCTCATATCCCCACCCTGGCAACAGCCCCCGCCGAGGTTCGTACCTAAGTGGTGCCCTTGCGCTAGTTGCCTCATCAAAACTTACAGGGCTGAGCGCCTTCTGCGCTCGCCAAAAGCTCGGTTAAGCTGCAACGGCCTCAGAGGCCAACAGCGAGATCTGTCTGTCTGTCTGTGGCATCAAAGTTCCCAAACGGATGGAGCGATTCCGAGGCAGTTTGTTTTCATTAAAAAGTGACTTTAGCTGGCATGGTTCTCGTAGCTATGAGTGAGATCCAGAGAACCGCTCTGAACACTATCAGCACTTTTCTTATGGTTAGGGGATCTCAGCTGTAAAATGGTTTTTTTTTGTTACTCTTTACGTGTTTTTATGTATCGGGGGGTATTTGAAATTGTGTAAAAACTTACTAGCTAAATAAATAAAATAAGTTATTTTTACGGCCTGGAGATGGAACAAGTATATTGCCCACCTAAAGTTAAGTGGTAACCATCGCATATAACAAAGTATTACCTCGTAGGCCACGCACTTTTTTTTTAAAAAAAACTAAATAGTTCTTCGTTTGACCACAATCTCACCTGATGGTAAGCGATGATGTGGTCTAACCTTAAAGAGAGCCCGGATTGTATTCTTTAGGAACCTTAGAAACGTACCCTACTTACTACCCTGCGTCCATCAACAAAGTCAAAATCTTTTATTCATTAAAATCACAAGGATCACTTTGAAACGTCAATTTTACTGCCTGTTCCTTTGCGACCAAGCCAGGATAGAAAGGCAAGCCAAGGCAGGCTGGTTGTTTTTTTTAATGATCCTTTTAGAATACATTACAATACAGGAAATAAATTAAGTCTAAATTGTAACATTTTGAACGAGTTGGAGCAATTTCAATCCCAAGCTTCTCTATCATCTATAATCCGATATTTTATAGTAGGCTTTTTTATAAAGATTTTGTTTAATTGCGTTTTTAAATTTGTTAATTGTCAATTTTTGTACATCACTTGGGAGTTTGTTATAAAAGCGAACACCTTGCCCTTTAAACGATTTACTAACTTTATGGAGTCTACAAGTGGCAATAGCGAGTTTATCTTTATTTCTAGTATTAATATTATGATAATCGTTATTTTTCTTAAACAAATAAATATTTTTGTGAACATACATCAGATTTTCATAGATGTATTGACAAGGGAATGTCATAATATTTATTTCTTTAAACTTATTGCGTAATGATTACGTAATACAGCTAGAGGCATACAGGCTAAGCTTACCCTGGTATTGTTTCTTTCTGCCTTGAGCTCTGAGATCTCCTCGTCTCGCTCTAACAGCTGTTCCCGCGCTTGGTTGAGCTCCTTTGTGAGGGTCGCGAATTCCTGCAGACAAAATAAAAAATACGTTAGCTTTATATCAAAACTTTTCGAAGATTATGACGACTAAGAAATAATCAGAAGAATATGTTTTGAAGTAAAACTTCTTTACGCACGCTTGACTTGGGGAGTAAGCTGGTGAATGCGTTACGAAAAGTGCGAACGGACGTTAAAAGGGAGATATAAGTTAGTGAAGATAGAATGAGAGTGAGTTACGTTTCGTATATTTTTAAACGTTAATGTGCGAGTGCGAGTTGCGTCTGTCCAGAATGAACATAGACTGATCGATCTACAGACATGTGGACAATTTTGTAATTGAACAATTTTATAAATTAATATTTTGAAAAAGATGTTTTACTTCAGACGTGTGGTCTTAAGCACACTCGTTTTTTTTCTAACGCCCATTTTCTGTGCACTATAATCAACCTTATCCTCAAAGGTTTGCTGGAAGAAAACTCTTGAAGGTTAAAGGTTAGGTTCGCTTAGGGTTGCCTTTGTAGGTACATGTCTATTTTGTAATTTTTTATCTGTGCAGGACACAGTTAAGAAAAACGAAAAACTAGAAATAATATCAACATAAAAACCTTATACTTCTTAGATACCATTCATTTACGCTCATTATAAAACTAACAAAGTGAAGAGTTCTCTAAAATTACGTTAGAAACATTCTTTAATATTTTACTTCTCAGCTAAAATGTATTTTCCGCTATTTCATTGTGAATGCTAAGCAGTAACGCTATCTGAAAGAGCACTTTGCGCCGCGAAACTGCAATTCCGTCGGACACCTTCAAAATGCTGTTACAATTTACAAGTGCATACAATTAATACATACATTTTTGCGGTTACCGGTGCTTCATTATATAAAACAAGCTAACCCGCCTGACTTTATACAGATTTCAAAATAATATATAACCAATATGGTTTTGAGTTAATACAAGATCCTATTAAAAAGCACTTTCCTTTTTCCCGAATTTTTTTTTTAGTCAACTTTCCTATTTTTGTTTTTAATTCTTTTTTAGCATTTCATACACAAAAGGTATTAATAAATTCGCTTGCAACCAAGTAGAAATATAATTAAGAAGATACACACCAATCTTACATTGATATTAATCATAAAACCAACATTGCAAACATTGAGATTGAAAACATATTTCAGCATCTCGTTCCGTAATAGCTTAGCACAAATAATAGAAAGCTTCAAAGTGTATTCAAAGATTTTAAAGGCTAATGGTATCGAACAGAGTGAAGATTCATACACATTAAGGCATGCAGGTAGGAAGATCGTCTAGACACGTGTTCAAAGGTTTACACGGAACAACCGAAGCCGACTTCTTCAAGGATGGTTACTTCTGCTTCGAATAATGTTTGGTAGGGGATTTTTTTTATACAACTTATGTGGCAAACGAGCATGCAGTTCACCAGATGTTAAGTGGCTACTGCAGCCCATGGATATCCACATAGAAATAAAAACAAGCTATTATGTTGTCTTGATCTCTATGTGGATACGTTGCCATACTATAGGACTTAGCTGTTATGCCTATGTGCCAGTAATTACAGGAACATACCATTACCATCTAACCGGAACACAGCAGCATAAGTACTGCTATTTGGCGGCAGATAAAGGTATGGCGGTGGTGCCCACTTCCTCGAGCTCGTTCACAGAAGCTCTACGACCAATAAGCTACACATCACCTTTATAGCAGTGAAAATTATAGTTAACATAACGTTTTAATTTACTGGAGACGAATAATCCTTTACATAAAATTACCAGCCATTTACCATTATGTTAACTAGTTTTTTTTTAAATTTCTTGATAAATAACTTAATTTGCGGTGGTTGAGTTTTAACATGCCGTTAAGGGAAAATACTTTTCGACATTCTTAACAATCCTTTGTAAACCAGTCGAGTGTTGCCAGAGTCTTATCAGATTGGTCGCGAGGAACAAGCGTAAATTGACGATTTAAAATGACCTAAAGTAGATCAAAGGTTGTGAAAAAAGAATTAGGCACCTAAAATGTTGCAAGCTATTGTCAGGTTTTGCGTTATTAAATAAGACTGATAGGGACTCTGTTCTTTCACGCAAAAAGATCTTAAAGCTTCCACTACACTTAATACAATTTATCCAAACCTTGAGAAAGAATAAAGCCATTGAATCTGAACTTTCTCAAAGCAAAATCTTAACCTTGTCCTCCCGAAAATAAAGCTTTAAATGCAAGCATTGATTGAGGTCACCTCGTGTAAACTTAGCAAATGAAGCGCCCACCTTGAGCCAGTTCCACGAGGCGTTATACTAGAGCATAGCCAGCGTTCTGATTGGCCTGTTTGTCTACCTTGCCCAATGCCATTGGTATGCACTGTTCATGAACTTGTGAATGAGCCGAAAAGCTAAATAAAAACTCACATAGTTTATGTTTTAGTCGGTAGTGCCGGTATAAGTTGAAAATAAAACATGGCAATGTTAATTGATGTTAAAAACGCGGGAGTAAGCAACGAGTATAATCAAAACACTTTTCATAAAATAAATTAGAATTTAAAAAAAGAACAAACACAATTCATGATTAAACTAGCGAGTGGCCAGCATTTTATTTCTTCTAAATTCAAAAATCATTCTATTGGCCAGACATGGCCCGCAATCTTTTATCAAATTTAAAAATCGTTCTATGTTAGTTGAGATACTCGCGAGTATGTTGTCAGCATTGATTTTTTACAAAGCTAGCGTTGCCCAACCCTAAACGTAGATTTGCAGTTTTACGGATTCCCACGGCACTCTTTTGACAGCTCCACAATGCAGCCTCGGGGTTCGGCTCAACCTTTGACTTGTATCGTTAAGGTTTAACCTGGCGCCGTGTTTTCAGACAATGTTCCGGATAAAGCTTTGTAGTTAATTTGTACGTTCACTTTGAAACAGCGTTTCGCGTATATTTAACAGAAGTTTAATTCAGATTTGTGAAAAAGCTAGTATTACTGCGCTGAACATGATGACTAATAAACATGAATACAATATACTTACTTTAAATTTTGTACATATTTTATGGTTTGTGAATTTAAAAGGTAAAGATATTACTTTACCACAGTGACCATTAAAACGGATAAATTAGTAAAATAGGATTATATAATGAGAAGCCGCAGAGTCATCTGTTCCTGATTTTGGCAGCCATGAGCATTTATTATAACGATCAATGGTGGTACTTATTGAAAAATGAGTTTAATATATCATTTAAAGCTATTTTAATTTAAAAGTTATTTTATAAATACTTTGTAATATGATTTTAGAGTCCCTTGTCAATTAGAGTTTATTAAAACGTATCTACAGTGATTTTTCAATGCTAAGATAGCGCTTTCGTCTTCATTCACACCAGACTGTTTATCATAAATCTGTCAAAAATAATGTGTACACAAGACTACTCTTACCGACCTATTTATTTAACTCAGGCTGCGACAGATAAGAAAATATCCTCGTGCTTGGATAATTTAAAATAGCTAATTAGGAAATCGTACTCAAATCAAACTATTTAAAATAACCATTATAAAAAAAAGACTGGTGAAGTTTTGCCGAGCACAATTGAATTAGGCCTATTCTTGGCAGCGCAACGTTCCATCAATTTCTTCGCGTGGTTTTTTCACACCAAGGATTCTGCTAAGCCTAGATATCTATGTAATTTATGGCCTTCTCGAGAACGGTCCCGTGATTTATTGAACGGTTTCCACTCAACTGATTTTCGCGATATCCCAGGCAACAGTTGTCCGTTTTACTGTTAGAAAGAATATCCGGAGAAAAGGAAGAATCTTCGGATATCGGTGTATTGTAGTGCCTAGTGTATCACTAAAGATTATTTTGAATAAAAAATATAAATAAATAAATAATGCTGGACATTTCACACAGCGCTGTAGATGAATGTAAACTTTTTACAACATAGGTGAGTTGTTAGTTTGGAACGTCGCGTCGCAATAGCTGAATAGATTCGGTTGGACAAGGTTATGCGTATGTGTTATGCAAGTACCTCTGTAATTTTAATTTAAGAGTTATGTAAATAAGATTAGTTTAATAGTTAAGGTTATGAATGAATGAAAGCACTTTATTGTACACCACAAAAGAAATAAACATAAAAATTAAAATTCACAAAGCAACAAGTACAATGGGCGGTCTTATCGCTTATAAGCGATTTCCTCCATTACATTGGTTATATTTTTTATTTATTTTTTTGTTTTTTTGTGATGATATGAATAAATGTATTTGCTTCTTCTTTCTATACAGAAGCTCTAAAAACATATTCCATGTTTGTACTATGCTTTACTGGTTTTTATACCACTAAGGCTGCAAACAAGAAAGAATACGGCCCACAGGATGAAAAGGTGTTATCGTAGAGTAATTTAGATATTTATACGTTTTGTAACACCAATGCTCACCAAAAGTCTAAAACAATGTTTCCTTTCAGGGCGGATGGCTTTATAGAAGGTCCAGATAATTACACAATAATCTATATTCATTTTTATGTATTCCACAGTGTTTTATGTATTAAGTACAATCAAAACAATTGCGCTCGCTCTAAAACTCTTCCCCTGTTATTTTCATGCCAGATGACTTCCGTCAATCAAATGTTTTTTTATTCTATCTTATCTTATATTTATATAAAACAAAGTCGGGTTTGTTCGAACACTTATAACTCAAGAACGGCTGGACCGATTTTGATGATTTTTCATTTGTTGTATTTTTCTCCACCCCGAATAACAGAATAACTATTAAAATATCGGACAAAAATCACGTCAAAAGATATTATGAAGAAAAAAATTTTCTCATACATTGATGCAGATTTAGATGGCCGACGTATATTTACAACCTGCGTCATATGCATGTCAAGGCGGTACTAAGTTCGCCGGGTCAACTAGTCTATCAAATAAAATAGGCATGGCAATACGTGCGTATTCTACCATCGAATTACCTATGTTGATAAAAATAGTAATAGCTCGAAATTATGACATCGTCACAGGTACGACTCGTGTTGCCAACATTGCAAAATTGTATTGCACTATATTTGGATTCAAAAGATTTTGTAGTAATATTTCCGTGAAAATGTATACATAGGGAAAATATATATTTTCGCACGAATCAAGCAAGTCGCAGCTGTAGTTATCACACAACGTTGCTCCATTCACTTCCGTGCGCTCTAATAAATCTTTTGAAGCACTCGCAAAGCCCTGCACAAAACCACAGGTTGAAGAGTACAGCACGCTAACTATGCTAATGTTAACGAGTAGGTGCATATGTTACTACAGTTAAAATGGCACTTCGTCAGGATGGATTACCAGTTACCATCCCTAGCCATCGCCTAATTTTTGCGGTTACCATTGCCCATAAACAATGTATTATCCAAGTATTACCTCACATTATGGTGATTTGTAATTAACGCCGAGGAATATATAACCAGAGCTTTCATCAGCCCACATCTTTTTAACTCATTTAGTCACACCAGGATTGAGCTATCACTACCTACCTGTATACCAAATTTCACGATGATAGGATCAACGCTTCGAAAGTTAACCTCGGACAAACAAACATACATACAAACAACGTCGATTCGCACCAGTTGATTTGGAGATCTCGCTTCGCTCGATCAATTAAAATTTTATTATATTCTTAGTTATATAAAAAAAACTCAAAGGGGATTATGGAAATTCCCTCAGACCAGATTTTCGGCTGCAAGGTGGACTATGAGACTTAGTATCAATATCCCCCTTGAGGGGAATTCCCAAGGTCAATTAAGGGGACAATTGTAACACATCTAATGAGCCCGCAATTTCTTTTTTTAGTAAATTGTATATAACCCGTTCTAAATACTTAAATAAAACAAATTGCTGTATGCGAAGATGTGGAATGAACTAGCCATTCCAGACGCGAGATAATTTCACAGGACCCCATTTACCGCATTACCATAAGCAAATCTGTCTTTCCTGGTCTCTGAGGGCACTCCGGCTCGCGTGCATTAGTGCACCATTAGCGAAGATATGTGGTACTGCTGTTAGCAGTTCACGTAGACTAATTGACCGATTTTTATAAATGGAAATAAGATACATATATGTGAAATAAATGTATGTAAGTATTCTATCAGTTATCCGGTTCCCATAATACAAGCTCTGCTTAGTTTGGGGCTAGATAGCGCTGTGTGAAATGTCCAGCAATATAAAAAAAAATACAGCCGTCTAACGGTACAACTTTACAAGTAATTGTTTTTTAAATTGTATAGAATAACAATTTAAAATTAAAATAATATAGGTACGAGAATCTTAAAATTTATAAAATCATCGCGAAAATTACGAACCAGACGGGATAAGAACCCAAACCCCAAATCCTTACTCTTGATACAAGAATGCTTATTGCGAGAATAATTGATCGTTGTTTTTGGTATTATATTAAAAATCTAGTACAGAATATATAATGTTCTGTATCGACTTACTAATTTGTTTATAAAGGATTTCCAATGAGTAAGTTAGATTTAGACATTTAGATAAAATACAATATAAGCGCTCCCTGCGCTCACTCTGTGAAGGCAACCACACCTAACGACTAGGTACAAAAAGCAGCGTTAATCGTAAACGTAGAGAAATGTAAAGAGGTTTCTACAGTGTAGAAAACGCTTCGACAATACCCCGGGTGTTGCCGGTGTCAATAGGCGACGGTGACCGCTTACCATCAGGTGGGCCGTAATCCTGTTTCCCCACAAATAACATAAAAAAACAACACCGATATAAGTTTAAAGATATTGATTTGTCACACGTCGTGTGTTTTAGATGAAATCTCGTTTTTATTTTAATTTTCATAGATCAAAGAGGGTTCACCAATTTTTTGCTGATTTGCTGACTGTACGCAACTCTAGATATACTTTCAAATCTTATATTCTTGGCTTGGTCACATTCGATGGAACAAGGTACAATAAAAAAAAACTACGAGCTTTATAGTAGTCGCTGGTGGTAGAGCTTTTGTGAACGGGCTCGAGGAAGTGGGCACCACCGCCTTTATCTGCCGCCAAATAGCAGTACTTGTGCTGCTGTGTTCCGGTTAGATGGTAATGGTATGTTCCTGTAATTACTGGCACATAAGCATAACAGCTAAGTCCTATAGTATGACAACGTATCCACATAGAGATCAAGACAACATAATAGCTTGTTTTGAATTCTATGTGGATATCCATGGGCTGCAGTAGCCACTTAAGGAGGCACCGGAGGGACAATCGCCCATACAACACGTACTACCAAGATCATTTCTAATTGGAACATATTTCTACCTTAATAAGGTATTATTTTAATTTTAATAGTATTTATCTAGGTTCCCAACCATATATTAGATCAAAATACTTACCTAAAATGAAATAGAAGCGTATCGCATTCTGCATGTTTTTACGTCATAAAAGACCTGTTTTCAACCTAATTGTTTCGTATTAAAAACAACAACATCTTACGTATCCTAGTCATGGGAACATAGATTATATCGTCTAGTTACAGAATAACAACACAATGAGGAAAATACAACAAGTTTTCAGTCATCATTTATGGTATTACTGAACACGGTCAAAATCTAATCAAATTTAGAATCATTATATTGCTATCACTGTCGCTCTGCGTGGCTAAACTTCGTCACTAAAAAGGGATAGCGATATTCAGACCGAAGTTTTTGACGTGGCCGAATTGAAGTAGCGCTCAGTGTTCGCCGGCGCGTTAACATCTGGTGGACTGCATGCTCGTTTTCCATATAAGTAGTATAAAAAAGACGCATATGCTGTGTAACTTCTGACCACTGCGCGCGCTCATTGGCCAAATCAAATAGCGCGCGCTTCCCCGGTTTCCTATTACACATTTCAGTCCTTTTTGCCAAAATCACTCCCACAAACCGACAGGAAATATGTTCAATAATTCTTCTAATTATCGGAAATATAATATACACACTTTTACTTTAAATGGTGTCAAAAAATAAGGTATAAGTTAAGTGCAAGGTGCACATATATCAGAAAACAATTTGATATCGCATGTATTCCTCATTCGTTCTTTTATGATCCATAGTTAATACTACTTGATAGTAAGATAATGGAGTATATGATGATGGCAATAGATAAAAATGAAGAACCTATTGGGCCCAGCTTAGTGATGTGCGTTTATTACGTCTGTGTAATCGATTGGCGATTCATTGCAGCTATTTCGGGCTGGTAGTAATTCGGGGGTAGACGACCTATTAATAATTAAATTGGACATTGTTAAGAGCCGTAAAAAAGTTTGTGCAAAGTAGGTATTGTGATATCGTGCACGAAATATATTCATTATTTTTGGGATGAAAACACAAGCTGTTAGCCCACCTAATATTAACAAAATATAACCTGCATACTCCCAAAATACTTCCAACTACGACTTGGCCTACATAGCATTGCACCCATCACCCTGACTGAGGTAAAAATCTCATGTGTCTGCAATTTCTTAAACAGGGCTTAGTTTTTTTTTATTATATTTAAATTCAGTTTCTTGCAGCACTTTCAGCGTTAACCAATACGTGCAGCAATTTAATAGGCACTTATAAAAATACATAGGAATTGATTAACTTAAGAATCTAATACCACCTGGAGATGGAACAAGCCTAACCCACCTGATGTCAAGTGGTAACCATCGCCTATAACAAAGTATTGCCTCGTAGGTCACGCACCTTAGAAACGTGCCCTACGATGCACTGCCCTGCATGCAGGTGTAATGCCTCATGTGCCTGTAACTTCACCGGAGACCATTCCCTTCATACTGAAACACAGCAATGTTGTTTGGCGGCAGAAATAGTACTTCCCCGGAGGAGCCCTTCCACAAGAAACTATACTAATGAAAGAATCAATGAGATAAAAATGGTAAAAGGTTTTTTAGAACGAATTAATACAGTCGTGGCGGCTCGATTCTTTTACTAAGATAATTCTACCAGTTCTCTATATTTTTGTGTATATTTTTTATGCTGCAACGACTATCCGACAGCTATTTGTTCACCAACGCAGTGGACAAACAGATAAAAGGATAGCACAATACGAAGCTGTCAATACAATATATTGGAGCGCGGCGGGACCCCGCATTCCAGGACAGATACGGATACCTATTATACTCGTAGGTATCGTTTTTTATTAGTACCTACTGTTTCAAACGTCCACTATTTTCGTTATAGATAAATCTTTATTTCAGACTTATGGGCCATTCCTACACAAATACACATAATTAACAAAAAAACCAGATAAGTCCGAGTTGGACTCGCCCACCGAGGGTTTCGTACAAAATTAAATGTATATAAATATAAATATTGCTGGACATTTCACACAGCGCTATCTAGCCACAAACTAAGCAGAGTTTGTACTATGGTTACTAGGTAACTGATAGAATACTTACATACTTTTTTTTTGTAAATAAGAGATAATAATAAATAAATAAATAAATATTGCTGGACATTTCACACAGCGCTATCTAGCCCCAAACTAAGCAGAGTTTGTACTATGGTTACTAGGTAACTGATAGAATACTTACATACTTTTTTTTTGTAAATAAGAGATAATAATAAATAAATAAATAAATATTGCTGGACATTTCACACAGCGCTATCTAGCCCCAAACTAAGCAGAGTTTGTACTATGGTTACTAGGTAACTGATAGAATACTTACATACTTTTTTTTTGTAAATAAGAGATAATAATAAATAAATAAATAAATATTGCTGGACATTTCACACAGCGCTATCTAGCCCCAAACTAAGCATAGCTTGTACTATGGGAACCAGATAACTGATAGAATACTTATATACTTTTTTTTTTTGTAAATACATACTTATAATACATAGAGAAACAACCAGACCCGGAACAAATATCTGTAGATCATGCAAACATTTGTTCCGCAGCGGGAATCGAACCCGCTACCTCCTGCGTCGACAGTTTCGATGATTTATAACGTATTTTAAATAAAGGCCATATTTTCTATGATTTAATTACAAGTGTATTATTTTCAGATTTTTTCCTGTACTTATAGCATAATACGATATTAGGTACTTCCATGCCAAATTTCATAGTTCTACGTCAACGGAACCCTATAAATTTTGATTCCCTTGACAGTGTCGAAATATACGTTTATGCGGCATAGACGGCCGTATCTTTTTTTACGTTAACTTCGAAGTTTGATTTTTTCACAGCTCAAGGGACTGTAGACCTGAGTGTATGGTGTTTCATTTCAACTCGATACCTCCACGCGTTTCCGCGATAAAGGGTATTGACTGACAGACAGACAGACAACAAAGTGATACTACAAGGGTTCCGTTTTTTTCTTTTGAGATACGGAACCCTAAAAAAATACAATAATGTATTAGGTACATACGTCCTATAGCTTAGGTGACAATAACCACCCAACGTCTGTACATCCTAGAATGAAGTACTTCTGCCAGAATTCTAATGATGATAAGTCAAGCCAAATAAGCAAAAAATGAGGCCAAACTCGGAAGGAGAGATAATTGCTGGTACTCGTACTTACATTTGGGCGTTCTAAAAGTTATTGATTAAAACGCTTATTTATCGCGTATGTACCTATGTATGTACGTGGTCACGGCTGTTGCAACGCAGTCGAAACGTCGGGATAACAAAGGAAAAAGGCACTAACGCGATAAATACCCGTTTTAATCAGTAATTATGCCAGTATAAAAGTTGTCTTCATCATCATCATCATCAGCAGCATCAGCGGGTAGACGTCCACTGCTGAACATAGGCCTCCCCCTTAGATCGCCACAACGAGCGGTTGGTAGCCGTTTGCGCCCAACGGCTCCCCGCGATTCTTACTAGATCGTCGGTCCACCTTGTGGGGGGCCGGCCTACGCTGCGTCTTCCAGTCCGTGGTCTCCACTCGAGTAACACAAAGTTGTCTTAAGTCTCATAAAATCTCGTGTTGCGTCGTCGTAAGTTATTCAAGGTCAAAGTTCACAAAAATCTGTTAAATAATAGCGTTACTACAAGTGTCAACTCTGGACATGAAATCTCCTACGCTGATTAGCGTTGATTGTATCAACGAATGAGACTGCGTCTGACGGAACTGTGAATAATATTTTTTTTTCTTTACTTCTGCATAGTATAAAATGAAGTCTGTTCCGCTGTCTGTTCGCTTAGATCTTTTAAACTACTCAACGGATTTTAATGCAGTTCAACAATAGATAGAGTGATTCAAGAGGAAGGTGTATATGTATAATACATACATATTATAGTACAGAAAAGCCGAAAAACATATTTTTGTGCGCTTAAATCGCAAACGCTGGCTAAACCTTACGTGATAGATCAAATTAATGTAGGTAGGTACTACGGAATTGTATATCTTAAAAAGATCGATTACCTGACTGCGCGGGAGGTTATGTTTTATGAAAGCCGTGTGCGAAGCCGCGGGCGGGTCAGCTAGTAATTGATAATTAGTGTCAGTTCAGGCCTTCAAAATACCAGAGCACCAATTTATATCTTCATTCTATAATTTGTAACTAGCTCATTCAAGGATTCATTCAATCATTCGCTTTCTAGTTTCACCATTCATTCACTCACTTGTCATCAAACCAAGCACACATCACTTTTATTATAACTAATCCTGTCGCAATTTAGGGGTTTTTATTGCACCTGAATATCCTCCAAAGATATTACAATGTCCATCAAGCTACAGGATATTCGTAAACAGGGTTTGAAAAAACATTAAAACGTTTACATAAAAAAATTAAACACAAAAGGGAAAGGTAAAATACAATAACAAATCTTGATTTCTGGCTCCAATCAGTAGGTAGATAAGTAGATAGGTGAAAAATATACAAAATGCTAGAAGTCAAAGATTACATAGCGGTAATAGAAATAACAGGAACATTCCACACAACTCCCATCAAATTACTAAGTAGGAATGATCGATGTTAATTACTACGGCTTTTTTTCTTTATGTATGTTTAGATCCGTAAGTCAATTAAACCAGAATTGATTTAAATGGAATTTGGAAAAGATTAGTGGTTCTCTAGTGAGTCGGTTACCCCCGTAACCAATTCTACCTATACGACACTACTCAACCAAACACGCGAGTAAAACTGATTTAAAACAGGCTTTTAGCAGAAGAATAATATGCACTGGGATGAAAGCAATTTAATTTGAAACCCAAAAAGTTTTAGGTCAAAGTTTCTAAGAACAATCATCATCATCATTGGGCGCTTAACTGATAGCGCACTGCTAGTTATAACCCTCCTCCCTCAAACGCCACTCCAATAGATCGCATCCAAGTCGTAAGACCTGACTATAATATACAGTCTGTCACCGCATTTACGACATTAATTTAAAGCACGGGTAGTGTTGATGCCTAGTATTGTCGTAAAATAGTTGTTTCAAATTCATTACCCAGTTTTTTTTTGTTTTCGATCTACCTTAATTTCCTATATATCAATGAAATAAAATTAAGTCCTAAAACATCAATGAAACAGCCAGTATAAAATAGATAAATAAATCATATTCATTCATCATGTAAGTAGGTGCACACGGCTACACATCAAGCTATACATTCCAGTATAAGCTGACCTCGCATTGTGTAGGCTTTTCGTAGAATGAGAGGTCAGCTTATACTGGAAATGTATAGCTTGATGTGTAGCCGTGTGTACCTGTTAAACTGATTAAGTGGCATCGGCGCAAAGGCGCCGCCGATTTACGTTAAATATTGTTTATTGGAAATGTATCGATTATTTAATAAAAATTCAAGCTACCTGTAACTTGAATATTTATCCAGTAATCGATACATTAAATTATACTGGTGGTAGAGCTTTTGTGCACGGGCTCGAAGAAGTGAGCACCACCGCCTTACCTTTATCTGCCGCCGCCAAATAGCAGTACTTGTGCTGCTGTGTTCCGGTTAGAAGGTAATGGTATGTTCCTGTAATTACTGGCACATAGGCATAACAGCTAAGTCCTATAGTATGCCAACGTATCCACATAGAGATCAAGACAACATAATACCTTGTTTTGAATTCTATGTGCATATCCATAGGCTGCAGTAGCCACTTAACATCTGGTGAACTGCATGCTCGTTTGCCATATAAGTAGTATAAAAAAATCTCCAATATCAGAAAATACAATTCTGCATATGTGTTTTAAATTAATGTCGTGAATGCGGTGACAGACTGTATATAGACCTAATTATAAGTACTTATTAGTTTAATCATTATTAAAACTACGGGATTTTGGTGTTTCGACTGGCAATGTTTCGGTTCAATTCGTGAACCTTCGTCAGGGTGAGTGCGATCCGCCCCGAATAACGTCTCGCCTCGCACTGCCCGTTATTCGGAGCGGACCGCACTCACCCTGATGAAGGTTCACGAATTGAACCGAAACATTGTCGAAGCACCGATAAGACAGTAAGTACGTGATAAATCCCGTATTTATAATAATGAAATGTCATAGAACTGATAATTAGTTATAAGCTGATGAAGAAGCATGCTGTAGGTACATACTGTTGGTGTATCTTTATATAAACTAATAAATAAAATACATGCAAAAAGCCCCAAGTAAACAGTGTCCACTGAACTATCAGTTAAATATGCAAGATAGCTGCAAGAGGCTTCTTTGAAAGTTCCATTAAATCAGCTCAGCTCCGATAGAATTAGGTCCGCGGTGGAATTACATTACAGCCGCAGCCACCGGCATGCGGGTATTACACTGGTACAGGGAGCCGATCGACTCACCCAATTAATCACACGAACTTGTTCGTTAAAATATACTATATTTTAACGTAAACATAAGGTCATACAAATCCCGTGGTTCAATAGTCAAATTTAAGCTCTGCCTTGAAAATAACTTAGTGAGAGTATGATTCTAGCATGACAATTCTTGATAGTCTGAGCCTTAGAACATTTAGACTGCTCTAAGCTTTGAGCGGTTGAAAAGCGTATTACTTGTCTAACTTTGGTTACTGGGTGATTTTTATAATACACAAGCTTCTGGCCGCGAATTCACACGCGTGGTTTATCAGTAAAAACATGACCCTCTTTCTGTGCAGTCGGGTAAAAATTAGCCTATGTCTCAATTCCGGTTATAATCTATCTTTATACCAAATTTCATCGAAATCGGTCCAGCCATTTAGTCATGTAAAAGTAACAAGCATAAGTTACTTTCGCATTTATAATACCTATTAATATGGATCTTAACAAAAACAGATAGGGCATACAAATCCCGTAGTTCAATCTAGTCAAATTCAAGGTCTGCCTTGAAAATATCCTAGTGATAGTCACGCTGTGATGACAATTCTTAATAGTAACTTTGAGCCTTAGAAGCATATAGGACGACTTGCGCAACGATGCCTAATCGTATTTAGTGCCTAAATAGATTTAAGAGAGATGTTAAATCGTGCAAATACGTCAGATTTCAACATTTCTAGTTGCTAAATATTTTTAGCGATTGTTGTACATACGGCTACACATCAAGCTATACATTTCCAGTATAAGCTGACCTCTCATTCTACGAAAAGCTTACACAACGCGAGGTCAGCTTATACTGGAAATGTATAGCTTGATGTGTAGCCGTGTGTACAAGCCGGGCTTACCGGCTGCTCTACTGCTCAGTGAAAAGCGTTTTAGATATCTAACTTTGGTGGATCTTGATGCCTGTCAATGCGGCGTTTGACTTTCTGAAGTATAAGATTAGTAAACACATGAAACTGTTCAAAGTAATTCAGTATATAGTAGGAAAGCCACAAAAAACTTTCCTAAATGGAATAATTTAAATTAATCACACTGTTTACACACAGAGGACGGATACGGACTACGATACGCCTTTTTCGCTTCACTCTCAACGTTAAATTAAGTTTCTCTCACTACAGGCGTGTTTAATTTCTAAGATAGAATTTAGTAGATTTTTATTGTCCTCACATTTAATCACTGAAAAATAATAGGTTACTTACCTATTATTAGAAAACACCCAACTAAAAGCTGATGATGATAATCATTCAAATTGTTTCATGAAACGCTGGACGATGTGGAGTGGTGGAGAATGTGCACCATTTATTGGTAGAATGTGTCCGCTTCCAGCGAAAAAGACAGTCACTGGTGGCGACTCACAACTTGAACAGATTCGACTTGGGTATTTTCAATGAAATCTTAGCAAACCCTATATCAGATGCAGCTAAGGCATTACAATTCACTTGTGTCTAATTATCTTATTTTTTTAAGTTAACTCGTCAAGGATCACACCTATACATTTTTGTATGGTTGTGGTTTCGGACTGATTTAATTAAGATGTTGTTCGTAATATTAAAAAAAAAATTGCTAGACATTTCACACAGCGCTATCTAGCCCCAAACTAAGCAGAGCTTGTATTATGGGAACCAGGTAACTGCTAGAATACTTATATACATTTTTTTTTGTAAATACATACTTATAATATATAGAGAAACAACCAGACTCGGAACAAATATATGTAGATCATGCAAACATTTGTTCCGCGGCGTGAATCGAACCCGCTACCTCCTGCGTCTCAGCCGGCTATTCGCCCACTGCAGCACGGAGGTCGTTTGTTTGTTTTGTTTGCCTTGTCGAGTACCTTCGATTTAATAAATTTATACTTACGATAGGACCCACATGTTTCTTTATAAAGGTCTTTACAATAAATTGGAATAAAAAAACGCTGGACGAGAGAACATGTCGCGTTCTGGTTTATCTTTGTATAAGTTGTATATACCTATAACATTGTTATCTATATTTTTGTGAATTTAATTTATAATTTCTTTTTTAAAAAACAACGTTTACTAAGATTTTTCAAGTATGCTTCGAACAAAAATACTGATCTGAAAATTACACGCTATTTTTCGGATAAAATTTTCAAACGTTTCTATTTTGAAATATTACAAAGTCAGATTCTAGATTGCGTCGCATTTTTGCTAAAATCTTTAATTAGAAGAGAATTTAAATACTTCGTGCCCGTTTACTGAGTGAACTGATATTCCAATTAGTGTTATTGGATTTTGGATTTTCATTCTGTAATAACATCGTTCACTCATCTGATAAACGGTTTCATTATGAAAATCGCATTTCCTTCAACCGAAAATTAAACTAAATATAAACCAAATATGTACATTTCTCTCATACACTACCCGCACTACTAAACCAAATAAAATTGCATAAAATCATCACACTAATATTATAAACTAGCTGACCCGCCCGCGGCTTCGTATGCGTGGTATTTCAATAAAAACATTACCCTCCTTTTTGCGCACTCGGGTAAAAAATAGCCTATGTCCTTCCTCATGATATAATCTATCTCCTTGCCAAATTTCATTACGATCCGTTCAGTCGTTTAGTTATGAAAAGGTAACAAACAAACAGTTACTTTCGCAGTTAATATGTATGTATTATACATTTAAACCATTATCTTGAATCACTCTACCTATTGCCGAAAACTGTATTAAAATCCGTTGACTAGTTTAAGAGATCTAACCGAACAGGCAGCGGAAACGATTTCATTTTATACTATCTAAAAAAGATAAGATTAAAAATAAGTTCTTATTGTGTGGATCTCTTTGTTTCAAATTTTAATACAGATGAGGTTCCAAATTCAAATCTCATTATGCCAGCGAGGGCATAATAATATTCAGTACTTACAACATTACTCCCGGTTCAGCCGTGGGGATGTAATCACCTGCTTTCGTTGAGATTTACATGACATATAATTGGCATTGTCGAGCAGGTGGTGTGAAAAGTATTTATTGAATGCTACGCGTTTTTTGTAAACTTTGGACGTGACTCTGGAATTATTTTCTATCAATTTAATTTTAAAGAATCATGATTTCGCTATACACAGTATTTAGTGTACCTATATCCTCAACTTTTACTTTTTTTTATACTACTTATATGGCAAACGAGCATACAATCCACCAGATGTTAAGTGGCTACTGCAGCCCATGGATATCCACATAGAATTCAAAACAAGCTATTATGTTGTCTTGATCTCTATGTGGATACGTTGGCATACTATAGGACTTAGCTGTTATGCCTATGTGCCAGTAATTACAGGAACACACTATTACCATCTAACCGGAACACAGCAGCACAAGTACTGCTATTTGGCGGCAGATAAAGGTAAGGCGGTGGTGCCCACTTCCTCGAGCCCGTTCACAAAAGCTCTACCACCTGAGAAGTTACATATATTTATAACGCAGTAAATGATGCAGTATTACTGGTAAAAATTTAGGACTGTCTGAGGTAGGTATAGTGAACTCTTAAAGGCTGAAATTTGATTGTGTTAAGATGAACATAAGATTTGCATCACCCAAAACAGTACAAACCAGGCGAGTTTCCCTTGATACGCGGACTCGATACCAGTTTCGCCACAGTCTCACTGCTCGTCCAGTGTGAAATTATTGGAATGTTATTTTTTTTATGGTGTTGCCATCTGCAGCCAAAACGGGGATACTTATATACCCACCATTGCGTTGTGTAGAAGGAATTGCACGCATTCAAATGGCGATGGCAAAACAAAGTGATAACCCTCAGCTTAGGTAGCTCTGAAGATGTTTACAATGTATTTCCTGTGGATTAGGTTGACTAAGCTGAAAGGATGGTACAGATGCAGTCAATCTAACTCCATCTACAAACCTATCTCAGGAATAGTGCTGCAACTTGCCACCTGGCACTGCATAAATCATTCCCAATCACAGATGCATAGGCCTCAGAGCTAAATGAATGATGTAACTGACCTGTAGTAGAGCAGTATGGACGCGGCACGTGCAGACAGCGCCGTTTTTGCGCGTGCACGGCGTGCCGAGCCACGCGCACGCGCCGCCGCGCATCGCGCGCGACCATGCCGCAGCCAGCGCGCATGCGTCACCGAGACATCACCAAAACCAACACAATTACGCACCAGAAACTGTTAACGGTTCTTTTCACACCAGAATAGTTTTAGGTCATCTTTATTAAAAATGTATGAACACAATTTGAATTTTCCACGGGATACTTTCTTTCATATAAAGTTTTCAAGTTTAAATGTTATATGTTCTTACCACTCTATTTCTCACTGATATTTATATCTTAAATAGATAACTAATTTTCAAATAGATTCATAAACTTTTCAAAAGTCTGGCAGTCTGCAGAAGTTCCCGATATGTTTCCATTGAATTTGAGCACTGTTTTTGTAGCTTTGGTCGGTTTTCATTTCCATGGACGATAGTTCAGATGATTCCGAGATCCTTGTTTATTTATTAAAAGTTTTTCTTCAAATATTAAATTAGTAAACACGTTTTCTAGTATTTCAGTGAAGTTTTAAAAGTGCTCTATATTCGCAAGACAAGTCAAGCCGTTGTTTTATCAAAAAGGACTTATGTTCAGACAATAAGTTATAAGTAACAGTTATAAGTAGGTACTTTGTTAAGTATGTAATCATGTAAATTAACGTTTTAACGTTGAACAAATTAATACCAATACAAATTTTGCATGAGAATATGAATAATCTAAAACAAATAATAAAGCTAAATAGATATAAGGATCCGCAGCCGTTCGATGTGGCTCTGCCCACATCCCTCCCGCCCGACAACACCAGTTAGTTTATGTATGTCCAATAAAACATAATTAGAAACGGGTCTATTTGTCTTAAATATATGGATGATCCTAAATAATGCATTGTGCAAAGGGGAAAGATGACATGATTAAAAAACGACAGCTTCATAACAGCAATCCTCGAAGGGAATATAAAGAAAACGAGGAAGAAAACCGCGAACAAACTATATGAGTCTGAGAATGGAGAAGGTCGCTGTCATGTTGTGTAAAAAATATATGAAAGGAATTACATCAACAAAAACTTAAATCTAATGATGATGCAATGAGAACATATAGATATAAATATACTCTGAGCTAATTTAGTTTTGGGCCTGTGATAAGATACCCCTTACGCCATCTCATAATATCTGTCTGGGACAGCAGTTAGGGCCGGTGCGGTGGTAAATTCAGCCGTAGATCTCAAGCTGCGAAATTATGAAAGTCTCGACCGAGCTTACGCATTTGAGCCAGGGTCGAGTACCTGGGTTCAAGAAGTAACGGGACAATCGCGTTTTCAAAACTATTTCTGGGCGTCTGATCGAAACGACGTGTGATCCAAGAGCTAGCGCTTATCTACGTTGCAATTCAGCGGGGCAATGCAGCCAGTGTTTTAGGGACACTTCCGTCTGGTAGTGATCTGGAGCAGTTGAGCTGATCGTTTGCAACTGTCTTTAGATCTTTAGTTTTTTTTTTTTTTGCCATGTATTTAATTGTATACTGAACTTCCAACTTACTGGCCATTACAGACAAAAGGAAATAATAAAAACAACCTCAAAAAATACCATCCATCACTAAATGTTGCCCTCTGTTTTAAGTACAAAAATATGTTAAGGTAAAAAGGGAAGTTACAAAACATGAACAATAAAATATGAGCGCTGCAAAAAGCTGCCGAAATAACGCCCTCGCTTTACTGATTCATAGCTAGCTTTCAAATGTATTAGAAGGACCTTTACTCGACTTCGGTGAAGAGGTTCTGCTTTTTGTCATTCCAAAAAACATATTTTATGCAATTGGGTCAAATTTGTGCTATTCAAATTAGTATGCCTTAATAATTTTAATTGCGTTTTCTAGAATCTATTTACTATTTAACTGTACTGTTAGTTCATTTGGACGAATTGGTACTGTACACCCGCAACAATTATTGTGTTTTCTCTACACATTTTTGTGCCATTCAACCATTTCATTTATATTATACTAGCTGTTGCCAGCGGCTTCGCACGCGTGGTTTGCCAATAAAAAGTAGCCTATGTGTTATTCCAGGTTATGATCTATGTACATACCAAATTTCATCGCAATCGGTTTAGCCGTTCCGGCGTGAAAGAGTAACAAACATCCATACATAGAAACTTTCGCGTTTATAATATTAGTAGGATATATCATATTATAAATTATATTTTGACATTATTTGATATTATCTAAATTATTTTGTATTCAATTGCTCTGATTTAATTGTTTTGTATTTTATTTGATCACTAGCTGACCCGCCGAACTTCGTACCGCCCCTGGACATGCATATGACGCGGGCTGCTAATGTACGTCGCCGGTACATTTCATTTTAAACTATTCTTTCAATTTGATTTCTGAACGACGGGGGACACATCAAAGGAAAACCCAAATTGTTTTGTTTTCTAAATTCCGAGCATTTTCATATGTATTCACCTTTTAAACCTTCTCTGGACTTCCACAAATATTAGCCAAATAGGTCCAGCCGTTCTCGAGTTTTAGCGAGACTAACGAACAGCACTTCATTTTTATATATTTCAACATTTGCATGCCTTATTAGGGTAGAACTTACATTTGCTTAACTTATAGACTAAGACCTACTGATGTATTTACTATGTTCTCGCAAATAAACGTTATCTTATCTTATCTTCAAAGTTATCATCGGACACACATATACACCGGAACATGTAGAA
This sequence comes from Philereme vetulata, assembly GCA_918857605.2. Taxonomy (NCBI): domain Eukaryota; kingdom Metazoa; phylum Arthropoda; class Insecta; order Lepidoptera; family Geometridae; genus Philereme; species Philereme vetulata. Next base: position 1,596,606 of record OU975459.1, on the reverse strand, counting down.
ATGTATTCGGGGCGAATTACTAGTTTACATATTGGTTGCATTTACATTATTTTACGAAAGTTACAGAATATCTATAATTCCTAATTTACACAAAAAGAAGCCCAAAGCTTTTTTAACTTTGAAACTAAGAAACTAGAGTAAGTAAATAACACTGTTAATCTTCATAAGCCTACCTTAGGGCCAGTATTCACCAAAGCAGTGGCTCAAAAATCTGTTTCTAAAAGAAAGATATTTGATCTTATTCATGTTTCTAGGTCTTGGTGCATGCAGTTTTGGTATGGTGGCCCGAGAAAAGGCCGGTGACTGGAAATCCAATGGAGAAGTGTGGTAAAAAGAGTCAATATCTTGAAATTTTTTTTCATAAAACATGATATTTACCATTTTATTTTATGTTTTTACTGAAAATGCCCATACCTATTATAGTTTCGGTTTCAAAATGAATTGCGGGCGTTATCTATTGAAACGGTCGGTTTATTCTTAGATACGCTGTGGTAGATGGTGGCTTAACATTCGATTCTCTCCGTAGGCCGTGGGCCATCAAAGCCTGCTCCCAGCGGGGCCGTACACAGTAATTGGCGTGGTTTACGAGCAACTTCTGGAAGAGGCTGGCTATGGTTACTGTGGATATTCAGAAGAGGAATATTCACTGAATGGTCAACGATTCGGCTTTGGTTCAGAAAGTGAGACTTTTGTTTGCGGTAAGTTTACAAAAATAAGACCGGGCTCAATTGTAGTTACCATTTAGTAAAGCGCACAAATTGATTTATTCTTATGTGCAATTGAAATTCAGCGACTCAAACTATTTAGTTCTCAATATCTAGATGCCGCTGAGTAGAATGTCCCACCGCATCAAAGTCAAAGCAATCTAACCAAACATCCTTTTCATTCCAACATGTCACGGGCAGCCCTTCGCTTCAAATGGTTGGTTTCTCCTATATTGCCGCTCATGATTAAACTTCAATGTGTTTTGAAGGTTCTATGCATATTATTCTCCTGTTGTCAGCGGTTGGTTGAATAAAAAACCCCCCACTTACATATACCATAGTTTTGACTCCACACAATAATTCCCTGTTTCGTAGGTATCGAGAACTATGGGTGCCACTACAACACCCAGGCACATAACAAATATTTGAATGATAATTTGTCCCACAGTGGGAATAGAACTAAAAACCTCTTGCGTATCACTGGGCTATATATATATATCGCTCACCACGCCATCTCAAAACACATTATAAATGCATCGCATAATATTTGAAGTCCTTAGGGCAGAACTTACCGACAGCATGTGCACATCCAAACGGCAGTTTACCATGAAAATACCCTTACGGTTTAATACAAACTGTATCCTGATTTACTTGTGAATAGGGTTGTTCTATAACCTCTGGAAATCCTGACAAAACGACCAATTTTACCAAAACAGGATATTGATCGAAAAGAAGACAGTTCATTTATTTGTACCAAGTAAATCCCAAAGAAATGCTTCTCAAGGGGTGGCTTTTGGATAGAGCGTCATCTTTAAACACCTACAGAAAAGTGTTTTTTTTTTGTAATTTAAGTACCTACTTTCAGAAAAAACCTTAGCGTTTCTTGTAGACAAATACATAACAATGGATATGTGCCAACGATCTAACAAGAGTTTTGATCTAGCAAACGTTAAAGGAAGGTGCTGATTAAAACGCTTTTGGTCTTACAAAGTCTAGTAATAGCAACCTTAGCGAACAATGACTAGTATAACTTGTATGAATTTACGTTTCGTTCATATTCGCTATTATGGGTAAACTTGCTCCAGTACTCGCTCCTGATAGACTGACAGACAATGCATAATGAAAGTGTTCCATTCGGGATTGTTGAAAATAGTTTGCTTTGAGATCCACTACGAATTTAAACAGTTTATAACTGGATTCGTTTCGCGTTTACCGACGGATATTTGGGTATCCAGGAAGGTTTGGGTTTATCATTGAGAGGTTCTCAATTCATTCAAAGTATGTAGAGATTGTGGCTGAAAGGTTTTGAAATCCCTTCTACGGAACCCTAAATACATCATCAATAATTCTATCTTATATCTTTTTCCTCTAGTCGTACACCTCAATGCTGAGGGTCGTGGCCTCCTCCATGGGTGATTTTCTCTATGCTGCGCCATTGGTATCTGTTAACGGCGACATGTATGGAATCATGGAGCTTAGAGTCGAGAGTTGTGCGGATCTGCTCAGACCAACGTATCTCGTGCTCTTGTCCCCTCAACTTCGCCAGTGATGATGAGTTTCTCCAGGTTGTAACTGTTTCCTTGATACGTGCCCAAGTACTCAAGAACTGGATGCAGTCTCTATCCCATATAAAGGTCTCTAAATTAGTCACATAATTATTATTTTTGACTTTTCATATTTTGTTGTTTGTATTTATTGTACGGTTGATTATACTTCTAATCTATTAGAATGGCACTTTTAATAAATAATAAGTGTAATTGGTTTCCCTCCGGACCATCTGACCACCAAATCTCACCACCGGCACCAGTGGTCAATTGGAACAGGACACTTCTTGTGCCTTTCAATATTTCAAGAAACAGTATGTTAGAAAATCAGTTGCTAGATACAGAAGCGAGACCTACTTTGTAATTAATTTACTAGATGAAAAAAGTACGTAGATCAGCGCAACCATTATGCATATCATTGGATCTTACCAACAGGCGGAGTATTAAGGTCTGGCCCAAGAAATATATTGCTAGCAATAACAGTAAACAGTGGAGATTGCGAGGGGCAAAAAACGCGTTGAGATGCCAACCTGAATAATTTACCTTTCGTTAGGTTTTGTACTAATTGCTATTTATTTTACTTCGTTTTTTAACACCCAGGAAATAATGCATAGATATCACAAAAGAAAGGCTCAAAGGCAAGTATTAATTCCCATTATGGACATCCTCTGGTTGCTTTGGTACTGAGTAAAGCAACTCAGCATATGCTGAGATCACTATAACTTGGACGTTCAGCACATTTGGCATATTCAATCTAATAAGTTCCTTCTTCGTTTGACCACAATCCCACCTGATGGTAAGCGATGATGTGGTCTACGAAGCACGAAGATCTAGAAGAAATATATTCACTCTTACCTTAGAGGCCCGGATTGTATTCTTTAGGAAAAACAGACGAGGGCAGTGTTCCATACCTTAGCCGTGCGCATCAAGAACGTAGAACCAAAACGGTGTGTGCAAATGGGTGGTATATCAACTAGGTACGGACGGTACTGAGCCGTGCGCCTGCTTGTCCTTTGATGGAAAGGAGATGGCGTTAAGTTCCTGAGCACATTCCCCGAAATGCATTCTGTAAAAGATCGATAGGCTTGCAACTTTACGGCGGTGTTCGAGACTTTGGGTCTTAGTCTCCGCCATATATTGCTTTGCTTACCTATAAGCCTAAAAGCCCTACGTTCTATCGAGTCTAAGGTAGCTGGTATTTAGCCGAACCATCCCAAAGGTGGCAGCAGTACTCCATACCAGACCAGACTTGTGCTTTATAAAGACTAAGAAGCTGTCCTGGTGTGAAGTATCTTCTGAACTTGTTGAGGAGGCCCAGCTTCATGGCGGCTGTTTAAGCCTTAGACTCGATGTATGAGCTAAAGTTGGGAGTAGGCGTGAGCGAAACCCCTAGGAGCTCGAGGTGAATTTTTACAGCTACCGGTACATCTCGGAAAATGGGAACTTGGTCTAAAGTAAGGCTTTAGAACAAAATAAAATCACTTATTGGTCCTCAAAAACAAACACAATAATAGAAGATACGAGAAAAAGATTAAAGAAAAGTTATTAATTAAAAAAATATTTAAATTAGGTATTTCGTTGCAATCAGTGGGTACTTTACTCATAAAAGTATAGACAAGGAAACCTATCCATTATTTCCATACTAAAAATTAAAAAAAAATATTCGAAACCTAACAAACAACCTAATATTTTCTAATAAATGTTAAAATATTACAGCTATTGTTTTAACAAGTCCGTAATTTACAATAGAAAGTCGTCCCACTTATTAAAACACCTGAAATAGCTTATTTTACCGCTGCCGGTAATTAAGCGCCTCTCAAAAGAAATGCGAGACTAAATAAACAGTGGCTAACTAATGGTGGATAATGATGGCTGTTAGGGCATGTCTGAAACTTTAGCCTGGGGGAGATCGCGTTACAATGAAATAGTGTTTAAAAATGGTCAAAGTAACTCCCGCCGCTTTCCTACAGAAAATAGTTTTTCAGTTGTCTCCAATTTAATGATAAAAAAAGCGCCCAAGTGCGAGTCAGACTCGCCCATGAAGGGTTCCGTAGCAGCAAGTAACATAATATAAAAGTTCTTGTAGTTCGTTGTAACTTTGATCGATGTTTTAATACGTTAATGAGTTTAATGAAAGGTAAATTGCGGTTTACGATTTATGACGTATTAGAAAAAGTACTTACTAGATCTCGTTCAAACCAAGTTTCGGTGGAAGTTTGTATGGTAGTACATCATATATTTTTTTTTAGTTTTATCATTCTCTTATTTTAGAAGTTACAGGCGGGTAGGGGTTCGCACATTTTACCACTTTGAAAGTGTCTCTCGCGCAAACTATTCAGTTTAGAAAAAAAATTATATTAGAAACCTTAATATCATTTTTGAAGACCTATCCATAAATACCCCACACGTATGGCTTTGATGAAAAAAAAATTTGTGTTTCAGTTCTACGTATGGGGAACCCCCAAAATTTATTGTTTTTTTTCTATTTTTGTGTTAAAATCTTAATGCGGTCCACAGAATACATCTACTTACCAAATTTGAACAGTATAGTTCTTATAGTTTCGGAAAAAAGTGGCTGTGACATACGGATGGACGGACATGACGGTAAGGGTTCCGTTTTTTGCCATTTGGCTACGGAACCCTAAAAATAGAGGTATTTTATATTTATCAATAATGCAAAACTATTTGTATAGTGCCTGGTGGAAAGTTTCAGTTCTAGCCACCTGAATAGATCTTCCTTTGTGAACTGGAAAACTTTTGAAAAACTGGAGTGTCGGATTGAAGAAACTTGAGTGTCGGATTGAAAATCAGCAGAACGAAAACCTAGCATTTGTTCTGTGACTTTGGTAATCCCTCCATTTTACCAATATTGCCATTGATCCAAAACGATGGCGACATAGACCGGGACGTTAAAAATAGAATAAATGCGGGATGGATGAAATGGCGACAGGTTACAGGAACAACGCGCGATCCTCGAATGCCCTTGAAACTTGAGGGGAAAATTTACAAGACGATCATAAGACCTGTTATCGTAATGTATGGTTCTGAGTGTTGGGTCACGAAAGGGACGGATGAAAGAAGAGTGCACACGGCGGAAATGCGAATGTCGAGATGGATGTGTGGAGTAACGAGAATGGATAAGGCATGAGTATATTATTCAATTCGTGAACCGTCATCAGAGTGAGTGCTATCCGTTCCGCACGAAAGTTTCCTTGCTTTGAATATAATATAAATTATTTTGATCTTAATCTAATCAAAAAATCAATTATTACAACAAAGCTCAATAATGACAACAAAATTATTGAATCACAACTCACAGAGCTGTGTCTGGCACTGAGTGATGATGCAATGATCCATAATTTAATACTCATGACAGACATTACCTGAAATATTAAATTATATCGCTAAGGGTCCGCGGTACCCAAGACCTGTGGAGTACCGGTAAACTATATCTTAGCAATTTCAGTTACTTGTATAATAGGTTGGGGAAAAAGTCTTTTCGCATTATAGTATGTATGAACTTGTAATAAAATCTCTTTGGCTATACCATTTGTATCTGGCTGGTTTTGGTATCATCCAAAGTTTAAATTTTAAAGAAGATAATTCCAAATTCAAATTAGTAAAATGTGTGATTTTCATTTGTTTTTCGTACTGTAAAGATGAGTGAATATAATGAAGAAATTCGATACATTTAAAAATTTTACTACAAAATAGGTAAAAATGCAACGCAAGCCGCGAAAAAAATTTGCTATGTTTATGGACCTAGTGCAGTGTCTGTGAGAGTAGCACAAATTTTGTTTAAGCGTTTTTAATCCGGAAATTTTGATGTCAAAGATGCACGTCGCTCTGGTCGCCCTATTACGGATAAAATTGATGCCATTTTTGAAAAAGTGGAGCAAGATCGGCATATCAGTAGTTACGACGTAGCTGAAGAACTGGGAATTGACCATAAAACAGTATTGGCGCATTTGAAAAAACTGGGTACACAAAAATGTTCGATATTTGGGTACCCCACGAGCTCATTTAAAGAAACCTAATGAACCGTGTACTTATTTGTGATTCTTTATTACGACGTAATGAAACCGAACCATTTTTTAAGAAGCTGATAACTGGTGATGAAAAGTGGATCACGCACGACAAGAACGTGCGAAAAAGGTCGTGGTCAAAGGCCGGTCAGGCTTCACAGACTGTGGCGAAACCCGGGTTAACTCGCAACAATGTGATGCTGTGTGTGTGGTGGGATTGGAAGGGCATTATTCATTATGAGCTGTTACCACCAGGCAGGACCATTGATTCTGAATTTTACTGCGAACAACTAATGAGATTAAAGCAAGAAGTTGAGAGAAAGCGGCCGGAATTAATCAACAGAAAGGGTGTGGTTTTTTATCATGATAACCCTAGACCTCACACATTTTTAGCCACTCATCAAAAATTAAGAGAGTTTGACTGGGAGGTGTTAATGCATCCGCCGTATAGTCCTGACCTTGCACCTTCAGATTTCTACCTGTTTCGGTCTCTTCAGGATTCTTTTGGCAGTGTCAGGTTAACATCACGAGAGGACTGCCAAAACTACTTGTCGCGGTATTTTGATCAGAAGCCCCAAAATTTCTATAGCAATGGGATCATGTCCCTACCTACAAGATGGCAAAAAGTTATCGAACAAAATGGTACCTACATACTTTAGTTAAATGTAAATAAACTATATTAAAAAATGTTTTGAATTTTTTTTAAAAAATGCGAAGGAACTTTTTCCCCAACCTAATATTATCTAAGACTTCATTTACGTAGAGATATTGAGAAGAGCTTGTGGCGTTTAATGCTTAGCTGTTCCTAACAAAGGTTAAGCATAGACCCGCACAGTTATTAACTAGATAGGACTGCCAGTAAAATGTACAATTAAGCTTCCGTGCTTCAAAGAGCATTATGTTGAGATGTTGATTCCGCCTATACAAATTGAAGCCGGAATGACATGCAGGTCTCAGTGCAGCCTAAATTCCAGACTTACTTAATAGAGTATACTTGAACATAATTAAATAGCTTTACTGGTATACATACAGTATTGCAAAAAATGTATAGTCAGGATTGAAAAACAGAGCTATCAATTGCCAGCAGACTACCTCCTTAATGAGTGTTTGCTCTCGTAATATCTTCTTTCCATGATCCATTCTTAACAACGCTCGGTCAAACACCATTACTACTCTATACAGGAATGATGAACCCAGACCTAGATAAGGCCGGTTCTGTTTATTCTCGAAATCCCCACCGCTACGTCCCCACCAGAGCGTAGAGGCCTTGTAACTGGACAATTACTACAAACATATACGGACAATTTCTTATAAAATTATTTGAAATAAAAATGGCGTGTTAAAGCATACACTGGTGGGGACGTAGCGGTGGGGATTTCGAAAATAAAACGGTCGGTTCAAATGAAGAACGGAGACATGTGTAAAATCAACTAATAGTAACGCTCAGGAATGTCGTTTTAAAACCTTTTAAGAATGGAAATAGCACCCAATAAGCTGGTGGCTTTTGCTAGCTTCCTCACTCAATACCGGTCGGTAACCACCCTTAAACTGAGGTGATTTAGTATGATGGAATGGTGGTATATTGTACGATAAGAAAGGTTGAGGTGGCAACTGGTCTGCTAGCTTAAGATAAATGCAGACGAATAGTCGACCTAAATTTGTTTCCTCCGATCCATTTATTTTGTTTCGATGAGGAGTGATTGTTTCCCTTATGTATATGGTTAATGTATCACCATATTACCATATACAGGTATACCGGAGCGTGTAGCTATTTGATACAGCTGTACATTTAATTATCCTATACACACAACCTCAGGTTTCCTTTACACGACATCTCAGGTAAACCGTTGCGCGGAGGGCCATAAATACACTGTATTATTTTGACAGAGAATAATTTGTCTTTACCAGCAACAAACATGAAACAGTGTTTAAGATAACTCTTTATTGTACACCAAAGTAAAATAAAGAAACATAATTCTTACAAATAGATTTAGTACAGTGGGCGGTCTTAACGCTAAAAGCGATCTCTTCCAGACAATCTTTGTATGGACAGGATTATAGTGTAACACATGACGGCGGTGCGTCTATATAAATTTAATAACATATCTACATACTATAAACCTAAAATACTAGTAATAACACAAATTTAATTTAAAATAAGCAACTATAAAAATGGATGATGAATTATGATTAATTAATAAGCAGTTACAACTTCAACACAGGGACAGATAATGGGTGTGCTTTTGTTTTAAAATTACTAACAGACTTGGATGTTCTTAAAGAGAGGGGCAAAGCGTTCCACAATCGTACGGCTGTTACAGTGAAGGATCGAGTATAAAACTCTGTCGTATGGACAGGAGTTTTAAGTTGGAGAGAATCTGAAGAATGCAAATTGCAATCATTAGACTAGTGGAGAAACTCAAAACGCTCCTTAAGATAGTAACGTAAATAATCTTTATAAGTCGGAGTCGTCAAGACCAGAGTGAACAGCATCTTTTTAGGCAAGCGTGTTTTTTACTTCGACCACACCGTCACTTACCGTCAAGTGATAAAGAAAAAAAGAATGAAAACGTTTTATTCTAAACCACCACACAGTAAACGAAAGAAAAAACACAACAACATGAAGCACTAACAATCTTGTATTACTAGGTGTGAAGACCTTTTGAAAGCTGTGTGGGGATGAACAACATTAATAAAGTGGTCAATGATCCTCTCCATCCAAAGGTTGTCTGGAAAGATCCAAAGATCGCTTTGTATAGCCATAAAATCCCACATTAAGCTAAGCTTACATTTATTTGTTTTTTCTATTTCTTTTTTACTATTGTCTTGCTTGTCAGGTTGTCAGGTAGGTTGTTGTGCTGTAAGTTGTAAGGTAGCTTGTAAAGAATTTTCATTTATCAATTCAATCGTTCGATAAAACCATTAAAAATATTTATTTAGTTCAAAGGATACCTTCCTCAAGTCTTGGTCGGAATTACGTTTATAAAGGTCCGGTAATCTCCAGAATTACTCCATCTTTTTATAAAGAAGCTTGTAGAAGATACGGGCTTAGATCTGTGATTCCATTATTTTGTGAAAAGGATAATCGTACCGAAATACTACGAGTATATGTCGGAGAAAATTAAAGCTTGAGCTCTTATTTCATCAAGTTCAAATTGGTGCGCGGTTATCTCATAGGATTTATGAGAATGTCGTTTACATATTATCATGTCTTAGTTAGATGTCGGTTCCAGCTATTAAAATAGTTGTAATCAAGAAAGGAGAACGGGCATAAGTGTATGGAAGCTGGTCTACCTTGCAATAAAAATGAGTCATATGTCAATATAAAGGTAATTCTATGTATTTTCATATGTAGAAAGTCGCATTTATCTAAGTATTGTCCGATCTGAGTTCTACTAAAAATTGAATCTGATAATATTTAGTGCCAAACATTGAATATCGTGGTAATTAAAAAAACATTTTGTGTAATGTAATGATTTTATTTAAGTTAGGTAAGTAGTAATACAAATAAAAACAACATCTTCTTAAAAAATCAAAACAATATGTTATTAAACATTATCATCATCATCATCATCGATGAGAATACTGTTAAGGAACAATGCAGGTTCATTGAACCCTTCATGACGGGCATAACCTACGTACCATATAATTGACAGTACATGGGCACAAGTACCTATAGTACGTCGCCCTGTCAAGCAGGTACAATAATATTGTGTAATATTGTTATTAATATTATTGATTAATATATAACAAAAATATTTCCTGGCTCGGACATGTCGAGACTGTATACGTCCACGTAATAGCCAAGCCTCTTCGTTGATATCATATTGTGCCAAGTCTTCTAGAGCGTTATCTCTATACGTCTCGATTATATAAAGACCATTTTGTAAGTGCTCGCTACAATATGATCGAGCGAGCTTTAACTGGTAAGTTCCCAAGGCAAAATGTATGACTTGTTCTTCACTAAGCCTTGGGAAGTTTTCTATTTCATTTGCTTCGATTCGCATGAAGTCTGCTCTCCTATAATTCAATCTCTTTGCTACCACATAATTGTGCAATGTGTTTGGTATGTGTATTTTAGCTCTTATTGAATTCAAAAAGGCTGCTGCGTGTGAACTATCTTCGATGGGGGCGTGGAAGTGGTTTAGAATGGCTGCAGCTATTTTGAAGTCAACAAACATTTTTGGCAACGTTTTATTAAAATAGTTTTGACGCAAAAGTTTAAAATCTCGCTTAAATCTCCCATTTACTACTTCCACCACCCATCGGCACATGGTGACCAAACGAGACTGATTAGCTTGTTCTGTAGTGAGTTGATTTTCTCTTCTGTCTTTAGTTGGTGGCACATGATGTTCGTAGCCACAAGCTTCTATATCCTGCAAACTATCTCTAAATCCTCTGTCTAGGATAAACGCATCATAACGTTCGAGTAACCAATGCAGCGGCTCATCTTCGTTATTCATTATTTTACTCATGATCTGGGCATCGGTTCTGGTAGCGGAAAATGGCCCTTTGACATCTAATATATAGCCGTCCGTGAATACCATTAAAAACGGCTTCAACAAGTTTTGATATTTGTGTAAGCTGTATGACAGCCGTTGAAACAAAAAGTTGGAGCTTTTATTAATATATATATATGTACCGTCACATATAATTATGGCTTTGATGTTTTCATCGTTTCCAAATAAAGCCCTTGGAATTGTTAAGTTTCTTTGAAGGATATCATTTCTGGTAATGTGGTCCACACCTAGATGCAGCACAACGTAATCGTTGCTCAGACATTCTCGAACTATAGGCAAAAAACGTTCTAGTTTTCGACGAGACATATGAAATAACGTTGCCAGTCTCTCATCAGAGTCTCCAGTTCTAAGTTTTGTTAAATAGATGCCTAATGCAGTTCTAGGCTGGTTACAACGTTCACTTAGTGACGGAGTTTGTTCTAATATAGCTTCGAACTGATCGTAAGTGCGCCCAGTCCATAAGTGCATCTCTTCATTAGACAAGGTGCCTCTGTTTTCGAAGTCGATTCTGGGCTGGTTGTTAGCAGCCATTCTCATCAAGTCACAGAGCGATGTAAACTGAGCGTCATTAAAATCATGTGTCACATTACACATTTGCGGCAGGTTGCTCCATTCATTATTTTGTAAGTGTTCTGTACACACCCTAGCGCTATCAGGAATAAAAAGCTTGCTCTCACAAAATACATTAATTCTTATCGCGTTTGGTATATGATTACGGGTAATATTAGCACAGTTGTTGTAAATACAATGCACCGAAGTGTTCGGTGCCCTCGTGTATTCTTGAGAGTGCAATGTACCAGGCGCTCGCGCCGCTTGCTGTGCAGGTCTATGATCACGCTCAGTCCTCTGCCAACATCGGTGACACAAGCTTCGAGTACTGTCGAACACCACCTGAAAATAATAACAATTAATACTTAAAATAAATAAATCCTATGCCTAACTACTCAATATAATAAAAATAAAAGGTAACTAACCTCCAACACAGCATGTTGTTGTATAAACGCGGTGAATTCTGGTCGTTCCCTTTGCAGGTTATCAGCCAAGATATGCTGCTGGTACCGTCCGCGGTAAAGTCCTCGACGACACATCACACAGTTTCGAAAAACTTCCATTATCGGTAGGCAGTTCAAAAGTCAATAAGTCGAGCCAAAGTTAACACATTAGGGAAAGAAACAGGGTCCAAAAGCAAGCCAGGGTCAGTAAAAACAGAGAAAGAAGTTCAAACACAGCACTATCGTAACAAGACGTGACGTAGGCACTTACTTGATGCTATGCGACTGATTATTGTAGCCGTCCGGCGCGGCGCGTACACAACCGTTCCCCTCCCCCGCGTACGCATCCCTCTCCCCACGGCCCTTACATCGCTCTTCTCCCTTCTCGCTCTTGCTATTGCATTGTATAGGAGCCTTTATGTATGGATATAGTAATCGTGAAACCGTTATTTTATGTTCTTTAAAACAAAAAATGCTGGTGTTTGCATGGCTGTAACTCAAAACGGACAGACTTTTGGGGAAAGTTCCAATAGTATATTTTGATGTACTATTGTATGCCAATTCGAAAATGTGCTGCTCATTTTTATTGGACTGTAGACCAGGATGCCCGTTCTCCTTTCCAAATTTCAATCGGGAAGATGGCTATAGACTCCCAGCGTCCTGGAACCCGGTGGTTATTAGGTGTGCGCATCGTGATCGGTCGACTCAGTGCGTAGATTCGGGTTCGATTCCCGCCGCGGATCAAATGTTTGCATGATTTACAGATATTTGCTCAGGGTCTGGTTGTTTCCATATATATATTATAAGTATGTATTTACAAAAAAAATGTATATAAGTATTTTATCAGTTATCTGGTTCCCATAATACAAGCTATGCTTAGTTTGGGGCTAGATAACGCTGTGTGAAATGTCCAGCAATATTTATTTATTTATTTAGATACGGTTATTGAAGTGTGCCGGAATATGAACGAGGACATTTTTAATTCTGAAGACCAAGTGAGGGTAGTTGCTGCACCTGCCATCATCACTTCTCGACGGTAGCTCCAAGTACTTCAGTCCACCCGTGACCCGTGTTGTAACACAGTCGAAACGTCGGGAGAACAAATAAAAAAGGTAGATACGCGATAAATACCCGTTTTTATTAATAATTATGTACAGTGATCGCGAAGGTTTGAAAAATACTAATAAAATAGTTGTAAGGCCGAAACGCATCTAAAAATTTTGGACTGAGTTATGTCAGTAAGTTCGTATGTGCTAGTGGTCAACTTTAGTATATATAGGACATGGTTTTATGACTTTATATTTAGACTAACATTTTAACTATCGGTATCACGCCCTTCGAAGCAAGATAATGCCCCAAGTTTTGTCTCATCCTTACTTATAATTTTCTCAAGGATTTTGAGTAAGCTCCTTAAAGTCTATGGACGATGAAACCTCCCACTAATTTTATTAGGGCTTAACCATCAATTTTGGCCTCTAGTCGAAGTAAATAAGTGGCAGCCCTTATAAATAGATAGGGCTAAGATTGCCAAATTAAATTGTGATTAGGTGCAGTATAGAAGACGTATGAAGTCGAAGGTCTAGCAATTGCCCGCTATATTGGCTCGCGTGAAACCGAACAAGTAATTGATTTACACCAATTTGTCGTCTAGACGTCGTGGGGGTTTTATTAGGGCATTTTGGCTATTAACTAGAAGGCTTTTGTTATAGGCTCACTTACTCAGAGAAACTACTTGGCTGTAGATTAAAGTGATTTTAGACTAAGAACTCTCTCTCTCTCTCTCTCTCTCTCTGCCGATAGTTCAGTCGTGTCCGGTCAATACAAAATTCTCTAGATTTTAAATGGTTGAGTATACGCACTCATATATGGATTCAAAGTAAGTTAACAACCGTTTAAAGTTTAAACTATCGATCAAAAGTCTGAGAGACGTATAATCGTGTACTCGAGCGCAAAGTATTGCCTTGTACGAGATAAGTCAGCACGTAGCAGCGTTTGTTTGTCAGTTCTCCTAGTTTACCTAAGCATTTTTGCGTTTCAATAGCATTAGAAGACACTTTGCCTAGCTCCCAGATCGTTTATCCCTAGAATCAATATTCGATTTCTAAAGACAACATTCGTCCGTAAGATCGTGCAGTTTTTTCACTTTAATCTGTCGATACGTTCCGCGTACAAAAACCACGCTTTACTCGTTTAACGAAGGTCTAAATTGTCTCGCTGCGAAGTCCGAATGAGCCAATTACAGCCCCTATTCAGGTGTTCGCGGGGTCACTGACCTTTAAGGGTTTATTTGACACGTATCACTTGGATAGGTAATTTGTTAGTAAAGGGTGGTATGAAGCGGCATTCATTTGATAATAGTTTTGATTGGCCTGGGGTTCAATTCAGTGGACATATCGATGTTTTGTATAATGTAAGTAGTGATAGATTAGTGTGAATCCGCCGGAACGAGAAAAAACATAACTATGAGAGCTCTTTAATTCAAGTCGAGGAAATATGAGGCTAAGTAAAAAAGCATACCTACAACTAAATGCATCACTATAAACTGTCAACCCCACTTACAAAAATAATTGAATCAATATTAAAATAGGTGTTCAGGTAATTTTAAAATCAAGGTGTACGTATGTTTTTTTTTATTATTATTAAGAATCATCAACACAGCATACACTGACAATATCCAGTGGTTACAATTATAAATGTTAGAACTTAGTGGTACTATTATCACAGATGAGAGACTGCATGCAATAATATTTTATGCCGAGCGAGTAAATTAATTGTATTTTAATGATAAACCAAGATGGCACGCACTTCTTGCCAACAATACATTTCATTATATTATAACTACAAAAATTGAAAAAAATAAAATCAAATAAGTTCATTCATTCCTATTTACAAATTTAAGACACAATAAAATTATATATGTACCTATCAACTACATAACTATGTACATTACTAAAAAAATATTTAAAATTAGATTAGGATAAATAATATCATAATATTTTATATATTAAATGTTTATACAGGTCATACAGGTAAGTACAAGAATGATTCACAGATTAACCTGGGATAAGCTGTTTTTAAACATTCTTACAGTTCCAACAAACATGTCAGCTCCCTTACTCTTAGCCACACAATTATATTGGCGGACTATCCTGTTCAGAGGCGCATTAATACCGAGATTGGATTTAGAAGAGCTTGGCTGAAAAGGATTAAATCTCGAGATCCTGGGTAACCTAGAAGGAGCAGAGAAATTTAGGGCAGCGAGTAACTCCGGAGCGTCCAGGGTACCGTTTGCGAGCTTAAAAAGAAATACATTGTCCAGCAAGTGTCTTCGATCCGTTAACGAGGTCATTTTAAAGAATTTAAGACGATCCTCATAACTAAGAAGGATTTTACCTTTATGACAAGCGTAAGTTAGGTGCCTTAATGGCTTAATGTTTATTAATGGCATCTTCCATTTCTATATGACCCACTATATCCTATATTTATTTGCAAGAGATAGCTCTTTTAGCATCCATTGAACATTAAGCTTTATGTTAATCATGGCATTGCTTAAGATATGAACTCTTTATTGTACTTATCAACAATTAAGAAAAACGGTACAAAAAATAAGATACTAACTAAACACAACAGATATGTACAATGGGCGGTCTTACCGCTTAAAGCGATTTCTTCCAGACAACCTTAATAGAGATGAAGTTTATAAGGTGTACAAACTAATATTTGTAAACATTGTGAGCCGTGGACCGTGACACAAGTAAGAGCCGCTCTACATAACCCGTTCGTCGAGTCCTCGCGAAGATATGGAGAGCTCTCGGGATCGTATTACACGAGGAATGGAACCTGGGGGCTGACATCACTCAGGCGGCAGAGAGCATTTAACTCGCCTTTGTTCTTTATAATGGCACCCGATACGTCTAACGCAAATAAAAGGCTAAGTTGAAAGTGGACAAAGAAATGGGTGCCTAAAAACCTATGGTTTCTGTATGGCTGGGATAAATATACGCCCCATTGCATGTCACCTGTGTTTTGACATTAACGGGACGAGCAGTAAAACTGACGTTTTATCTTTTAAACTTGACGTTGATTGCCTAAATAATACCTTCCCATCCTTTCTCTCTTAGCCTCCAAAGTCATTTTATCAAAAGTTCAATTGATTATAGAGTTTCACAGTTTACAAATTTATGTTTTAGACTTCCGTACCTCACAAAAAAGGAACCCTTATAGGATCACTTCGGTGGCCGTATGACTGTCTGTCCGTCTGTGAAGACCCTTTTACTTAGGAACGCGTGAAGGTATCAAGTTGAAATAAAAATAAATACGTAGGTATATGGTCTCTCGGAGGTGTAAAAAAGGCTACCTGCTTTAACTGTGCTTGATTTTTAAAAGTCATTTTGTAGTTATATCATAAAATGAACGGAACCCTCGGTGCATGAGTCAGGCCCACACTTGTCCGGTTTTTATTTATAACATGAAGTGATGTGATGCTGATGTGCGATGTGATGACACATGCACATAGCATTGCACTGCGCCCGTCATCTGAGACATTTTATTTTATTTTATTCGGAAAACAAACAGTACTTTTATCTACTTATATTACCATAAAGGTAATGTCTTATGTTCCGGTAGATTCGTGATTTCATCGGCACTCATATCCTTCAAACCGGTACACAGAAATGCGAGCATGACTGCTTGACGGCAGAAATGTACAGTCAGCTTATATATACTTAACTAAATAAGTCATTAAATGTGCAACATAAAACCGTGAAACGACTGTAGTTTCCAGTAAATTTGACAGAGCTCAACGATCCGATATGGAAACCACTATGTTCCATATCGTCGTGGCTTTTAGCTGGCAACATTAGAAAATAGCATTCTCAGAACATAGTTCCGGTTGGAAATTAGCGTCTCTTGTCACGCGATTTGGAAGTTTACCCTTCGCGAGCTCTAACAGGGTTGCCAGACTCTTAACTTTTATTAGCTCAAGCTAGTAAAGCTAGTTATTTTTATCCGTGTGCAATTTAAGAACTTTAGGAAAGTTCTCGGGATTTTGATTGAGCATTACGTTTTTGTAAACTGTAATTTCTATAAAAATAAGGAACTACCAATGTCATAAGACGCAATGATTTATAAAAAAAAACTTAAATTAAGAAAAGCATTCATTTATTTATGAATTGAAGATGATTTACAGCACTTAGTGGCAAGTTGTGGAAAGTGGAAAGACGCAGCTACTGTAGGGCATATTCAATGACAGTTCATTCAATTTCTCAATTCGTCGGAATCTTTATGTATGTTCCCCGATTACTCGAAGATGCCTGGACCGATTCGAGAGATTATTTTTTTCTTTAAAAGGGTTATACTTCCCAGGTGGTCCCATTGGTACCAAGTCAGGATCTGATGAAGGAGATCCCAAAAAAATCGAGAGCAACCCTCAAATTGTATAGGGACGCAATTCGGTTATATGTTTATTATTACCTCAGAACTCCGTCATTTATTAACCGATTTAGAAAATATTTTTTTTATTTGAAAGGACATTCTTTCATATTGGTCTCATAGAACTTTCATCAAAATCAGTTCAGTAGTTTGGTTAGGTCGGTTATATTTTTGTTAAAAAGTTACTTGTATCTATTCTTGTTTGCCAAATCATACTATACAATCAAGAATGACATATTCAAGAACTGTCTTTTAATATAATATACTATGTGTTTTGTTATGTACGAGATTAAATGAAAACACGGTAGGGCTGCATTGTTGCCTAGTATTTTTGTAAAATAGGTTTTTTCAAATTAATTACCATAGAAAAATTTCAATATTCAAACAATCTTCTTATTAAGGTCCTAATATATAAATGAAACAGCCTGCATAAAATAGGTAAACAAATCATACTCATACATACCTACTGTTAAACTGACTAAGCGGCATCGTTGCAAAGGCGCCGCCGATTTACGTCAAAAATTGTTTATTGGTAATGTATTCATTACTGGATAAATATTCCAGCTACTACTGGTATTAAAGCCACCTCTAAAAATCAGTTAATACTATTCCGCATGTGTTTTTTAATTTGATATCGTAACAAAACAGGTTATACATTTTGACAGAATTATATATGAATTAATTGTATTTTCCTTAAACCAAGCAACACACTAGGCTTCACTAATATATCACACGATGCCAAGTTCCATTATTACCTAGGTAAAGGACACAACCACTGTGTTGCCTTTTATATCTCGTATTTTTAAGTTCCTTACTTTTAAATTATAAAAAATATAATACTTACCTGGCTCAAAGAATTTGATTACGATGGTGTTGAAGTAATATTAAATAGCTTCTATTTTTGATGTTTTCTTGTAGTATCCCGAAGTTCCTATCACTAAACTACCCATACGCGAATATCTTAAACACTAAATAAATACATACATCCTACATATATTCATAGATTCTGTTAATTGTATATAATACCACAATAATAATTACCACCAATCTCACGTCGGAAATGTCAAAGGCCAGAACGGACATCGGCGCATCGCTCAAGGAGATACAAGCGGTGCGAAACTGGCAGGGGTATGAGACCCAGGAGCCCCATAGGCTTATAAAGGAAACGTCGGAAGCGCTCCAGGACCTCGACAAGCGTGTTAGAGCATTGGGAGTGCTCGTAACCAGCGGGCAAAAGGGGAAAGAGGAAGACCCCATCTGGAAAGACCACTCGAGCCTCAAGGCAGGAGTAGAATCTCTCCAGGATCAGCTGGATGAGCTCCGGAGAGAGAGCAATAAACACACGCGCGAGATCCTGGAGTCCAACCTTAAAGCCATGGAGAAAATGGACAATAATCTAATTACTAAGCAAAACAAGTACATGAGTATAGTACTTATGTAACAGACTTGAATTTGAGAGAGCTTAAGTATTTCTTTTAAATACTTAATTTGTTATTTATATGATTTATTCTTTTTTTAACTAATGCTTCAACCTAACTAACCTATTTTTCCTAGACATAATTAAAAAATATTCATATGATGGGAGAAGCCACTGGCACCTGAAACACAGTTTTATACTAGTTCGGGAGCCTATGGATTCATATTTACAATGTCATACTTAATTATGTCAATAAATAACTTATTGCTTTTTTTTCTACTTTTAAATTTGGCAACCCTAACCGGTTATGCCACCCGGGTCCACCCGGCATAACCGGGCGCGGATATTCTTCCTAATTGCTCCCTTGTTACGGATTTATCAACGACTCGAGAGCCGCTGAATGAATAAACAATCCATTGAGTTGGAGAATATACCTGTTAGTGCCGGTTTTATAGCGGAAATTGTAGTGCAGACACATGCGCCAAATAATCCATTCGTCACACTAGTTCATGTAGTTCACGCTTCTTGAAAAGATGAACTAGTAAAGATTGCTGGGAGCTGGGAATCTCATGAAGAATAATTATCACGTATACGTAAGGACGAATTAAATATACAACTTGATTTGGGTACACACGGCTACACATCAAGCTATAAATTTCCAGTATAAGCTGACCTCTCATTCTACGAAAAGTCTACACAATGCGAAGTCAGCTTATACTGGATTGTATAGCTTGATGTGTAGCCGTGTGTACGACCTTACAACAATAGATCTGCCTGTGTTTTTATTTAATGTCATACATATCAAAACACGTAGTATTTCTCATAACTACACCTTACATACATTAACACATGAAAAATGATATGTTATTTTAATGGGTTTCGATTATAATAATAAGTAAAACGAACTTGATTATTTAAGAAAGAAGTGGTAGGTATTTAACAATTTTCACAGAAAATATTAGGGGATGGACAGAATAACTCCTATATAACTCGGCAAAATAGGGATAGTAAGCCTGTGACAAGGAAATGTCGTGTTCCGAGAAATAGGAACTTGTCAAAATAATGATTACCTTTTATATATTTATTTAGTACAATGTAAATAGATGGCTTAATATTATACTCTATCGTGCAAGGTTTGTTGTCTATTAGTTATTGAATCTAAAAAAAATCATTATCAAACCGCAGTTTACATAATACTAGCTCACCAATCCGCAGCTTCGCACGCGTAGTTTTTAAATAAAAACATTACCCCTCCTTCTCCGCAGTTGGGTAAAAAATAGCCTGTGTCACCCGGAGATAGTGTAGCTTCCTAATAGTGAAAGAATTTTTTAAATCGGTCCAGTAGTTTCGGAGCCTATTCAATACAAACAAACAAACAAATCTTTCCTCTTTATAATATTACGAAGTTTTTTGTAGATATTGATATGTTCTTTAATATTGTAGAACATACTTTCATTCTATCATCAATAGTTTCCGCAGCGCATGCGACGAAAAACGTTTTAGGGCACTTTTTTACACCTCGGGTTACGTTACTTAAGTTTTAGTAAGGATCCCTAATCTTTTCTAGCAATTAATATAGCCTATGTCACTCAGGGTGAATGTAGCTTTCCAATGGTGAAAGAATTTTTGAAATCGGTACAGTAGTTTTTGAGTTTATTTATTACAAACATATACACAAAAATACAAATCTTTCCTCTTTATAATATTATTATAGAAGTATAGATAAATACGAGTAACTAGTTGTATGCCCACGGCTTCGTCCGCATCGGACGGACGAAGTCGAGGGATCTTGTCTGGATCTCGACAACAGGCCCACCTCGGTAGGTGGTCCAATTGTGAATCTAAGCCGACTTGGAACCCACTTAAACACACAAAAAAACCATCAACATTGGTCCAACCGTTTAGTGACATACACAAGTACAGAATAATTAAATGTAAAACTAACCTAAAACAAGATATTGACCATGATTTGTAAGTTTTTGAGTACCCCGATATTACAGCACAGTTGCATTGTTTATATTCCGTTCGTTTTAATCAAAATATTCTTAATATCCATGTTTTGAAAGTAATATCACGAGTATACGTCCATTTGCATCCCAATTAGTCTTTAAATTATTTGTAAAGTATTAAATGAGGAGGAAGCTCTAATACGATGCTCATCCTCTATCTTAATGTGCATCCATTTTCCGCATCATTAGCGATGTAACACTATTCAGAGAAAAATGAGACTACATAATAGGCAAGCTGCAATTCTTCATTAAATTCAAATCGGCTTGGAAAAGTGAGTAAACAACTCCGTTTAGGAAACTAAAAAGTCAGTCTCTAGTAATACGATTTTGGGGGCTATGAGGCCATAACATACAAATAAACCTAAGTGAAAAACATTACTACTACTCTCCCCATTTCCGCCATTCACAACAGTCCAGTGCTACCGTTTACCAGTCCTTCTCGGCCACGTCCAGCTCGTCGCGCCACCTCCGGCGTGGTCTGCCGCGACGCCTCTGTCTCAGGGCTCCACATCGTGGTAATATTGAGGTACAGCTCGTCAGGCATGCGACAAGACTTGACCGGCCCAACCCCACATAAGCCTGACGGCCTTTTCCCCTACATCGGCGATTTTGGTGTTACCGACGCGATCAGTTAGTTTATCTCCAAGAATACTGCGCTACATCGCCCTTTCGCAAACTTGAGTTTGGATTTTTTAACATTTGTCAAAGACAAAGTTTGCGAGTCATATGTTAGAATGATGAAAAACACAAGCGGCCTTAACTGGGAACATAGTGGTACTCAACTCTTACAACCAGCCTTTCTTTCCTGGCTTGCTCGTGGAGGGACAGATAATAATCTCGTTTCAAAATGATCTGTGTTTATCTATACTAATATTATAAAGAAGAAAGATTTGTATTTTTGTGTGTATGTTTGTAATGAATAAATTAAAAAAAACTATTGTGCCGATTTCAAAAATTCTTTACAATTGGAAAGCTACATTCACCCTGAGTGACATAGGCTATATTTATTGCTAGAAAAGTTTAGGGATCCTTACTAAAACTTAAGTAACATAACCCAAGGTGTAAAAAAGTGGCCTAAAACGTCTTTCGTCGCATGCGCTGCGGAAACTATTGATGATAGAACAAAAGTATGTTCTACAATATTAAAGAACATATCACTATCTATAAAAATAATATTATAAAGAGGAAAGATTTGTTGATTTGTTTGTTTGCATTGAATATGCTCCGAAACTACGTGACCGATTTAAAAAAATTCTTTCACCGTTGGGTAGCTACACTATCCCCGGGTGACATAGGCTACTTTTTACCCAACTGCGCAGAAGGAGGGTAATATTTTTATTGAAAAACTACGCGTGCGATGCTGCGGATAGGTCAGCTAGTTTCAATATAAAATGTATATGTATAATTTAATACTGAATTCGAATAGAATTAAACAGTTTATAAAGCTCGGCTGTAGTTTATCCACACTAATATAATAAATTCTGAAGTAATTCTGTTCCTTTGTTTGTTTGTTAAGTTTTCAAGATTAAACGGTAGAACCGATTTCGATGTATTTTGGTATACAGCTAGATTATGACATGGATTGAGACATAGGATACATTTAAATCAACAAACCACGCGTGCGAAGCCGAAAACATAACCCATATTAGTCTGGAAAATAGTGAGAAAACTTGCAAACTTCCTTTAGGACTTTGATCCGCAACCTAAGTTATTTTAAGTTTATTGGAAAGTGACTTCTCTGGAAACCTTTTAAAAGTTCCGGCCCTTGGGACGGAGGACTCCTGAAAAATAAAGTTTAAAATGTCTGTTGAATTGAATTCTAAGCACGGCTTGCACAACGATCCCTAAACGTATTTAGCGACTAACCATGTTTAAAATTGACGTATTTGTATGATTTGGCAACTCCTTAAATCATATTTAGCGACTAAATACAATCACATAAATACAACCCCCCCCCCTTTCCCCCCACTGTAACACGGCGTTGGTGGTTACGGATATTATTACCCTTTTTCTTGTTTAAGTTATAATGACTAAGTTTTGTTTAATACTACTCTACTAGTATAACGAGGAAAGATTTATTTGTTTGTATTGAATAGGCTCCGAACTACTGGCCCGATTAAAAAAAAATCTTTCACTGTTGGGTAGCTACACTAACCCCGGGTGACATAGGGCACCCAACTGCGCAGAAGGAGGATAATGTTTTAATTGAAAAACTACGTGTGCGAAGCTGCGGATTTGTCACCTAGTGTAAAATAAATACATTTCTTTTAAACACATGCCATATTAAAAACGTTAATAATTTTTTTGGCACTACGTTAAGAGTTTCTTCATGGGTTTATAGAGATAGGATAACGTTAATGGATTGAACGTATTATAAACAAGTTTTATTATAATATATGACAATCCTCGATATTTTTTTAAAATCATCTCAAAAATTTCAAGCCTAGACGGGACTTGAACCCGCGACCTTCCTCTTGATACGAGGATGCACTACCATCTGTGCTACAAGGCAATTCACGTCTAAGTCGAAATTAGTGAGATCATTCAGAATTACGACTAAAGCGCCGTTAGCTCCATCTACAGGAAAACTTATATAGTTCTTTGTACCTGCTCAATGCCGGACGTTGCAGTTCAGTACATTGACAAGAGATGTCGCGTTGCTTATTTCAAATAGTATTATATATTTATTTATAATGTTATCTGAACACATGCGGAAATTTCCAAGATTTTTTAAAATCATCTCAAAAATTTCAAGCCTAGACCTGCTCAATGTACTGAACTGCAACGTTCGGCATTGAGCAGGTACAAAGAACTATATAAGTTTTCCTGTAGATGAAGCTATAGTGTTCGGATAACACTATAAATAAAAATACAATCCTCGATATACTCTTTCGCAAATGTATTTACTATCAATTTTGAAAGCAACCCTTTTAAATAAACAAACTACAACTCATCAGGAAACCGCATCGTCGCCTCTAATCTAATATTATTATAATTAAAAAACCTTCCAGGAATGAAGAAACCTTCATGAATATATCTAACACTAGCTTCCGCATGCAACGCGTGACGCACAAGTCAATAAAAAATTGGCCATGTTTAAATCCAGGTCCATATATCCATACACCAAATATCAATGAAATCAAATCAGCCGATACGAATTATTTTAATTTCTGATTGAGTAAAACATAAACAAACATACAAACTTTCGCTTTTACAATATTATTTTGATGAGCTATCTTCAAACAATGAACATATTAACAAATAATTATTGCAAAACACGTATAGATCTAACAAACCAGACACATACTGTTGCACTCAAAGCAACCACAGATCTCCGAGTTGGTTAATTACTCGTCGGAACTACTGTTTGAAACAGTAACAAGCGAAATCAGGGGCAGGACTAGTCGCCGCAAATTAGTCCAAATGTCTGGGGAACTGAGCTCTGATACCGCAGGTAGTTATGATACGATTGAGCACGAACATAATTGCACACAGCTGTACTTGCAAACAGTTTATATATAGTTGTGATGCGGTGAAATACGAAAGTTCGGCGCATGCTATTTCGATGCACGGTAGCACGACAAATGTTATTGCGACGCACGGAATCTCGAAGTCTATATATCGTAATAAAAAACGTGTGCGTGTGTGTAATTAAGCACGCACGTAAGAAGTTATACTTCTTTGGCGTAACAGAACAAAAATAAATAAAGATTTCATCCCGTATGCCACAACTCTTTGTTTGTAGCTAACTTCATCATTCTTCACTTTATGGCTGTCAGTGCGCGCGCGCATGAGACAGTTATCAGCTAATTTCATCATGTCGCTTTTTGGCTGTCGCTGGGCGCGCGCATGAGACAGTTATCAGCTAATTTCACCATGTTGCTTTTTGGCTGTCACTGGGCGCGCGCATGAGACAGTTATCAGCTAATTTCATCATGTCGCTTTTTGGCTGTCAGTGTGCGCGCACATCGTAAAAATTAACTCTCATATTTTTTTCCCAAACGCGCCAAAAGAAGTATACCTTCAAAAACTTTGAGTGACAGCAGATGCTAAAATATTAGTGTAAGGTTCTAGTGGAATCTACATACATAGACACATTATTCACCATAATAGCTTAAAGTACACTGCCTACATACGAGTACATACGTAAATGCCTAAATTATAGTTACAGGTCAATAAATATTAAATAGGTATTTAGCGTGCCGTAGCAAAGAGGCTTCAAACCTACTTTATCTACAGAACAAGTTTAGATCAATTGAAAATGAGATAGCTTAGATTTTTGTCATCAACTGAACTTTTGATGATTGGAACGCGTCTACGTTTGCTACGAAATTTCGTAGCTTCGTAGTCACTTCGTAGCATTCGTAGACATGTCGTAGCAAGTCGTATGGTAAAATTACAATAAAAATTAAATATTCTACCACGCACAATACAGAACGAGGACAAAAAGCTACTTCTCGGAAATCCCACGTAAGTTACAAAGGATCTTGACAAAAAATGGCTGAGTAGGTACTAGAGATTCCCAGAGGCTTAATACATGGTACAGAGGTGAATAAAAACGGGTAGAGTATGTGAACACGAGGGTAAGTTCAAGGTCTTTATCACAATGCAACGTGTATTCCACAAAGGGAAAGTATGACTTTCCTGTAAAGGCGTGTTAAATATAACAGGCGTCACAACTCAGTATTTGTAATACTGGTGATACAACGTTGATCTTCCGTTGGAACCAGTCAAGTGAGATCACAGATGTCTGACTAGTACGATGTATGTACATTTTAAGGCATACATCCGGAGTCAGATGAACGTATCACTGAAGTCCTGAGCTGTAATGAGCCGAGTTGTATTTGTATGAGAACGCATTGAATCAGAATCAACTGATAATTCAGTAGGTACCAATTGACCTAGATAGTCCCTCACTGCAATGTCAGAACCAGATATAGAATATAGAATATAATTATTTATTTCAGGCAATGTCCATAAGATATACGAAACAATGATATCATCCGCCCGGCTTTTTGCAGCGTCAACGTTCCAGCCGTTCTCGAACCGAACGGTCTGATACGTGACGATGGTAGAGGCCTGACGGTATGACTCTTATACCTTGAGAGAAGCGTAGGCCTTTGGTGTGGGACGCTACGTGCGTCAATACCCTTGCGCCATCTAATCTGTCTGGTACATCAGTTGGGGCCAGTGCGGCGGCAAATTCAGCCGAAGATCTCAAGCGGCGCAAAAATGGAAGTCTCGGAAGAGCTTACGTATTTGAGCCATTTGGGGTCGTGACCCCCAGGGTCCCATGGGGTACCGGAGCCCATCGCGTTTTCAAAATTCTTTCTGTGCGTCTGGTCAAGCGACGTGTGATCTGAGAGCTGGCGCTTATCTGGGTCAACGCATAAGCATTGCAATTCAATGGGGCAATGCAGTCAGTGTCTTGGGGACACTTCCGCCTGGTAGTGATCTGGAGCAGTTGAGCTATCTATAGTTTGTTTGCAACGGTCTTTAGATGATTCAACTGTTTCTTCTGTATTTTTATTGTGAATAATTAAACATAAAAGTAATGATTACATATATAATGGAATAGATATCCATGCTAATATTATAAATGAGAAAGTAACTCTGTTTGTTTGTTTGTTACCTTTTCACGACTAAACGGCTGAACAGATCGTAAAGTAGAGGTTGAAACCTTGTATGGGCGATCCATAATTCCTCAAGTTATAGATCTGAAAATTCTTATTTAGGCTTTTGGTAAAAAAATAAAGAAATACGTATTTCAACTTTTTGCCTGAGGGGGGGGGGGGGGGGGGGTAAAGGGGTTAAAATTATGAGATATTCTTTAGATGCACTCCCCACTATGTACAGTTGGTATGTGGATAGATTGTGACTGGGATTGGGGCATAGGCTACTTTTTACCCGACTGCGCAGGACATTACCCATGTTGCGTGCGAGGCCGCGGTCGGGTCAGCTAGTATAATATAACTTTTGAAACTATCGTGGAATTGAACACTATTTTCAAAAACTCACAAATCATGGTAAATATCCTGTTTTCTGTGAAAATGATAGATTTAGTCGTAAATATCTGAAATCACCGTAGTTAAAGATACTTTAGTCTTAGGCTGTATTCTAGAAATGTGCTCAAGTGTTAATAGTGTTAAGTGCTCTCTCCGGCTTCACGGTAAACAGGTAGGCGTTATTATTATTATTGTACACTGCTTAGTTAGTGAGCGGGTATCCGTGGTCTACTCAAAGAGGCTCTAACGGAAGACGAGCGCTGGGTAGCCAGTGCAACCCAGCACATGCTGAGTTAGAGCCTTTTTGTGACACATGCAGTGAGTACGATGAGACACACACACTGCAATATTTCGCATTTTTATTTAATCTTGTAGTTATTGTTTCTTTGTTATTTTTGTTGTCTCCTGTGTGTGTTTGTTCTGTTGTACTATTGGTGTTGTTACAAATAAATGTTTTTGATTTGATTTAATTGAGACTCATCCGTAGATTTTCGACTGGATAGCCTAATATTTACTACTGGAGATGTGTGTTTGCTGGAAGAATCTTATTTAGAGTTAAACTAGCTGGTGCCCGCGAATTTGTACGCGTTACACTACTAAATGTGTAGATGACCTAGAAATAAAGCTAAGCTCGCTATTGCCACTAGACTTGACTTTTATCCTATGGGACCTGATTTATGGGATAAAAAGAAGCCTATGTGGTAAGCCAGGTTATAATCTACATATATTAGTACCAAATTTCATCGAAATCGGTTCAGCCGTTACGACATGATTGAGTAACAAACAAACATCCAAACTTTCGCATTTATAATATTAGTGTGATGTGACGATAAACAGAATTTTACGCTCACCTTTATACATGTACATTTTGTAAGTTTTTTGTTTGTAATCTATTTGTATACAATAAAAAATACGAGTAAGAAATAAACGTCATTATTAATATATTTAGTACGAGTAGACTACAAGGTCTTAAATATTTATTTTATCTAATTATCCTCATAAGAAACATGCGAATTGTCTTATAAACTATGACGTGTCAGCAAATAGTTTTAAGTATTTGATTATGTATGTTAGTCACTAAGGTATATATTTATAAGGGCCGTAGAATTCAGTTTTAACATCTGGTACTTTTCTATTGTTGCCTGAAATAAGGATTTATTATTATTATTAAATAAATAAATATATACTATATATATATATATAAATATTGCTGGACATTTCACACAGCGCTATCTAGCCACAAACTAAGCAGAGCTTGTATTATGGGAACCAGATAACTGATAGAATATATACATTTTTTTTTGTAAATACTTACTTAATATATATAGAAAAACATCCAGACCCGGAACAAATATCTGTAGATCATGCAAACATTTCTTTCGCGGCGGGAATCGGACCCGCTACCTTCTGCGTCTCAGCCGGCTATTCACCTACTGCGCCACGGAGGTCGTCTAAGGTATTATAATTTAAGTCTTCGTCTCAGCCTTTGAGAGTCCATATGCAGACTCAATTTAATGTAAATTTGTTAGATATTGGCGTATTTCAAAGTATCCTGTCTGCCCCGCTTTGCGATCCGGCCAGGGTACTTTATAAAATGGTGTATGATATAATTAAGTCTAGTTGTAAAGGATTTCATTGTACGATTTAACAGGGCTGACATAGTCGCAAACCACTCAAAAGCCCTCAATAAAATGAATGAATAAAAAAGTCTACGTCTACTATTTTTCTAGAACGATTATAGGTTCGTCTTTACACATTAGATATGGGTAAGAAAGAAGTGCAACTGAAGTTACGGCTGATACAGAGGTATAGAAGGAAAATACATGTTGTGCCGACCATACGTAATTAGGGAAAAGAAACAGGAAGATGATGATGATGATAACTTGTGTCCAATAAAAAAAAATTAAATTAATAAAAACCAAATGGAATTTTATATCAAGAAGTTGATTAATTTTACGATATTTGCAGTTGAGATTGTATACGGCGAGATTGTATAGAGGCGATTTCAACTCGTTACTAATTCAGAATACTGCTAGTTTAAGTAAATTTCAACTTTCCTATCCAATAAATTTGGGCAGTTACTACACAAGCGTAATTGACTATTAAATGAGGTCATTACCTGTAGTAGGCAGAGATATGATAATTCTGGTCGTTTGTTAGGCAAATCGCTAGCTGTTTCCGCTCGTTCTCTGTGGCGTTGTCGGTTAGCTAAATCATAAATGAATTTAATTTATAGACCGCTTTATATAATGTATAATTGAATATGCGATTCCGGTGAACTAACAAGGTCAAATTGAAATCGAAATGGGTAAAAGGGCCGCAGAATACCGAAATGGTATTCTGTGTTTATGATGAGTAGTAGTGACGTCATCATGGTACACGTAGCCACACATTCTAGCTGTAATGAGTAGAATAATTACAACACACAGAACTCGCGTCCAACATCGCAGTTTTTATGTAAGTAATAAACTAGTGGTTCGCCCAGAACTAAGATGTCGCGAGTCTCCCATAAAAACAAAAAAATATTATTTGTAATCTTACTATCAACATAGTGCCACGAAATAAATAACCAACTAACTTGACCTATAGTTTCATTCAAATTACAGGTAACGCGAGTTAATGTTAATTGGTCCTTTTTTGGGGTAGAAATTGCAGTTATTATGGATTTTAGACTTTTCCCTATATATGTGTCGCTAAAGCTAAGCGCATACCAAATTTGAGCACTGTGGGGTTAATGGTGTACCCTGGGAATTTTGTCAAAGTTCAGTTTTTATTATGGCTAATAACTTAAAAACTACAAGGGTTAAATAAAAACAGAGTCGAAATGTACTAACAAAGACATTTTATTAGACGTGCCATTTGACCAGATAGTCCAATTTTGTTTTTATTACTCCTCTTGAACCCCAATATCTCAATAACCCCCTCACATTTTTAGCTCATTTAGTCACACCAAAATTGTGCCATCTTTACCTACATATATGCCAAATTTTACGATGATCGGATAAATGCTTCGGAAGTTATCCTCGGACAAACCAACATACATTCGTAGACACATGACCTACATACATACACACGCTCGATCAATAAATAGAAGTTTTATTATAATACGTATTTTAGATTTAAGATATATTATATATATCTTAAGTTATTTATCATTCCATTATCTTGAATTGTATGTATGTTTGTCCGGGTAGAATCTAGCAACTGAATTTTAAACCCGTTCCCCTGAACCGATTGAGCTGAAATTTGGAATACATATGTAAATTCGGTGACAATGCAATAATATGGTACCATGGAAGTGGTATCTCATGATGGAGACGGATGCTAGACAATATTATACAATATGTATTATAGTAGGCTACTAGTGTTTGAGCTCATTTGAATTTGCTTGCGGTTCCGATTATGAATTTTATAAAACCTATTTTAAAAAAGTAATTTTCAACAAAAAACTTATTATTATTTTATTTAAAGAGAAGCAGCACACAAGCAATCCTTGAGCCCACCTCTTATTTTCAGCTGATGAGTTTGTTCCTAGAAAGATGATATGACGATAATTTTGTTTTCGTATTTTTTTAATGTTTGTATTTCTGGAGTTAAACTGATTATGCTTATTTTTGTTAGAAATTTTGAATACAGATAATATTAACTATTTTAATTAAGATCCATGAATCCCTGGCTTCATTACAGCTCACAAAGAAACAATTTGATGTAGTTGGGTGTTGCCGGTGTCAATAGGCGACGGTGACCGCTTACCATCAGGTGGGCCGTAAGCCTGTTTCCAACAAATAACATAAAAAAAGTGTTCTGCATTAAATAATTATATTCAGGTACATTTTAGTTTTAATAAAGCCAAACATGATTAAACTAAGTGTACAAAGTGTATCAGAAAGGAGAACAATATCTGTTTTACAAGTTTTGGTAATTTTATTGAAGAGTCCTACAAGAAGCACATATCATTTATACACGTAGATGACAATGTATATTGTATGTATCATAAAATTAGTATTAATGTAATTTTATGATTATATTATATATTATATGCACTTTATTTTTTATAAAATGAAATATATACTTGTTCTAATAATATCTGTTTTACGCAGCCTTTCTTATTTGTTCACATAGATTCTGTCCATCTTAATGTTGCATGGAAATCGCTTTTAGCGATAAGGCCGCCCATTGTACCTATTATTTAAAAGTGTAATTTCTATTATATGTTTATGTTTATATGTCCACCAAGACTGCGCTTGCACAATCGCTTTTACATCCCGTACTAGACTATGCCGATGATTGTTATCTGGACCTCACTGAGGAACAGCTTAACAAGCTCGAGCGTTTACAAAATTTTTGTATTAGATTTATATTTGGCCTCCGTAAATATGATCATGTGTCTCCCTTCCGTTCAAAGCTTAAATGGCTTCCGATTCGTCTTCGTCGGAATACGCATATCCTTTTTCTTCTCTATTCTATTCTTTTCAATCCCTTCTCTCCTCACTATCTGAAAGATAGATTTGAATTTCTCCATTCTTCAAATAACTATACTCTTAGGTCATCAGAAAACTTGATACTCAGAACTCCTTCGCACAGCACTTCCTTTTACAGCGCTTCTTTTACTGTCCAGGCTGTTCAGCTGTGGAATGCTCTGCCCGAAGAAGTAAGACGGTCATCGTCCTTACACGTCTTCAAATTGAAGATGAAACATCATTACCTGACGATGTCATCTTCCTAGCGTTATTTATTTACTATTTATGTACTTATTTTATCTGTTAGTATAGTTTGCTATATGTATATACCTATATATTAGTCTATTTTATAGTATATTAAGTATTAGGATTAAAACTTCATATTATTATTATATCTTAGAATATATTATGTGTAAATGTAATGTATCCGCTAAAGTACACCGCACTCCGTAATTTTTAAAAATTTCGCTCCATCCAAAGGTTGCCTGGAAGAGATCGCTTTTAGCGATAAGGCCGCCCATTGTATTGCCTTATTTATTTTAACCCAGTACTTATTTTTTTATTATTTCTGTTTGTGTGGTAATTCAATAAAGAGTTATCTATCTATCTATCTATCTATATTTAATGACATGCAATAAAGAAATTATCTAATCTAATATTTCATGAAATAGCTTCGGGATACAGAGTTAATGACTATAATCCTGGTTTTATGTTACCAATTTTTTTTAGTAAAAAATATATTTATATTATTTGGTAGAACCTTTTCGGCTTATAGTGTGACCATTAGTGCTGTGCACTCCCTGAGGTATGCGCGGCGAGGTGGGAGGCAAAGAAAAAACTGCATGAGTTCACATGAGATCAATACATGTCGGACATATCTTACGATATCAGTTTGCATTTCTAAGGCAAGACTTGTGGCGGGACGATGGTCGGAGGCTATCTATCTATAATATATTATACTTAATTAGTTGATTAAAATGTAACTTAAATATACTCATATTTTATTAAAAATATGCAGGTGATAAATAAGAACTAAACTTATAATTCAAAGGACTTGTTTTATTGAACATTTTTTTATATTTACAATTATATATTCTAACGAAAGTTATTCTGACATAGATTCTGTTTCAACTTCATCTTCCATTTCATATCACGAGATAACGCACGACCCATCTTTGAATATTTATCTCATGTGCGTCTGACATAGACAGTCCGATACAAATAACACTACCTGCCGCCACGAGCGTTGACGGCAAACTGACAGAGCGCAGCAGCCGATTCTCCCCCCCGTCTCGCCGCGCGCATACCTCAGGGAGTGCACAGCACTAATGGTCACACTATAACATAACCGTTTTGGGCTCCCGCAAGGGAGTACACTGGCTCCTTTTTTATTTCTCCTATACGTTAACCAACCTGTTCAACACCATTTTGCAAACTGGCCAAATACCGAAACAAATGTGTCTCTCAAACATTGTCCTAACTAACTAACAAATATAGGCAACTATAGCCAATAACTAATAAGTACTATAACTAATAAGCCTGATCTTGCATTTGTATAAGGCGTTTATAAAAGTTGTGCAAAAACGCATTAGTGGCATTTTAGACAAACACAAGCCACCTGAGCAAGCAGGTTTGTGTCCTGGCTTCTCCACAACAAATCATCTACACACACTAAATCAGAAAAAAGTACACAGAATTTCATAAACCACTCTACTAATCTTTGTGGACTACACAAAGGCCTTTGATAGCCTTCAGCAATCAGCAATATTCAAATCACTAGAAAACCAGCAAGTTCACAAAACATACATTGATCTTTTTAAAATCATTTACCGTCTAAGCACAGCCAATATCATACTCCACTCTACTGGTTCAGCTTTTCACATACAGAAAGGAGTCAATCAGGGTGACCCACTCTCTTCCATTCTGTTTACAAGCATCCTCGAGGAGATATTCAGAACATTATCGTGGGCAACAAGAGGCATTAACATCGGCGGCAAGCGCCGAATTTACTCGCGTTTTGCGGATGACATTGTCCTTTTTGCCCAAACAGCACATGAAATGCTCCAAGAACTGAGCGCGGCAAGTCTTGAGGTTGGACTGCAAATGAACCGGTCGAAGACGCAAATAATAACCAATGCCACGAAACGTAGGGTCGAGGTGGATGGGCAGGAAATAATATATTTCGATGAGTACATTTACTTGGGCCAGTTAGCTAGCTTCGAAAACAGGCATGACAAGGAAGTCGATCGCTGCATCGAAAATGCCTGGCAGAGCTACTGGTCCATGAAGGCGCACATGAAGGGTGACTTTCCTCTAAGTCTGAAGCGCAAACTCATCGACATGTGTATCCTGCCGGTCCTAACCTACGGTGCGCAAACATGGTCATTGACCGAGCTGCAGAAGTCCAAGCTCAAGATTTGCCAAAGGGCAATGGAACGCAATTGTTTGATTTTGATTTTTCGTTCTTCTGAGATCTCGGGATAGACAGTATCGTAGATGGGAAGATGATATTAAAAAAGTGGCGGGAACGACTTGGGCGAGAAAAGCAAGAGATAGATCTTTGTGGAGAACACTCGGGGAGGCCTATGCTGAAAAGCAAGACAATCAAAAAACCGGCTCTAATCTGGAACTATTGTATTTTATATCTATACATAAACAAATTTTGTAGTACTAAGTAGAAATATGTAATGTGTATTTAAGATTGTTAATAAAGGCTTTATTATTATTATTATGGAACGCAGCGTCCTAGGATTCCGGAGAACCGAACGTGTGAGGAATACCATGCTTCGTACATTATTTATTTTTTATTGATGATAGTAAAGCGCTTGACATCAGGTGAGGTAGTGGACCTCACCTGATGGTAAGCGAAAATGTGATCGAAGATGGAGCACGCTTGCCTAGAAAGAACCACTGGACTTGAATACACTCTGGACTTGAAGACTCCAAGATTATACTGGTTTGGAAAAACATACGCCGGAAGTGAGTTCCACTCCTTACTTGTGCTAACAAGAAAAGTTGAAGCAAATCGTTTGGTACGGCAAGATGGTATGCTGACCAGGTATGGGTGGTACTTCTCGGTACGTCTGCTTGTCCGGTGGTGGAAGGGGGAAGCAGGATAAGGTCATGAAGATCTTGCGCAATTTCACCAAAATGAATCTGAAATGATTAACTGGCATTGCCGATGTGGGAGACAAAACCGCGAAGCTCAAGTGGGATTGGGTCGCGCACGTAAGTCGAATGCTTCCGGAGAAATGGGCCAACATCGTAACACCTTGGGTACCGGAGGATGGACAGCAACGTCTGGGTCGGCCACGAAAGCATTGGCGCGACGACATCAGTGTATTGGAGAAGGAATGGTGATATCATGTTTGCAGACGACACAACCGCTATTGTCAAGTGCTCCGACATCTCCTATGATCGAGAAATAAACAACGCTAGGTAAATTGATAGACTGGCTCACATGAATAACTTAAAGGCAAATGTTACATATTCCGTGGCACCCAAAAAATAATAATTTGTACCGTTTGTTTGGAAGTACAGTCACGCCCACTCAAAGAGTATCGCTTAATGAAATTAAAATTAAACACTCTCGTAGAACGGGAATTTTCCATCGCTACTTCACTCCACCCTCGTTTGAAAGGTCCACTGGCGATTAACATATGAAAGCTGCGGCTGATCGTGAGCAGAAAGCTAATAGATCTACACTGAGTACATAAAACACTTCCTCGATATGCCATTCAAGAAAATGAAGGGCAATTTAAGAATTCCAAAAAATCGTGATAAGTACTTATTACCAAGTTTATTTTCGATTAAGTCCATTCAAAAGTTGCCTTAGAGATTAATTTTAGCGAAAAGGCCACCCATGGCGCTACAACGTATTAGTTTTCAGCTTTTTATGTTAGGTAATTGCTGATTTGGTGTACCTAACAAAGAGCTATCTATCGAAAGATATAGATAATAACTCTTCAACTCTATTATAATCCATGCTGGTCCTCAGTTGGTTATTTAATTGACTATAAAAAAGGAGAAAGTTCTCAATTCGGTTCCCCGATTACTCGAAGACGACTGGACCGATTCGAGAAATTACCTTTTTTGAAAGAAAAAAAAATTTTAAAAGGGTATACTTCCCAGGTTTTATTGGCACCAAGTCAGGATCTGATGATGGGTTCCCAAATAAATCAAGGTCAACCCTCAAATTTTAAAGGGACGAATAATGTGTTTTATATATTTTCTATAAAAAAACTCACTTGTTACTAGTTCGAATGAGCTAGTGGTCGAATCTGGTGTCGGAGTTTTAGGGCCTCCGACATGGCTTGACGACTTTTATAGTCAAGACATCTTAAAGAGCTCTCTCAAGCAATGAACCGCTAAGTTACCAGCAAAAAAGTTCATTCTTCTACCGAAACCAGGTACTAAGCGCGGTTAAGTACACCGATGTCATTTAAAACTTAAATATTTAACATTATGCAATATGTTGGCTCGCAGATTCGCACGTTGTTCTGGCCCGGTCAAAGTGACCTTATTCAGGGCTTACTGCCAAAACCTGTACACGTGCACCCTATGGGTACGGCATACGCAGAAATTCTACAATGCTCTACGAGTCCAGTACAACAACGGGTTCAGGGTGCTGCTGGGGCTGCGGAGGTACTGCAGCGCATCAGGTATGTTCGCAGACGCGCGAGTTGACGACTTTTATGCGATCATACGCTAAAGAACCGCGTCCATAGCAGCTCCAACAGGATGCTGGCCATTGTGGTAGATAAT
This sequence comes from Philereme vetulata, assembly GCA_918857605.2. Taxonomy (NCBI): domain Eukaryota; kingdom Metazoa; phylum Arthropoda; class Insecta; order Lepidoptera; family Geometridae; genus Philereme; species Philereme vetulata. The sequence continues at coordinate 1,560,736 of OU975459.1, read as the reverse complement.
TTTAATTCCAGCATCATTGGCTGGTGGGATTTAAAGCACCAGCCAGTCGCCCAGTTGTGACTCTATAATTATATTATTATTTATTTGTTCGACCCAACTATTAATTGTCTGAATTTGAATTTATTATTGTGAATGTATCGATTTTTATGTTGCAGTTACCTGTCTACTAACATCATTCTAAGATTTTATTATTGTTTACTAACAATATGGATGACATGTCTGAAAAATAAATGAATTCAATTGAATTGAATTATAATAAATTAACGTTTGACGACCTCCGTGGCGCAGTGGGCGAACAGCCGGCTGAGACGCAGAGGTAGCAGGTTCTATTCCCGCCGCGGAACAAATGTTTGCATGATCTACAGATATTAGTTCCGGGTCTGGTTGTTTTTCTATATATTATAAGTATGTATTTACAAAAAAAAATGTATATAAGTATTCTATCAGTTATCTGGTCCCCATAATACAAGCTCTGCTTAGTTTGGGGCTAGATAGTGCTGTGTGAAATGTCCAGCAATATTTATTTATTATTTACAGATTTTAATCTATGGTTAATAATAATAATAATGTATTTTTTAACACAATTTACAAAGTTTGACACAAATGATTGTGGATTCCATACAAACTAGTATAAGCTTCGTTTGCAACGATCTTTAGATAACTCAATTGTATTATTTGTATTTTTTAAAGATGTGTAAATACTTGTATATTTATTTATAGTATAAGTTTGTATCTTACATAATAAGGGCTGTGGATTTTGTTAAATAAATAAAATAATATATCATTTTATTAAATTAAATTTGGTATTGAAACGATCTTGAAGTAAATTACGAACATTTTCTTGGTAACATTTAGGCGATGTTTGCCTTGTACGAAAAGCAGAACGAACTACAAAACTTCACACCCTGAAAAATGTCTCATCGGCTAATTATTTCTAATATCCTTTATTGCTGAACCCTCAAAGCAGGGTAGTTTGTGTCCGCCTAATGGGCAGTATTGATTATGCTGCCGAGCGGTGAAGTAACGTTCCATATGATCTCACAGGCGAGGCGGCTGTTACGGATCTTACTGGCATTTGCACAGATGCGACTAGGCCACGTCTCAATACTATTTCCAATAGTTCTAATATGTATTTTCTGCGAATTACGGCTAAACTGAGAGGATAATTTGAAATCATCTCTAGCCTTGGTTTTCTGGAAGAAAACTCTCTTTCGTTTATATCCTCTATTTATGTATTTTTAAATATATTTTATTGTAAACAATTTTCTAGCTATATATATAAATATAAACAAAATCGGGTTAGTTACACCATTTAAAACTCAAGAACGGCTGGACCGATTTTGATGATCTTTGATTTGTTTTCGCCCCAAATAGCAGAATAACTATTAAAATATCGGAAGAATTCACGCAAAAATAATTATGAAGAAAATTAATTTTCTCATACACAGATGCAGCTAATGATAGCCGATTGACAATTCTACCGGGGTGACGTATATTGGCAGCCCGCGTCACATGCATGTCAAGGTGGTACGAAGTTCGCCGGGTCAACTAGTAAAGAATAAAAGATAGTGTAGGTGCTCTCAAACCTATTCCATCAAAAATCATAGATTATTGATCAAAGGCCTCAGTTGTAATGGGCAGTATTGATTGTGCTGCCAGCCGGTGTGCTAACCAGACATGTACATATTTGTGATATCAGATACTATGCTATTAAAATACTAGATACAAAATACGTATTTTCTAAATACTTTTGTATAATAAAATACTTTTTGTATTTTTTGTACGTGACCTGGAAGAAACCTGACGAAGGTAAAAGGTTACAAAGGTAAACTTCTGGTAACCCAGAATGAGACCATAGACCATACTTTAATGACCAACCTTTTATTAGGTTGATAAATTACAGTTTCTGATTTGTATGTATAATGGGATGCCGTTATGTAAAAAAATGCATAGATAATTAGTAAGAGTATTTTAGTAAACTTAGTATTAACAAAATACTAAGATATTAAAAAAATGAATCTAACTACAAGATACAAAATAAAATTTTAAAACGTATTTCAATATAAGATGAAATAATGAATGTGTTTTGTATCTAGTATCTGTATTTCCAATACTTGTATATAAAACTAACACTAATATTATAAAGAGGAAAGATTTGTTTGTTTGTATTGAATAGGCTCCAAAAAAACTGGACTGATTTAAAAATTCTTTCACTGTTAGGACGCTACACTATCCCCGGGTGACATAGGCTACTTTTTACGCAACTGCGCAGAAGGAGGGTAATGTTTTTTATTGAAAAATTACGCGTGCGAAGCTGCGTATTGGTCAGCTTGTATAAAATAAGTCGCATCTCTGGTGGTAACGTCACAGGCGCTGGAGGCTCTTCGGATCTTACTGGCATTCACGCAGGTGCAACTAGGCCACGTCTCAACGTACCAGATAATATTGCTATCCTGTGAACTTAGGGTGACTAAACTGAGAGGATGGTATACAATATAAAATCCTGTTTTCCCATTACAGAACTATATATTTCAAGCCAGGTGGAAAGTCAAAGGAAAAATGTCACGATGAAATACCCAAAGACCGGCTACACACTTTATGCAGTTGGTGTACGTCACAGTACTTGGTACGGGAGTAGTATAATGTTGTGATACACACGGCTACACATCAAGCCATGAATTTCCAGTATAAGCTGACCTCGCATTGTATAGGCTTTTCGTAGAATGAGAGGTCAGCTTATACTGGAAAAGTATAGCTTGATGTGTAGCCGTGTGTACGCAGTAAACCCGCTGTTATACATTAACCTCACGTTTACGACACTCCGACCGTCACATAAACCATTGCCCGCTCGACTCACTATGCTGTCGGTCGGTGTTGTGATTCACTGAAAAATCCAACGACAAACAGTTTAGGTAATAACTCATTATTGTCGCGCGTGATAATATGTATGAAGTGATAAAAATCTATATCACAACTCATGGTGAATATCCCGTCTTGATTGACAATAAAGATAAAATCTGCCGATACCGCGAGCAACATGTGCTAAATTCAGGTTAAGGTCTCGCGAACACGGTGCTGAAAACACAGAACAATCAGTGGTATTTATATTTTTGTTGCACTTTAGTACCAAAGAGAGCACGGTGTGTAAGGTTTAACTTACTACCAAAAAGTAGCACGTTTCATCATTTTCAGCCCGTGTCGACCCACTGCTGGGCATAGGCCTCTTTGTTTCTGCCATTCTTCCCGATCCAGTCTGAACCACGTACGACCCACGGTCTTATGGATGTCGTCGACCCATCTCGCTGGTGGACGTCCCCTATTTCGATGCCCAGTTCTCGGCCTCCACTCTGTTAGAGCCTTAGTCCACCTGTCGTCACTATGTCTGGCCAAGTGTCCTGCCCAACTCCACTTGAGCCCCAATATTCGTTTGCTGACGTCTTGTACTTTAGTCTGCTTGCTAATTTCAGTATTGGGAACTCGATCTAAGAGTGTGATGCCGAGCATGGCGCGCTCCATGGCTCTCTGTGCTACTCTTATTTTGTGCACGGCCTTCTTCGTAAGCCTCCATGTCTTGGCACCATAAGTCATAGTTGGCAGAACACATAAGTTATAGAGACGTGTTTCAAGACATTGTGGAATACGAGTGGGTTTTAATATGCCAGTTAGTTTGTTGCACGTTCAATCATGATTTATTTATTTCAATCAACTTAGGATCAACCATATTGACAGGAGTTAGTTTAGTGTGCAATCATCACCATCATCATATCAGCCTCAGGACGTCCACAGCTGAACATAGGCCACCCCATAGATTTCCAGAGCGACCGATCTTGTACGGCCTGCACCCAACACCTCCAAGCAAATTTTAACAGATCGTCTTTCCACCTAGAGGGGAAACTTCTGCCCTGCATTCTCCAGTCCGAGAATCTTTCTGCCCCAACGGCCGTCAGGTCTCCAAGCTATGTGCACTGCCCACTGCCACTTCAGCTTGCTAATCCTTTTGTGCTATATCGGTGACTTTGGTTTGTCTGCAATCTTCTCATTTCAATTCAACAAATAAATAAATTTGGATTCAATGTCTGCAATGCGTAGAGATATTTCAAGCTTAAGATAAGCTAAGTTCTCATAGTTGTTGATCACGCCTACCTAGGACTAGCGCTCCTAGGCATATCCAACATCGAGAAGGAGGCCACCAAAGTTAAAGATTGTTTGGCGTTAACGTAATACCACGCGCAATTTATGACTCTAAGATCACTACCATTTCTATCAAGTATCAACCTTATTGCAATATTTTATTGGAAACAACTTTTTGACAAAGCGGTATAATCAATTTCTTTTTCTGTAGGTCCATCGCAATAACGACGGTGTGCTGGCAGATCAGTTTCTTAGTGAATCGTACAGGACAAGCGCTCTGTATAATATATTTAGAAGGACTAAATTACGGACGTGAGACTGCCTTCACGCATGAGGAATGACGCAGTGGTTCGTCAACCAATTAATACAAATAACTCAATAATTTTGACATTGTTAGTACAATTAAAATGATAACTTTTTGTAGTAAAACTTCTTTACGCACGCTTGACTTGGGGAGTAAGCTGGTGAATGCGTTACGAAAAGTGCGAATGGAAGTTGAGAGGGAGATATAAGTTAGTGCAGATAGAAAGAGAGAAAGTTACGTTTCGTATATTACGTTAATGTGCGAGTTGCCTCTGTCCAGAATTAACATAGACTGATCGACCTACAGACGTTTGGACAATTTTGTAATTCAACAATTTTATAAATTAATATTTTGAAAAAGAAGTTTTACTTCAGTCGTGTGGTCTAAAGCACACTTGGTTTTTTTTAATAAACTTGTAGAGCTGACAAGCTGACGGGCCTCCTGATGTTAAGTGGTCACCGCCGCCTATAAACTCCTGCAGCACTCGTGGTTACTGCAGTCGCGTTGCCTACCACTTAATACCTTTTATTAAGTTCGTGTTCATTTTGAAGCCCACTGGAAGAACCTCCGGGGGATGGTTACCTAGTAATTAAACTCGACATTGCATGCGTAAAACGCTGAATATCGCTGCACTTATAAATAATAATAATAAATATTGCTGGACATTTCACACAGCGCTATCTAGCCCCAAACTAAGCAGAGCTTGTATTATGGGGACCAGAAAACTGATAGAATACTTATATACATTTTTTTTGGTAAATATGTACATACTTATAATATATAGAGACACAACCAGACCCGGAACAAATATCTGTAGATCATGCAAACATTTGTTCCGCGGCGGGAATCGAACCCGCTACCTCCTGCGTCTCAGCCGGCTATTCGCCCACTGCACCACGGAGGTCGTCAAACTATGTAACTCTAAACACCTTGTAACCTACCCATATAACGCAATAAATATATTTGTATTTCAATCTATTCCGCCCTTAATTATTGACAATGTCGTTTCGCCTCATAGGGCGGGTTCCTATATCCGTCGGTAACCAGCTACGACTCGTTTCTCCTTGAAAACCTGTCAAAAATTTGACTCTAGTTTGACACTTTTTCAAGGAGATACGAGGCGTAGTTGGTTACCGACGGATATAGGAACCCGCCATAAGTGATTTTTGCGCGTATTTAATCGCTTTGTTAATTCGTAACATCCAAACTACTCCATGAGTATAGCTAAATGGGATCATTATTGATTTACTCATTTGCAAACATGGGTAACAACAGTTGTTAAATATTTAACTTAGGAAACTTTCGTGATTTATTTGAAGCATAACGGTCGGAACACCGATAATACGGTGCGTGATAAATCCCGCACTTATCTTTAACTATGATAGGTGATAAATAATCTATACTTCTATAGTAATCTATACTAATATTATAAAGAGGAAAGATTTGTACCTATTTTTGTATGTTTGTATGTTTGTAATGAATAGGCTCAAAAAGTACTGGGCCGATTTAAAAAATTCTTTCACCAATAGAATGCTACATTCTTCCAATTTGACATAGGCTACATTTCATTTTGAAAAAAATTAGGGATCCTTGGTAAAATTTGAACAATGTAACCGAAGGTGTAGATGTAGATAGAAAATGAGTCTTAAAATGTCTTTCATCGAATGCGCTGCCGAAACTATTAGCGATAGAACAAAATAATGTACAACAATATTGAAGAACATCATAATGTCTACAAAAAACTCCGCGGTAGCATATGTCCAACTATTGTAGTTATGTCACTACAATAACTTTTTTCATTTTAAACAATAATGAAAATGCTAACCAAATTCAAACCATGCTATTTATGTGTTTATATTAATCCTAATTAATAATAATTCATAAATAATAATTTTTTAATAAATAAAAATATTTGTGAAAAAAAGTGTTTTATATCCAAATTTCCATAAATAAATAATTGTCTACCCCGTGCGAAGCCGGGACGGGCTGCTAGTAATATTATAAAGAGGAAAGATTTGTTTTTTTGTGTGTATATTTGTATTGAATAAACTCAAAAACTACTGGTCCGATTTCAAAAATACTTTCACCATTGGAAAGCTACATACACCCTGAGTAACATAGGCTACTTTTTACTCAACCGCGCAGAAATCGGGTAATGTTTTTATTGAAAAACTACGCGTGCGAAGCTGCGGATCGCTCAGCTAGTAGGATATAATATAGGTTCCAGACATGTTTTACCATATTAGTTGGCATGCAAATCCAGTTTATGTGTTTAGTCTATGTTTAGAGCCGTTGAGTCTTCGAATCTATGAATGTAATATTCTACTAATTATTTTGTGATAACCAAATAAAACCTCTAAAACCAGAGTCAGCTAGAAGCTCATACAAAATTTACTTTCTTCCATTAGTATCTGCTATCAAGAAACAGATAGGGATTACACGAGGTTATATGATTATAGTAACGATGCTTTAGGAACGTCTTAAGTATTAAAGTGCTGGAGACTGCAGATTTAAACTTTCAAGAACTTTCTAAAGAGAAACTTTATAAGGAGACTACACGGCAGTCACAAAATCCACAACTTACTCTTATGCTTCTTAGGGCGACTTGCGCAATCATGCCTAAACGTATTTAGTGGCTAAATATAATTTAAGGAGTTGTCAAATCATACAAACACCTCAAATTCAAACATGTTTAGTTGCTCAATACGATTAAGGATCGTTGTGCACGCCGGACTAAGTATTCCTATCTAACTAATATTGTGAATTTGAGATAGATTGTGTGGATGTTTGAAGGTTTTTTGTTCTTATTTTAGAAATGATTAATATCTTTTCTTATTTTTTTTCCTAACCTATCTCGTCCCACTGCTGGGCAAAGGTCTCCCCCAAGTCCCTCCAAGCATCCCTATCTGTCGCTATTTCCAACCATCCTCTTACGAAGATGTCGAAATCATCCCGCCAACGCATTCTCGGCCGACCCCGACGTCGCCTTCCGTCTTCAGGCGGAATATCTATCTAATGTTTAATATCTACAAAAGATAAATTAAGTTCACGACTTCAACTAATACAGGATTATTTTAACCTTGACTTTAGGAAGAACCCTGTGGCGCAGTAGGCATGTAGCCTGTGGCGTAAGTGGTGCGCATTCGACTCCCACAGCAAAACAAAAGAACCTGCAACCGCTTGCTTCCAATTGCTCCTATCGACCCATCGCGCCACAAAGGTCGTCAGAATAAGTAAAAAAACAGTGCGCAAAGGTTCGTTGACCGGAACCGGCGTAACTTTAAATGATTTCATAAAATTTTGTTGCGTGACTAGAATGAAGCACATTCTGCAAACCGAGTCTGAGTTCGGCAGTTTGGGAATGTTTCAAATTCTTTATTGAAAACCAAGACATCGGTACTTTACATTGTTCTCCTAATTGCATAAAAACGCATTAGGGATCGTCGCAGTAAATTGCGATCTACGTACTTTAATAGGTAACTCGGTAAGTACTGTCTCATCGCTGGTCAATTTCAATTCTATTCTATTTATTTAGTTCAGCATTATTAGGTAATATGATTTATAATCATATTAATATAGAAAAATTAAATACAAAATCAAAAATAAAATGGATACAAAAAGACAGCGACAATAGCCCTGGGTCAATAATCAAAGGTCTCCCCTATTGTTTTCTATTCCTCTCAAACAGAATCCCACTATCCCACTAATACTATAAACGCGAAAGTTTGTATGGATGTATGTGTGGATGTATGTTAGTCTTACACATCGTAACAGCTGAACCGATTTCGATGTAATTTGGTATGTACGTAGTATAACCTGGAATAACACATAGGCTACTTTTTGTTGACAAACTACGCGTGCGAAGCTGCTGGCGGAAGCTAGTGTAATATATTAAGCCCGGCTTGGACAACGATCCCTAAACGTGCGGAGCGGATCGCACTCACCCTGATGAAGGTTCACGAATTGAACTGAAATATTGTTGGTCGAAACACCGATAAGACGGTACGTGATAAATCCCGTATTTATAATAATGATCCCTAATTTAAATACGTTTAGGCGTCGTTGCGCAACTTAGTCTACAACTTTCATTGTTAGTAAGAGTAAGAAAAAAAAAATGGAAAAAAAAATGGAAAAACAAAAATGGAACTTACTTCCGCCGTTTGTTTTTTCCGTACTTCTATAATATCGGAGTCTTCAAGTTCAGAGTGAACGGGTTCTTTCTAGAGAAGCGGACTTCATCTTTAACCACAACATCAACAAAAAATTTAAAGTTGAACATGTGCTAAGTACCTACCACCTACCCACCAAGTACTACAATTTACAGGGTGGCTAAGAGCGAGAGTTGTGCGAGGCTAAGAAAATTAATACAAACCCTTGACTTGTCTTTAACGCGTAATACTACGGGTAACAAGTGCAAATCCTACCTCTAGTTGGAATCCTCACAGTTGCATATTAAAGAAAGTTTTCCATAAGGTGGTTCGAGTCCTATATAAACAATCAATGCACATTCACTGGATAACTGAATAGTACAAATTAATGTCTAAATATATACGTATATATCTACATATTTAAATTACATTAAAAAAATAATTTTTTTGAGTTATTTTGTCTTTTATGAATGGAAGTGTGAAATTTTATTGATTTGCCGACTATAATAAGACGTGACCAACTCAATACGCATAAGTTTAGACACTTGTACTGATCAGTCATCTAGTGGCACCTTAAGACATATGTCTTTATCATAATAATGTATTACAACAAAATACATTTCAAGAATAAGGCATTTTTTCAAGTCTTCCTCACCCCCCCCCCCCCCCCGTCCCATTCGATTTCAGAAAAGTTAAAAAGGAAGCTGAAATACCCTAGTCCCTCGGGCGTTATTAAATGTCTATACAATACCCGGTAGTAAAACGGATCAGATCCCGGTTGTCAGTTACGACCTTGAAATAGATGGGCAGAGGCAGGTTTTCTGTTGGCAAATTTATATTTTAGGGTCGTAAAAAAACACTTTGTTAACTTTTTCTGTAGATTGGTGTCATTACAATAAGCATTTACAATGTTCACGTTTACCGTAAACTCAAAACATGCGTTGTTTATAAATATATATACCTAGTCAGGTCATAAGTATTGTCACACAGTAAAAACTTTTCTTTTAGAATGCTGGCCACAAAAAAGTTTATTGAATAAGAATTTCGAATTGTGCATGAAAATAAAAATGTATACTTTTTAGAATTTTACTCATTTTTAAATATGGAGTGGACGCTTAAAGAAGACCGTGTTGCAGTTATTGCGTTGCATCGTTGCGGTTACGCGCCAATTCAAATTTTTGACATACTGAAAAATTTGAATATAACCAAAGTATTCGTTTATCGCACCATCAAACGATACAATGAAGACTCTAGTGTAGATGACAGGTCAAGAAGTGGTCGCCCTCGGTCTGTTAGGACTCCAGCAGTAATAAAAGCTGAGAAGGCGCGAATTCAAAGAAATCCCAAACGTAAGCAGAAACTGTTGGCCCTTCAGATGGGGTTAAGCAGAACCACGGTGAAAAGGGTGTTAAATGAAGACTTAGGGCTTCGGGCATATCGAAGAAAACCAGGACATCGTTTGAATGCTCGTCTAATGGACCTGAGACTGAAGAGATGCCGCGCTTTGTTGAAGCGGTACGCGGAAAAAAAATATCGGGAAATTCTTTTTTCGGATGAAAAAAATTTTACCGTAGAAGAGAGCTACAACAAACAAAATGATAAGGTGTACGCACACAGTAGTGAAGAAGCGAGCAACCGTATTCCGCGTGTCCAACGAGGTCATTTTCCATCCTCGCTCATGGTATTGTTGGGAGTTTCTTATTGGGGCTTAACAGAGATACATTTTTGTGAGAAAGGTGTAAAAACGAATGCAGTTGTGTATCAAAATACAGTCCTGACGAACCTTGTGGAACCTGTTTCTCATACCATGTTCAATAACAGGCACTGGGTATTCCAACAAGATTCGGCGCCAGCTCATAGAGCGAAGAGCACACAAGACTGGCTGGCGGCGCGTGAAATCGACTTCATCCGGCACGAAGACTGGCCCTCCTCCAGTCCAGATTTGAATCCGTTAGATTACAAGATATGGCAACACTTGGAGGAAAAGGCGTGCTCAAAGCCTCATCTCAATTTGGAGTCACTCAAGACATCCTTGATTAAGGCAGCCGCCGATATTGACATGGACCTCGTTCGTGCTGCGATAGACGACTGGCCGCGCAGATTGAAGGCCTGTATTCAAAATCACGGAGGTCATTTTGAATAAACTTTAGTGTCATAAGAATCTATGTTTTGTTAAGTTCATTTTGGTATATAAATGGTTACATAATGAATAAACTTGTTTCAATTATTTTATATTAAACATGTGACAGAATTTATGACCTGACTAGGTATATATATATATAGCCCACCTGATGTTAAGTGGTAACCATCGCCTATAGCAAATGTATCGCCTCGTAGGTCACACACCTTACAAACCTGCTCTACGATGCACTGCTCTGCGTCCATCAACTTGTATACAGATGAAAAGCCTCAAGTGCCTGTAATGTCACCGGAAACAATACCCTTCATACCGAAACACAGCAATGCTGTTTGGCGACAGAAATAGGTATGGTGGTATTACTTCCCCGGGCGGGAAACGTGTCAAGCCCAGTCCCACTTCAATTTAGCAGATTTCAGAAACACGTCAGCTATATTTGTTTTGGTGCACTCCAATGTGTTGTGTTATTAAATGTCAAGAAAATTCTAAGCACTGGCACCTGCTGGTTTGTTGCTGTACTTAAAAAAAACAAGTTAATCTATCTTAAAAGGATTAGTTTTTAAGCAAAACAGGTTTATCGAGAAAGTTTCTGGTAAACATCATACAAGAACAAATTCCTAATGATTTGAATAATAATCATGAACTCTGATTCCGATGTTAATTTGTAGTAAGCAGGTTCACAAGTGTTGGATAGCGCCATCTATGGAATGGTGACGAAAACTGGCCTGGTAGAGTACAAAGTACAAACAGGCAATACCAATAAGTTTCGCGTAAAGCTAATTTGTTGGCACCCGAAGCGCACTCATTATAACCAATTCTTGTAACAGCCGTGTTCCGTGGCCCGTGTATAACCCGGAATGACCCCACGAGTACTTTATTCTTTAGATACGGCTCTAGAGCTCAATTTTGAGAAAACAACCTATGGCTTCGACTTGTGAGATTACTTAAATGCATATGCATTTTTTTTACATTTATTCATTACCTATGCTCAGAGTTTAATTGACACTCAAGATTAGACAATTTTCAATGAAAGAACATACTCATCAATATGCTTGAGTCTTTAGTTTTCCGTTGAGTTCTAAAACACAGGCCGAGTATTTGCATTACTCGTATCTACCTATTTCCTAGATTAAATCGACGCGAGAACGCTTATTAGTTCAAATTAAAATACAACCTTTATGTAACCATTGTAAGTTTACAATTAATACTGTTACTGTTATGTAAATACGTTTATGTAACAGGTAGTTATTGTACCAGCATTCATTATTATGATACTTTACGTGAAATGTTACCGCCAGGAAACAAATTAAGTCCCAATAATGTATATCACTGAACAATCGTCGAAATCACATTCAATTTACTGTAAGATTTTTGAACACAGTATATTTTTGAACACTGTAAACTCTGCTAATTGGACACTGAAATATCAGAAACACTTTTCAATCACTATCACTTCACTGCGCTTCCTATAACTAAACTAGTAAGTCGCAAACTAACCGGACCACATTCCACTGAAACTTAACTCATTTTTCTCTAAAATTGAGTCAACAAGTCCCCAGTTTCAAGTTTTTTTGGTTATATTCGTGTGGTAGAACAGTAAAGCGCATTGAAAAAGCTTTCGCGCAACACGGCCGGCCGGCACGCTTCTCCCGCCCATCTGACGCAGCCATAGAACGAACAACACTATCTAAGAAGTTTCATTGACTATGCATGTGAGAACCAGTGGGCACGCGGTATTCAAACTTCAAGCTGTTCTCTTATGGTTCATATTCAACTTGTTAAAACTGAATAAATAAAAACCGACCAAGTGCGAGTCAGACTCGCGCACGAAGGGTTCCGTACCATTATTTTTTATAGTTGGCGTTATCAATATCGAGCAAAAATAATCACGTTTGTTGTATGGGAGCCCCTCTTAAATATTTGTTATATTAAAATTTAATTATTTATTTTTGAAGTGAATATATCACTAAATAGGTATTCTGTGAATATTTAAAGCATCTACCTGTTGCCGTTATCAATAACGAGCAAAAATGAGCAAAAAAATCACGTTTGTTGTATGGGACCCCGCTTAAGTATTTATTTTATTCTGTTTTTAATAACTAATAATAAAACCGGCCAAGTGCGAGTCGTACTCGCGCACGAAGGGTTCCGTACTATTATCTATAAAACCTGCAAAACTCACGTTTGCTGTATGGGAGCCCCCTTAAATATTAGTTTTATTTTAATTTAAATTATTTTTATAGTGAATACATTACTAAATATCCTGTGAATATTTCAAACATCTACCTGTTGTCGTTATCAATATCGAACCAAAACGAGCAAAAAAATCACGTTTGTTGTATGGGAGCCCCCCTTAAATATTTATTTTATTCTGTTTAATAATTTTATTGTGTTATAACGGCAACAGAAATACATCATCTGTGAAAATTTTAACTGTCTAACTATCTCGGTTCATGAGATACAGCCTGGTGACAGACGGAAAGACAGCGGAATCTTAGTAATAGGGTCCCGTTTCACCCTTTGGGTACGGAACCCTAAAAACGAGCAACCGAGTCATTTTTATGTCTGAAAGAGCCTATATTGCATCTAAAAGCAGGAGGATTGAGCTCATTATAGATTGAAAGTCGATTTGTAGTGAAACAGTGGCCACGCCGCGCGCCGGTGTCACCGAGCTACTGCACACGTTGCTATTGTCCGTCTACATATAGATACTGAAGAGTATTTGTAAAATGTTTGTTAATAGAGTCACGGGTGAAGAATTTAAGGGAATAATGAAAAATACATAAATTTGTACTGCGATATATTTGCTGACGAATGGAAGAAATAAATACTGGTATGTCTGAGGTAATATAAGATTGATGTATGAATGGTCTAAAATCTACAATGCATTTTATTATTTACGAGTGTTATTTGATGAATTAATTTGTATTATTGTGTATTTATTAGTTTTATAGAATTTTATTGTTAATAATTTGTATATATAGAATTATAATGTGATTCAGATTATAATTTGACAACTTATGTAATTAATGTTTGGAATTCCTTTAAATAAATTAGTGTAATAGGGTAATCCGTTCTTATTAAATTAATAAATACTAAATACTTGTATTGGCGTGGTCATTTTAAGGTTCCGTACCCAATAGGTCAAACGGGACCCTATTACTAAGACTCCGCTGTCTGTCTGTCTGTTTGTCTGTCACCAGGCTGTATCTCATGAACCGTGATAGACAGTTGAATTTTTTATAGATGATGCATTTCTGTTGCCGCTATAACAACAAACACTAAAAACAGAATAAAATAAATATTTAAGGGGGGCTCCCATACAACAAACGTGATTTTTTTGCTCGTTTTAGCTCGATATTGATAACGGCAACAGGTAGACGCTCGAAATATTCACAGTATATTTAGTTATATATTCACTTTAAAAATAAATAATTAAATTCAAATAAAACAAATGTTTAAGGGGGGCTCCCATACAACAAACGTGATTTTTTGCAGTTTTTATAGCTAATGGTACGGAACCCTTCGTGCGCGAGTCCGACTCGCACTTGGCCGGTTTTATTATATGTTTGTGATGCCCGACCGATTACAAGTTGCTTTACAACAACTCTGTACTTTACCTTGGTTTTATACATCACTAGTTGACCCGCCCCGGTTTTGCACGGGTCATATAATAAAATATAGCCTAATGATCTTGGGTTCACAATAAAATCCCATAGAAAAAAATCACTTCCAGTTTTTCCCGTTATTTCAAATTTCACAGGCAAATTTTAAAAATTTTCTTTTATACAAACCTTGTTTTGAAAATTTTAAACAACAAACAAATCAGCCAAATCGGTCAAACCGTTCTCAAGAGATGGTCTTTCATACATGCAATTGATTTTGATATACCTACTCGTATACAAGATATTCATATCAATAATAGAACATAGTTAGTTAGTAATTCATATATTTAGGCAACCACGATGATCATCAATATAACTAATAATTAATATTTAAAACGTTCGTGTTAAAAGAATATTATTATGACTAACTAGCTGACTAATCCGCAGCTTCGCACGCGTAGTTTTTCAATAAAAACATTACCCTCCTTCTGCGCAGTTGGGTAAAAAGTAAAAAGGACCCGTAGTTTTTGAGATTATTCGTTACAAACATACAAAAATACAAATATTTCCTCTTTATAATATTATTATAGTAAACGTGGAATTTAGGCACGTATTACTCGTGCGCGATAACTTGGGACCTGCTAGGAATGCGACTCCCCGACCGCTTCCCCGATGGCGCCCGTATTGTACCGTTCGCATCACTATTTTTTACTAGGGTCTTTTAGTCTCGTACTGGTCTACGTCACGTAACGACGCGCTCTGGAATTCTTTTAGTTTTCGTTTGTGTTATTGTTTTGTTGTTATAGTTCTTGTTAAGTGTTTTTGTTATCATTATGAAAGGTAAACCTTTGCATAGCGGAGAAAGAAACCTCGTGCTAAAAGTGTTAGTTTTTTGAAAACGAAAAACGGAACACAGTTTTGTTTACCTGTTGACCAGGCAGTAAAACGAACATGCATGGCAACGGGAATATCGAAAACCACGTTGATGAGAATAAAAAACAAAGCCAAGCGCTTACAAAATACTTCACCGACACCAGGTACTTCTGCAAGTTCTACGGTAGTAAGTGAATTAGGTTAAAAAAAACAAAGACGAAGCCGCGGGCGGCTGCTTGTTATGTTCGCTTTTTTGCGGGCAGTACAAACACGCCAATATAACGTCAACGCGCTCAGGTCCCAACTTATCGCGCACGGGTAATATATACGTATGTTTATAGAGTATACAAATGCTCTATAATCACAGGATAAATAAAAATAAACAGAAATAATAGTAAATATCCCCTTTTTAAGTAATAACAGTGTGTGGAGTAAGTACCTGTATCTACAAAGGATATCAGTGAGCGACTATCTACAGTATCTTCTACCCCCTTAAGGTAACCGTTCTTATATGCTGACGGGGTGAAGTGCCGAGTGGGTGGAAGAGAACTGTACTTTACATTTTATGATTAAACAGAAATTTAAAATGATGTACTGCTGCCATGAATTATACGGCATATTTCATAGTAGCTAAATCTAGTATTTAAAAGCATCTTATGAAAATGAAACGTTGTTGTAGTGATTACTAAGCCAGTAAATATAAGCTATTACCACAAAATAGATAGGAATAGAGGTTAAGTTTAGTACAGCGTGTCTGTCGAAGCTTTGAACAAATTGATCTGAGATACTCGTACGCGCGAATCTATGTGTGCGTGCGGCTGTTTTCACTCGTACCAAACTTTATTTCTGTTTTTATTCTGTGCCATGTATAACACAATAACGTATGCTTGTATGAGCAGGTGCAACTTGGTCAATCTTGGTGTCCGAGCTTATACTGAACGAATTTGATAACAGTTGACGTCGGACAGAGACGTATCTGAAAACTATACGTTTATTACAAACTAGCTGTTGCCAGCGGCTTCGCCCGCGTTGTTCTGGGGTGCAAAAATACATATAGAATCTTTGACATCTAATTTTTATCCCATGGGAACTGATTTATGGGATAAAAAGTACCCTACATGTTAATCTAGCTTATAATCTACGTACATACCCAATTTAATCGAAATCGGTTCAGCCGTTTCGACGTGATTGAGTATCAAACAAACATATAAATAATCAAACATACAAACTTTCGCATTTATAATATCAGTGTGATACAACCTGTAGATATATAGCTGTAGATCCATATATCTATATGAAAAATGAAAATGAAAAAAAAAATGAAAATATTTATTTACAGCCAAAAACTTATCAATATGATTAGGTAACATGAAGATAATTTTGGTAATTTAACTAAGATGTCTGGTATAACAGCAATATACATTTTACACAGTTTGAGGCAGAAGGCACTACCTACGATCACAATTAAGCAGCGGCCTTCATACTAGGCAAGCCTGTATCGTGAAGACCAGTCAGATAGAATTATCAATTTTATTTCGTGACCTCGGGCATAACACCATTTTACCAATAACTAAAACTAATTTTACAGATATTCTGACAAAAAAAAAATAAAAAAAAAAACAACAATGAATATAACAATATAGAACAATGAACTGAGAAAACATCATATCCATTCTCAAACTCATCGCGATGATCATCGATTTGAAATCATATTTCTTACAGAAGAGCGGTATCTTCTAATACAAGCACATTTTGCATTTTAGAAGGACCTATATACCTAACCCTATTTATAAGTTACCGAATTAAACAATTTTATTATTTATTATTATTTCTCAACTCATTCAGTACAACTTGCTACCGCCGACCAGCGGTATTTTAATGCGCTTTGCTAAGACTGTCCAAACGATCACCATTGTTGCATTCTTCATCGCAAACTCACTACCTTAACCGGACTCACTGGCTCATGTTCCGAACTCGATTACATAATATTTAGTCACTGGCCACCGGACACTAACCAGGCAGCTGATCGACACATCCGACGCAATTATGACGTAAATAAAACATTTGACACGTCTGCCAAGTTACACCACCTAATATCTAAAGGTAAGGAAAATAAATGAACCCTCTTGCAATTTGCAAACAATTTGTGTTTGGAACTTATTGTTTAAATAAGTTTTTTGTTGAAAAATTACTTTTTCAAAACAAAACAGCTTTTATAAAATTCATAATTGGAACCGCAAGCTGATTCAAATAAGCCCAAACACTAGTAGCCTACTATTATCCATTCAGAAGTTCCGTCTAGCATCCGTCTCCATCATGAGACCACCTACCATATTATTGCATTGTCACCGAAGTTACATATGTCCAAATTTGAGCTCGTTTCGGCTAGTTGAGGGGAACGGGTTTAAAATTCAATTGCAAGATTCCACCCGGACAAACATACATACATTGCAAGTTAATAAAAAGCTTGTAAAAAATGTGGGCATCGTATAGCAGAC
This sequence comes from Philereme vetulata, assembly GCA_918857605.2. Classification (NCBI taxonomy): domain Eukaryota; kingdom Metazoa; phylum Arthropoda; class Insecta; order Lepidoptera; family Geometridae; genus Philereme; species Philereme vetulata. The sequence continues at coordinate 1,543,040 of OU975459.1, read as the reverse complement.
TTGTTGCTTTTCAATGGTTTCTTTAAAGTTTAAGAGAAAAGGTTAATGAAAATTATGAATTAATTTATACCAAACAAAGATAGCATGTCACAGACTGGTGGCCAAGATGGTCTGATGATCTCGTAACGGAATTTGGACAGCAATGGATAAGACTTGCTCAAAACCGATTGGACTGGCGACATAGAGATGAGGCCTATACCCAACAGTGGGTGCTGGAGGCTAGATAAGATAGATAGATAGCAAAGAATGATCTTGTTAAACACTAATATGATTCAAGGAGATGTCAAATCATACAAATAGTTCAAATTTAAACATGTTTAGTCTCTAAATACGTCCTACAGTCAGACAGACAACAAATAACACTTATTTACGACTGCAGTTAAAATTGTATTAACATAATTTAATTTTAAGAAAACCAACAGCTGTTTTAACTTATACTTAAGACAGATTCACCGTTTTTACTAAATCGGGATATTTACAAATCATGGTAAATATCCCGTTTTTAGTACAGATAGTGTTCATAACCATGATAGTTTCAAAAGTTAAGACAGATTGTTTACCAGATAGCCAACAACAGGTTTTCACGTTTAAACAACAATCTATAAATAGAAAAAATGTGAACAACCAATCGACATCTCAAATTACAGATACAGTGAAGAAAGAGTGCCTACCTATACTATTATTAAATTATATATATGTACTATTAATAATCACTAAAGAATTCACGATTCAACCGCTGTCGAATCCAATTGACGCTCATGTAGAAAAAATGGTCACAGTCCATAAAAAACTGATATTAGTGCTGTCCCAAATAATCCAACCCCAATGCTTTAGTACCGGCTACGTTTGTTCGAAGAAGGTTCGAATGCTTCAATCGTGAGATTCGAGATAAGCATCTATCCAGTATCACAGACACACATACGTTAGCAAAAGATTGATGATGACAACCAAAAGCGCTAGAGATTGTCTCTGTGGAGGAGAGTATCTATTCTAATATCATAAACGGGAATTGTTTGTTGGTTTATGGGTTATGCAAGAGATGCAGGCGGACGACTTTTGCTGTTGGACAAATGATGATCTGAAACTATTTGTGGCCACACCACACAGACCACACCAATAAGGGTCAAGAATAAGGACCATGTGTGTGTTTTGTAGATGTTATCTATTTAAGAGGAGTAGATGCAATGATGTGAATCGAGAAAGGAATTGATTGTGATGTGGAAAAGAAGGTCAAGGTTATTCAATAAGAACACAATTTAAAATTTTGCCAACCTTCGTGGCGCAGAGGCCGAATAGCTAGCTAAAGATTGTAGGTTTAATTCCCGCTACCAGATAATTTTGAAGTAAAACTTCTTTGACTTGGGGAGTAAGCTGGTGAATGCGTTACGAAAAGTGCGAACGGAAGTTGAGAGGGAGTTATAAGTTAGTGAAGATAGAAAGAGAGAGAGTTACGTTTCGTATATTACTGTAAAAGCAAGAGAGAGAGTTGCGCGCGTACATTTTCTTTCTCTCTTCCTCTCATAGCCAGTGCATGAAGTATCCTGTGATTTCTTTTGCCCGTCTATCTTGTTCCAAGCTGGTCACGTGGCCCGCCCATAATAAAAAAAGTTTGTAAGTATTCTCTCTACCTGTTATCTGGTTCCCATAGTATCTACAAGGTTCGCTTAGTTTGGGGTGAATATCTTTGTGTGAAATTTCCAGCATTATGTATTTACAATTGCAAGATCAAAATGATATATCTGAAGAGTCAAAGTGATCTGTAAACGAAGCCGTGGGTAGAAACTAGTTCGATATAGATCTACTAAAATGCCATAGTGTTGACGCCTGCAGAGTGCATTCCACACCATTGAGCTATACGGTTAGGGTTACCGTATCTTCCTTATCTTCGAGGCAAAATTTAAACAAAGAAGCTATCTAAATTTAGTCCTACTAGTAAGACCCCCAGTAGTCCAAATTTGGGACTTACCCACGTAACCCTACTAGTGTTCAAAAATTTTCCAAAGATAAAAATGTCTCAAGAGATAAAATGTATGTTAATTTAAGGTGTAATTTAAATATTATAGAACAAAAAAATCAGTACTGAAAAATAAATCACGAAAGTTTCTAAGTAAAATTCAGTACTGCTTGGTTTTTCTCCATTAAATACTAATGTAGTTATCGAAGAAAACGATAACTCTTAAGAAAATTTTCACTCTGTATAATACTGTATATAATTAGATTTTTTAAGTGAAAACTTCTTTAGGCCCGTTGGGAACTTTTTGAGATGGGAAAAAACCATTGAACTCGCGACACTGTTATCGTTACGGACAACTCTCTATATAAGTAACTGTAGTGTAGTCTGCTTTTATTCAAGTTTTCACTTCTGTCGGCACTCCCGGAGTGACACTTTTATTTGTTTTCAGAATATATACAATACTTGCCCATACAAAGCTATTACGAGATATTATAAAAAATTTGCAACAACAAAGCGTTTCATCGTTAACTCAGGATTAATTGTTAACCTTAGTATTCCTTTTTAAAAAAGCCGTTTTCACATTAAAATATTTATATATATTTAAATAAATAATGCTGGACATCACAGCGCTATCTAGCCTCAAACTAAGCAAAGCTTGTACTATGGGAACCGAATAACTGATAGAATACTTATATACCTAAATTATTTTGTTAATATATACTTGTAATATATAGAAAAAACACCAGTCCCGGAACAAATATCTGTAGATCATGCAAACATTCATTCTGCGGTGGGAATCGAACCCACAACCTCCTGCGTCTCAGACGACTATTCGCCCACTGCGCCACGTAGGTCCCAATATTTAGAGACAACCCTATGAGAGTAGAGTGATGATATCGGTCAGGGTCGCTCCGGAGTTTCTGAAGCGGAGAATTCCAGCTCGGCTTCACGTCACGTATGTCCTGCGCCTCCGGGAATTCCTAGTCTGGTTTGTAAATATGTCATGTTCATCTACCATACATCCATACATACAAACTTTCGCGTTTATAATATTAGTAGGATATAGATAGCCTTACAAGTAAATTTACAATTTTAACTAAAGATGTCAAAATCAAAAACAACAATTAAGATTGAAACAAAACATTTCAATTAAGACAAAAACAAAATGATAACAAAATATTATTTAGGATAAAAAATATAATTTCAAATTCCACGCAAAGAAAATAAATAAATAAATATTGCTGGACATTTCACACAGCGCTATCTCGAACCAGATAACTGATAAAATACTTATATATTTTTTTTGTAAATGCATACTTATAATATATAGAAAAACAACCAGACCCGGAAAAAATATCTGTAGATCATGTAGAACATTTGTTCCGCAGCGGGAATCGAACCCACTACCTAAGATTTAAGATTTTAGATGAAGATTTAAAATTATCCACATACGCTTTCATAACTAAAATCTCATTATGTTTATTGTTAAATATGTATATATTGGGCAATCTGCTAACAGCTAAAGGTATCTTATTAAAAATGTTAGGCGCCATACAGAACACGCTCGAAAGTAGTAACTGTGTCCGACAGGACATATTGCGCAAGTTGCCTTCTAGGCGGCTTCCAATTGCAAATCCATTATAAAGTTCAGAATTACTTTTGACAAAACATAATAAGGTCGGGGAGAAAGTCATTTCGTATTTTGTATGTATGAAGTTTTAATCAAATCTCTTTGGTTGCACTGTCTGTACCTGGCTGGATACGAATGTTACGATACCACTGAAAAGGATAAATGACAAAAAAAAATTCTCAAACATGCTTGGAAATTTGGTCATTATTTTGACAACCTTCTTCGAGATAAATTGAAAATGATGTAGTAGGTACTGGCCAAATACATGCGAGCAGAGGCCGGCAAAAATTGTATGAAAATCCATATCTGTAATGGTTTAGCGGCCAAATAAATTACATATAGTGTGACCATTAGTGCTGTGCACTCCCTGAGATATCCCTGAGCGCGCGGCGAGACGGGGGGGAGAATCGGCTGCTGCGCTCTGTCAGTTCGCCGTCAACACTCGTGGCGGCAGGTAGTGTTATTTGTATCGGACTGTCTATGTCAGACGCACATGAGATAAATATTCAAAGATGGGTCGTGCGTTATCTCGTGATATGAAATGGAAGATGAAGTTGAAACAGAATCTATGTCAGAATAACTTTCGTTAGAATATATAATTGTTTGTAAATATAAAAAATCTTCAATAAAACAAGTCCTTTGAATTATAAGTTTAGTTCTTATTTATCACCTGCATATTTTTAATAAAATATGAGTATATTTAAGTTACATTTTAATCAACTAAGTAAGTATAATATATAGATAATATATAGATAGCCTCCGACCATCGTCCCGCCACAAGTCTTGCCTTAGAAATGCAAACTGATATCGTAAGATATGTCCGACATGTATTGATCTCATGTGAACTCATGCAGTTTTTTCTTTGCCTCCCACCTCACCGCGCATACCTCAGGGAGTGCACAGCACTAATGGTCACACTATAGTCAACTCCATCTGTCGCGTAATTCCATAAATTAATGGTAAAAGAAACTTTTTAAAAACAAGCTTTTATTTAATTGACCTAAAAAGAAGAAAACAAACTTTAAATTAAATCAAACCAATCAATTTAGTACATGTATTACACAATTTATTAGTCTTAGTAATAGTATCCCGTTTTACCCTTTAGGTACGGAACCATAACAAGGGAACAATACGACAAAAGCCCTGAAAATAATTTGTAACTTTTATGGACCTAATACGGTGTCAGTAAGTGGTCAGGAGTGCATAATATCTTGTTGTATTGTTTTCTTTTTTATGGCTTGTAGGTGTACAATAAATACTTTTCATTCATACATTCACATTTTTTATACATTTCACGTACCTACCAGCTGTTGACCTTCACACATATTACACAGAATAAAAACAGGTAGGACACTAAACAGAATCTAAGAGGCTGATTAAAGAGACAAGTGATCTAATCTAATATGCTCGGACTTGGCGTCCGGGCTTGTCAGGGGCCGTTTTTTAACGGCCCCTGACCAATCCGTGCCACAACCAAACATTTGAATTTTTCCTGCATCGACTACACACGATCCGAGGCCATCTGACTCGGATTTTTACCTGGAAGCAACCGGGACATGGCCCGGATTCACAGGACCTGGAAGAGCCGGATGCCGTGCCTATAGTCCGATCCTAATCATCATATCAGCCATAGGATGTCCACTTCTAAAAGCATACGCCTATCCCCATACATTTCCAGAGTGAGCCTGCGACCAACGGCTCCCAGCAACCTTTAACAGGTCGTCTTTCCATGTAGTGGGGGGCCGTCCTACGGTGGGTTTTTAGTGTGTGGTTTCCTCTCTAGAACCTTTCTACCGAACGGCCGTCAGTTATTCGTACTATGTGTCATATATGGCCCAATGCCACTTCAGCTCGCTAATCCTCTTGGCTAAGTCTGACCTAATTCTTTCTTTTTTTAATCAAAATAAACACATTAATCTTTTTAAAACTTTATCATATTTTGTATCCTTACAACCGTTGTGAAAAGTCGACCTTAAGCCTAAACAAAGGATTATCCCAAAATCCGCCTCTACCATTTTCAGTCGCCTATTTTCAGAAGCCTTGAGACAACTCTAGGTACTTTACGAAGAGTCAGCGAAGTGTTAAGACGGTTTAGTTGGGGGAAGGTTGGGACGGTAACTTTTTAAATTAACTAGGGATATAAACTTTTAAAAAGTAAAGATTATAAGTTAAATAAGAATAATACAAGTACCTTTTCCCAGAAAATCAAGTTTTATGCGAGCTGGTAAAGTAAAAGTCTAGAATCGTTAGGTAGGTATAGCTACAAGAAAACGTTCCAAGAATCTCTAACTTTTAGAGAAATTCACTTCTGCATTTAAATATTTTGCATTTAACCAACTCTGGTCTCAATTTGAAGGCCGCCCGACGGACGGCCTCCGACAGGGTTTGTGGCCATCTTAACGCAATCTTAGAAGCTCAATTAGAAATGCCACAACCCAACCCATAAATGAGTTTATGAGTACAATGAATCGTTGATTGAAATCTTGCATATTTAAAATGCAGTATTCATTGTGAAAAGCGCTCGTCCGTTCATCGAGTCACTAGTTTTTCTTTTCCACTCTGTCGTATGTCTTTTAAACTCGTCTCATCTTTATTTTTATTCGCGTATTGCTATAATAAGTTTATATGCGAGATAAAATCGTGCTTGGCGGCCATCTATTTATATTTTGTGATTCAATTATTCTTTTGACAACCCATTTGCGTGCTACGAAGCAATAAAAAGTATGACATAATAAAAGAAAATGTAGATACGCTACTTATTAGTCGGACATAAACACCAGTGTGATAAAAGGATATTATTTCAGATTCATTTCAAGGATAGGTACACACGGCTACACATCAAGCTATACATTTCCAGTATACGCTGACCTCGCATTGTATAGGCTTTTCGTAGAATGAGAGGTCAGCTTATACTGGATGTATACCTACAGTTAGCTTTATTAGATTAGAAGTAGTTGAAGCATAGCAACAGCGGCGCGCGGCGGCCGCACGCTGCGATCTCATCCACGATATTACATTTACGGTCTCCTAAACTGTTTCAATCATTGTATGTCATATAATAGACGTACCTACCTTCGCCTCTATTCGTATATTTGACGATTCTTTGAGATATTGCGTCCGATTTATCTTGAAAGGACACAAAAATACCAATGGGCGAAAGTATTTCATTTATTTTCATCGCAATATATAAAGAATTCTGATGGCATTCTCGGGTAGTCTGCGAAGTGAAAAATGGCAGATTAAAAAGCTAATGTATCATCATCATCTACAGTCTAAAATTACAAACTGCTTTGCATATACCCATACTGGCTAAGTTAAACACCCGTCTAACCTACGATTTACAAACATTTCGTAAATGGAGTACCTAGATAGTCCGTATAATCACACCCTGTCTATTCCAAACATCTAACCTTAAACAGCAAGATAGCATACATGCAAACAACAGGTAATAGCTATTCCGTGTAGTAAAGTGTAGAGCAAGTTTAAAACAGCGGTATAACAGCGATAAATCAACTTTTCACACCACCTGCTCGACAATCTGAAATCGTAGTAGTACATGAAGATGAGTGTATGGTGAGTTTCGATGTAGCGTCACTGTTTACCAATGTACCGATAACGGACACAATAACCATTATACAAGAGCTGTTACAAGGTTCATCAACACCTATCGGATGCATGAAGGTAATTGAGTATCTATTAACAAGTGGTTACTTTGTATGGCGGGGTGATTATTACATACAATTGGAGGGTGTAGCAATGGGATCACCAATAGCTCCAGTAGTGGACAATATATTTATGTAGTGGTTTGAGAGAACGGTACTGGATAGCGTACCCTGTAGACCGAGATACTGGTGGCGGTATGTAGATGATGTGTTCGCAATAGTACGAAGAGATAGCATAGAAACCTTACTTAGTTATCTAAATTGTAAACATCCTAAGATATCCTTCACGGTAGAGCTGGAAAAAGATGAATGCCTACCGTTCCTGGACATGTTGGTTATACGAGAACAGACAGGACGACTTACACATACAGTATACCGTAAGCCAACACACACAGACCGGTATCTTAGAGCTGACTCGCACCACCATCCAGCTCACCTAGCCTCGGTACCGCGTACTCTGATTAATAGAGCACTAAGGCTATGTGCCTCTCAGTACGTGAACCGCGAGCTCTCACACATAAAAAGAGTGCTGGAACAAAACGGCTACTGGTGGAGACAGAGCTGTCGAATTGCGGATACATCCACAAGATCACGCATAACAACGGTAAATAGAGCAGTAGCGTACTTACCTTTTGTGAAAGGATTAACGGATAAGATCGGAAACTTGTTACGCCATAAGTACAGCATCAAGACGATATTCCGTCCTCAAACACAATTGAGACAGGTGCTGCGTTCGCCGAAGGACAGAGACCCTCTGGGCATCCCTGGCGTATATATGATACCGTGTGACTGCGGTAAATGCTACATTGGTGAAACAAAGCGTAACGTATCTACTAGGTTGACTGAACACATACGTGCAATGAAGAATGTTGACTCAAACAGTTCTGCAGTGGCGGAACATTCCCTAGATTCTGATTCGACGCACTACATACGTTTCGAGAAGGCCTGGGTTTTAGCGAGAGAGAAGTTCTTCGTTCCTCGCAAGATCCGAGAGGCGATAGAAATAAGTCGTGTGCCGAACTTTAACAGGGATAGAAGATGGGTTCTACCGCCGGCCTGGAGGCCATGTCTTCATGATGCAAGTGACATAAGAGTGAGTGAACCTGGTAGAGACATAGTTAGTGCTGTGTGTTTGCCTGTACCAAGAACTACAGAAGAGAGCAGCAGTGATGATAATGATGATGACACAGCGGGTCAACGCACTATGCTTTCGTTGACCCAATCCCCACCACCCCGCCCGTCCACTCGCGCGCAGAGAGCAGCGGCGCGCAGTGCGAGGCGAGATATTATTCGGAGCGAATCGCACTCACCCTGATGAAGGTTCACGAATTGAACCGAAACATTGTCGGTCGAAACACCGATAAGACGGTACGTGATAAATCCCGTATTTATAATAATGAATGTCAAATTGTATGTCATGTAAACCTCACCGAAAGCAGGTGAATTAATCCCTACATTTGAGCCGGGAGTAGAGTTGCACTGAATTTCTGAAAGTTTTGAATTTTAGTGATTTGAATTTGGAAACCTTATCTGTATTAAAATTTGAACCAAAGAGACCCACACAACAAGAACTTATTAGTAAATCGAACAAACCTCTGCACAGAATGCACCAACCTAGATTTGGTTTTTATTGTCTCGCAGGAAGTGTGAAAAGTAGAGTATTCTCCTCGTGGATCAAACTGTCTGCATCTTGGGCGTGCTTATATCCCTCTCTGCACTCAGGATTTCAGTAACTCCCTCCCTCCGCTCGTGAGTTAACTCTAGAATCCTTCGTTACGTTCGGGATTCAATATAGCGCCCGTGACGCAAGGCAAGACACTGCTTTATCCCCTCGTTTAATAATCTACTATATAGAGTATTTGCCGGTTGCCGCCCACTGGTAATAAACAGTCAACTATTTAATAGAGAAATCTTACAATTAATGTGTATACATACCTTGATACTATGATACTACTTAAGAGTTGTGCCATGTCGGAGCCCTTTAAGTAGCCTATAAAATGGGGCAATCGATTTTGTAAGACTATTGAACAATGTCCAAAAAACAATTTACAGGGTCAACAAAGCGCGAATGATGACATTGGTATCACACTAAAAACTAATTAATTTAACTGAGGCATTTACAACAATCAATCAAGGATGCTGTAACCGCCTAAGTGGGCCGTATACTTGTTGCCGCCGTAGTGTTATTAAATTCAGATATAATACAATTCAGTTTAATTACTTTAATTCAGCTTCAGTTCAGTTTGGGCATTGTTATGTCTGTTAAAAACGATTGCCATTTATCCCTATAAACTAACGAACAAAAGGTTCATAAAAATAAAAAAAACGAATGTGCTTTAGACCACACTACTGAAGTAAAACTTTTTTAGCTCCATTTACGAGTATATGTATATTTATATTTTTATATGTATAACATAATGTTTTAAGGAAATGTCAACCTTATTTCGAGGCGCATACAGTAAGTACATAAATTATTATCTGCTGCTGCCTGCCATCTGTTGTGGAATAGCTGAACTTTTTCGTAAATCGAAGCTGGTAGATTCAAAATACGAAACGTCGTAAATCCTTTTTTTTTATCTATAGCAAAATGAACTCTATTATACAGCATGAAGGAGTATTATGTTTTTGCAGTTTGTATAATTTAGGCTAATTTGGGATAAGAGATATGCGACAAATCAACTGGCTATGAGAGGAAGAGAGAAAGAAAATCTGCGCGCGCACCTCTCTCTCTTGCTTCTAAAGTAATAATGTAAAAGAAACGTAACTCTCTTTTTTTCTATCTTCACTAACTTATATCTCCTTCTCAACTTCCGTTCGCACTTTTCGTAACGCATTCACTAGTAAACTCCCCAAGTCAAGCGTGCGTAAAGAAGTTTTACTTGAATAATAATTGTGAAAATGTTCAAAACCTATGGAAAGTAAACAGATAAGCTTATGAAAACCTTGCGTTTTTAAGTTTTGGACAATGGACTTACAAGTCTGTAAGCTAGATCAACATTATTGCGTTCTCCATCGCCATTTCGCTATCACAATTCGGGAGCAAGTTAGCTACTACTTCATTCGAGCTAGCTATATCTTGGATGCGCAAGTACCTCGTCACTTTCACTCGTCGCGCTTCACAGGTTTTAGTGTAGACACGAGTAGCCCTAAACCTTCCCATAGAGTCTAGACGTGTTTCGATTTCCATGCAATACATGAACTTTAACGACTTAACTTATGAGTGAAACTTACAGTTTTTGCTACTTTGTTTCATTCAAATTACTACTTTATATACTACTTAAGTATTTACTACTTTATATAAATAAATAAATAATATTGCTGGACATTTCACACAGAGTTATCTAGCCCCAAACTAAGCAGAGCTTGTATTATGGGAACCAGATAACTGATAGAATACTATACATGTTTGTAAATACATACTTATATAAAGAAACAATCAGACCCGGAACAAATATCTGTAGCTCATGCAAACATTTGTTCCGCGGCGGGAATCGAACCCGCTACCTTCTGCGTCTCAGCCGGCTATTCGCCCACTGCACCACGGACGTCGGTACTTACTTTATATACTTTATTTGCTTACAAATTACTACTTGTTCATTCAAATTACAGATAACGGGAGTTCATGTTAATTGGTTCCTCTTTTTTGGGGTACAAAGTGCAGTTATTCTGGATTTCAGACTTTTGCCTATATTTGTGTCACTAAAGCTACACTGGTGTACCTTGTGAATTTTGTCAAAGTTTTGTTTTTATTATGGCTAATGACTCAAAAACTACAAGGATTAAACTAAAAATAAAAACAGGGTTGAAATATACTAAAAAAGACCTTTCATTTGACGTCTCACATTTTTTTTTATACATTATAGGCTTGCGTTTGACCACGATCTCGCCTGATGGTAAGCGATGATGCAGTCTACGGTGGTACACGCTTGCCTAGAAGAAACCTATTCACTCGCGACTTAAAGATACCCAGGCTGTAGCTCTCAGGAAACACAGACTCTGGCAAGGCGTTCCACTCTTTAGCGGTGCGCATAATAATGGTCGAAGAAAACCGCTTTGTGCGAATGGGAGGTATTTCTACCATATAGCGGTGGCGCACCGCAGAGCGTCTGGTTGTCCGTTGATAAAATGGAGATGGTGGGATCAGGTTGAAAAGTTCCGCCGCACACTCCCCGAAATGTACTCGTAAAAAAACCGAGAGGCTAGCAACCTTTCGTCGATGCTCCAGGCTGAGAAGCTTTGCATCAACTAGCTCATCGTTGCCTATGAGCTTCTTGGCTCTTTTCTCAATTGATTCCAGAGCTTCAAGTTGGTACTTCGCTGATCCGTCCCAGAGGTGAGAACAGTACTCCAAACACGATCAGACTTGTGCTTGGTACAAGTTGAGCAACTGTCCTGGTGTGAAGTAGTGCCTCACCTTTGCGAGTATACCAAGCTTTTTAGCAGCCAACTGGGCTTTCGACTCAATGTAGGAGCCGAAATTGAAATTGAATCACTTGACCCAATAGCATCTCAACAACCCCCCAACATTTTTAGCTCATTTAGTCACACCAAAATTGTGCCATCACTAACTACCTATATACCAAATTTCGCGATGATCGGATCAACGCTTCGAAAGTTATCCTCGGACAAACATACCTACATACATACATACAACGCCGATTTGCCCAAGTTGACTTGGAGATCTCGCTTCGCTCGATCAATTACTGATACGAGTATTTCATCTCAAACCAATTGAAAATTTCAGATTCAATACCGGAATGTAGGATCTCAGTCAAAGCGCAATTCAAAAGTTTTACTTCACATTTTTTGTTCACAGACCGCTGAGAATATTGAATACGGACGACTTTTGTAAAGCCTGGAAATTCAGTTTTATTCGTTACAGCTACCTACCAGAAACAAAACGAAACGGATCATGTAGGCATAGAAAATATAAATTCTTCTTATAACTTAGGATAATTTAACTAGCCATCGAACATAGGGCTCTTCCATGGCTGTTTTAGTAGGTACTTAATAATTCGTATAAGAGAATTAGCCAAGTCAGACTTAAGCCTTCAATATATTATGCTAAGTTATAAGAAGAAATGATATTTTAAGTTGTTAAAAAATATTTTATGTTGTTATAAATAAATTTCAGGACTGACCATTGAACTTGGCTCTCATTTCACATTTATGTAATGATGGGCTTTAACATAACTGAGTCCATTGACATTACAATTGAAATCATTTATATAGCGTTCTGTGGCATGTTGCAGAATTAGCTAATACTATCTTCTTAGCCTAGTCAGCTTAATCCGCAAGAGAAACCTGGCTAATACGTGCAGCACAGTCAGACTAAGCTGTGGGTTTCTCTACGATATTTCCTTACCATTTCAAACAGCAAAGAAGTAGGTACATTTTTGCGAAGAACAATCCACTGACCTAAGTTTGATCTCACATCCTCCGGATCTGAAGTCGGGTTACATCCCACTAGGCTATTATAATGTTGACAAGGCTGTAGCAACTGCAAAAACAATTCTTTGAGTCCACCGTCACGCTGGTCCAACCAAAAATGAACCTGCGTCACGATAAATAAGTGATGGCTGCAGCAACATGCGTCATAAAGAGTCGTTTTCAAAACGAAGTGCTCCTATTCATTAGATTTTAGAGAACAGTTTTGTAACATTTTACTGAGGGCACGTAAAATGAAAATTGTCATCAGGCACGGCTTTAAAAGCGGACACACTTCACTGTAAAAACGTCAAAGCATTGAAAACTCCTATCATGTTCAGTGCCGCGGATACCAGTTTAATCGTTTAATCTCACTGGTAAATTTTGGAATATTTAAGCTTTTTAAGCTCCAAAATCTTATGGAATTATGGATGGGGGGGGACAGTGAAATAAAAATATCACCGTGCTACAAATTGTAATTACATGAAACATTCAAACTTCTCGGGAACGAGCGAACAGCTTCTGAGGGAGATTTATTATATCGTGAAACATATCGAAAACCTCTTTAGCGGCTGTCCAAACTCAAATTAATTTATGTAGCGGCTGCAGAATAAACAGGACTTCTTTTAAAGTAACGAAGTTTTTCTACACATGATTATTACAGTACATATATTATTCAAATAATTTGATTTATTTTTATTTATTTGAGACAACAACCAATTATATCTAAACATTTACTAAACTTAATAACATTATTAGGTTGCAAGGAAGAGATCCGCTCCCAGCGATAAGGCCACCCATTGTATAGCCTTTTATTCTATTTTAGTAATTAATAATATACGGAAATATACTACAATGTGCGGTCTTATATCTGTATTGTTTATAGTGATGTCAATAAATCATAGTTCTATAGTGACTTATAGAAAATATTATCCTTGTAAATGCGAATTTCACCCCGTTATCAGTATACCGTTTTATTTCAGGATTTAAGTAAAAAATAAATGGAAAATACTGAGAATCAGGTCAACGCGGTTTGAACAGCATCAACCCGGGAAGATCTGTTAAAGAACAGGTGTACAAAGAGAAACTTGCTAACGATGTCACTGGAGGAAATTGTCAGGACTTTCAATGGATTTCGTAATTTTAAGGAAGTTATAATACTTTTTCTTATTACAGAAAGAACTTAGAGTTAAAGTTAAATTAATTAAAGTCCCTGAATATTTATTTTTAAGTGTCTTGTAGTCCAGGAGCTTCCTCGATGTATTTACTTATTAGAGATACAAGTACAAAGTCGCTTTTAAAAAGGAAGAACAAGTGTGGTGGAAAGTACAGGGTGGAAAGTTAAGATGGTACACAAAAAGCAGCTACAAGAAACGTTCTCAAGAGACTAACCATCACTTATATAGAATTCTTTACTGGATCTATAGATTGTAAAAAATCTGTACAGTAAGTGAGAAAAGTGGCCATTTATATTGTGAATTTTGCAGCACAGGATCTATTGGAGTAGCGCTTGAAGGAGGAGACTTCAATCTAGCAGTTGGCTACTATTTAAGTTGACAATGATGATTATAATTCATTTCTCGGTTAGGGTAGATAGGTACCTATTAGATGCACATTTCCCATTTCAACGCACTATAATACCCTCAAGATAGAATCACGACTTTTTCATGTGAGAAAATGTAACGTTCATATTATGTAGGTAGACAAGGTGATTGAACATCTAATGGTGTTCTGGTCAGAGAACACGCGTCCTACTTCACCGACCTTTCATTTAGAGTACCCACATGCTCGCTCAGGGTTACACTGGTTGCACAAAGCGGGTAGTCGAACAATAGGACTGTTTTCCAGAGGGTTACACCTCTAAAGTGCACCTTTCACGTCGACTGCACTACCCCCCCCCCCCCCCCCCCCCCCCCCCAGTACTACAAATTGCAACTAGAAATGTATGTCAGAAGCAGGTGGCATTACAGATTATTCTTTAAATCTGGTTTATCACGTATTATAGTTATTTTAATTTCCAAAGTTTTAAGATATTTTAATATTTAACATTTATACGCCCCTCCATCGCGTGTAAAAATATAATTACGGTAAACATTTCAAAATAATGCTAATAAATATAGATTGTCTGGCTTGATGTCATTACGCGTGTAAACTTTGCGCATTTACACGGAGCTTTCGGAGACAAAGCGTGAATCATCTGTCAATTTATAATCCAGTAGGTACATTCTTTAAGGAACATACATTCTTAGTGAATTTATAAAATGTTATGAGACAATGTGATGATATATAAATAAATACGCTTTTTTTAATCCCCTATCCTTGCAATTATTATCAATTGCGAACATTTTACGGTGAGTTGTGTCAATTTATGTAGGAGGAATACTAAAAGTATTGGAAAGCACCTTCATCATCCCCTCCAGCGGAGCGGCAAAGCCGACCCACGGATTATAACCAATCTGTTTACAGCTTAGCTCGTTAGCGTATGCATAACCAATTCCAGGCTTTTGATAGTTGGTTCGTTAC
This sequence comes from Philereme vetulata, assembly GCA_918857605.2. Lineage (NCBI taxonomy): Eukaryota > Metazoa > Arthropoda > Insecta > Lepidoptera > Geometridae > Philereme > Philereme vetulata. Next base: position 1,527,844 of record OU975459.1, on the reverse strand, counting down.
GGGTTAGCGATAGTTGATAGTGATGGTTTACTAACATTTTAATGGGTAGTTTGAATATTACTGGCGTTTACATCGATGCGTAGTTGTTGGCTTAATGGCTGAACAGGCAGAAAAAAGTTATTGGCAAGGATACAATTACGCTTGCGAATATCAAATTAGAATTTAGAGTTGTCCTTACCCATCCTTACCCAATCGGACCAACGGTAATGAGTAATGAGAGTAGAGTAGGGTTCAGAAGAATATTTTTTTGTTTACTCACATAATATTGTACTTACCACTGTAATGTAGCTTATGTAGCACTATATTGTACCTACCTTATATCTGTAACTGTACTTCATGATCACTATCATCGTCGGCCTTTCTCATCCCACTGCTGGGCATAGGCTTCGTTGTCGCCATTCGCCTCTGTCCTGCGCTGTTCCAACCCACATACGGCCTGCGATTTTTATAATGTCGTTCCATCTCGGAGCCACCACTCAGTCAGCACCCTGCTCCACCTGTAATAACCGCGCCTGGCCACATGTCCTGCCCAACTCCATTTGAGTCCCTATAGCTATATACGCTACTGTACTTATCTACCTAATATTCTATAGGTACCTATAAAATTGTACAAATGTGGTCTAAATTAATAAATGCTCTTTTATTGATCAAGCGAAGCGAGATTTTTAAATTAAATCGGCGTTGTATGTATGTATGTTTGTTTGTCCGAGGATAACTTTGAAAGCATTTATCCGATCATCGTGAAATTTGGTATATAGGTAGGTAGTGATGGCACAATTTTGGTGTGACTAAAAGAACTAAAATGTGAAATGAAGAATGGGGGGGGGGGGGGGTGAGATATTGGGGTTCAAGAGGGTTAAAAAAAACAAAATGAGACTATCCGGTCAAGTGCCACGTTTAATAAAAGGTATTTGTAAGTACATTTCGACCCCGTTGTTATTTTTAATTCTTATGAATCTTGTAATTTTTAAGTTATTAGCCATAATAGAAACTGAACTTTGACAAAATTCACAGGGTACCACTGACCCCATAGTGCTGAAATTTGGTATGCGTGTAGCTTTATAATATAGGGAAAAGTCTGAAATCCAGAATAACAGCAATTTATGCCTTAAAAATAATAACCAATTAACATGAACTCCCGTTACCTGTAATTTGAATGAAACTGTAGGGAAAGTTAGTTGGTTGGTCATTTCGTAGCACTATTTTATTACTCTAAGATTAAGGCCGGCTTGCACAACGATTCTTTAACGTATTTAGCAACTAAACATCTTTAGTTTAACGTTTTTGTATGATTTGACAACTCCTTAAATCATACTTAGCCACTAAATACGTTAAGGCATCGTTGCCTCAGTTTCGGGCCGAACCACTAGTTTTATTTATATTCAAAAAAAGAGGGGCCTATGCCCAGCCGACGCACTGAGCAGTCTACATCGGCATGATATTAAATGATATTATGACAATGATAATGATATTAAAAAGAAAAAAAAAATATATCCAATTGACTAGATAAAAGGCGGATAATTGACTCAGGGGTGGATCATCAAAATACCATTCTTTTTCATTTTATTTCCCCGATACGTGTATATTTTGTCAGAATTTTGGCTATACCATACCAGTGCTAATGATGAATGATTTAAAAACATGACGTTGCCAATTTGTAAACTTGAATACTCGCAACGCTATCTACAGCCGGGAGTACACTTGCGCACTGGGGACGAGCTGCCTCGTCCTGAGCGTGCCGCAGGCTGGGGCAAATTCAAGCATCCCTTCTTGAGCAACCTACACGAAAAACAAAGCATCTGAGATAAACTAGAATATATTGCGCACGGCTCACACTGAGGCGCCGTTGAGCACGGACACGTTACTGACACAGAATGGCTCGCCATGCGGCTGTCTCATTCGTTTCAAGTCGCGGCACGCCTCGATCCGCGGCGTCTCCACTTGTTACGCCGCGGGGCGAGGCGGAACGCTGGAAGCTTGAACGACGGCCATGAAAACCGCTTATTATTACATAACATACAAATCAAAACACTAGACGCATAATTTTAGCGACAAGAGAAAGTTTTAATTTAGAGGATAATAAGAGGTCGGGATACAATACACATGCTCTGAAATATCCTTTCACATTTGGCATCGGAGCTTCCATGGGGTTTTGAGCGCCTAAATTACTCCAGAGCCACACTAATCGACCTATTTCATACCCGGAACCACGCTGACCCGATTTCATGCCAATTTGATCTATCCCGGACTCATATTTGAAGGAGCAATATCAGGAAACAATACAAGAGACCGCATATTGAAGGCATCGCGGGATATCATGTTTGATGGCACCATACCCTTTCTAAAAATTGTGACGAAATAAGAAAGTGCAGATTTTATCTCTGCAACGTTGTTCAATTTTTACCAAATAGTGACGCAGGGAATCTTGCACATTGGTGTTAGGACTATGCCACGACACAAGGTACATAGTCCTCTGACTGGCAGTAGGTATACCACACAGCCAGACTCAAGACAAATATGAAATTTTACAGATTATGTAACAAACGATTGTAACTTATGGGTACATCACGAGTTTGTTGTATCATTTATAGCTCACTAGCTGCCGCCTGCGGCTTCGCACGTATTTCCATCCCACGGGGGCTGATTTATTGGATGAAAAGTAGCCTATTTCCTATTCCTGGTTTTCAACTTATGTTTCAAATTTCAGCCGAATCGGTTCAGTAGTTTTAGCATAAAGGAGGAACAAACATACATTTAAATATACAACTTTCGCATTTTGAATATTAGTTGGAAGTGAGATTAGTGGGATATCATTCAAAATCAAAAACAACTCAATAAATAGCATCTTCGAGGGAGAATTCAAAACCGATTTCAAATATCCACTTCCACTTTACCTAAACATCAATACAATCCTCAATATGTGTGGTGACGTCGCGTCGCCTGCCGGGGCCGAATCAGTCGATTTACATGCGATTCGGCATTGAAGCCATCTGACTCGAGCTTCAGCTTTCACTGTTATTCCATTGACTTGATTTCAAAAATCCAAAACCTAGTATACAACGTGTTTCGGAATATGTTTGTTAACCTGAAAATGATTTATCTCACTTGCCAGGTAGAGCAGTATTTGTACAGGATATAGGCGCATGGACCAACAATATTTTTGGGCGTTTCCTCGTGGCCTAACTATGTAGGTAGCCTAACTATGTAAGTAGCCTAACTGGTTTGGCCACGATCAATATAATTTCCATATTAGTTGTCAATAATATTTGATAATTAATATATAATAGATTAATATATTATATTTTTAATATTTAATCCTTTTTGGGGGGGTCATGCTAGTTTTCGCCGATAGACCGACCGATAGTCAAGATATGTTGTATATTCAGTTTCTTTGAAAATCACTTTTAAATTGTCAAAACTTGTTTGTTTGTAGATAGCATGATATAACTTGTATTGTATTCTGTATTGTAATTTTATCCCAAATAGATCTTTATTAATACAATTGATACCAAAATATGAGCTTTCGAAGACTAATAAAAAAAATTAACTAATCCTGATTTATATTGTCTTCTAATTTGCGTCTTTTAAGATGTTAACTTTAGACACAAAATAAATATATTTGTATGTAATTCTGACCAAATGGCCGATTCTGATTAATTGACAAAATCTAGAAAAAAATGCTGGATAGTTCAGCAGAATAATTATTATTAAAAAAAATGTATACAGCATAATTACCATAATTATGTACGGCCTTAACCGACGACTAACATAAAAATTAAGTAGATTTGCATGTTAAGTTATCAGGCATGCCCATCCAACGAACCAAATGCATTTATGCATGAAAACATGATCAATTTCCAACTAGGTCATATCAAAGCTCTTCTATAGCCAGACAGGTCATTGAAATCCTGAACTTCTGAACTTAGATTGGATTCTAAGATTTGTTGAATTACTTAAAGTTGAAATTCTATTATAAGTTTAACTAGTGATGTTTAAGTTGAGAATAATTTTGTAAACAAACACTTCAACTTTATCTACCGTAACTCAAGTTTACAAGCCAAACCACTTGCTTGTGTAAACAAGTTTATCTTTTTTAAGAGTAGTCGATTTCCATGTGAAAGGGTTAGCTCGGGGAAGTACTACCACTATACATATTCCTGCCGCCAAGCAGCATTGCTGTGTTTCGGTTTGAAGGGTATGGTTGCTAGTGAAATTACAGACACATGAGGCTTTACATCAGTATGCCTCTGATTGGTGTCTCTGGAATTGTACGAGGGAGGCCCGTAGACGTCTTTTATGACAATGAATTTTTTAACCAGACGCTCTGCGGTGCGCCACCGCTATATGGTAGAAATACCTCCCATTCGCACAAAGCGGTTCTCATCGACCTTTATTATGCGCACCGCCAAAGAGTGGAACGCCTTGCCAGAGTCTGTGTTTCCTGATAGCTACAGCCTGGGTATATTTAAGACGCGAGTGAATAGGTTTCTTCTAGGCAAGCGTGTACCACCGTAGACTGCATCATCGCTTACCATCAGGCGAGATCGTGGTCAAACGCAAGCCTATAATGTATAAAAAAAATGTTCATAATAACGAGCATGTATATTCTGGCATGATTATGTGATTTTCCAATTATACTTGAATTCAGTTCGAAAACATGCGTTTCAACGAGACTATGTGCTGATATGATTATAAAAACGTACAAATAATGCATGGCATTACACAGATATAGCCATATATAAAAATATCCAAGTCTACAGCAATTTCTTCAACTGGGTCACAAAGATTTAAAAGTTCAATACTTTATCATAAAAAGGATTGTGACAAAATTTAAGACGACCCTCCACGTGGCGTCTTAGCTGCGAGATTTAGTAGCGCGACCCGAGTCGCGTTACATATTTCATATGATTACGCTACGTCCCTTGCGGGGGGGAGCAGAGGGGTCTGAGAGATGAGCCAATAAATTCCTGTGTCGGTGATAACCATCCGTAGATTAGATATACCTACTAGCTTCTGTTTGCAGCATCACTTAGACGGCACACAGAAAATGTAGTCTATTATGTCTTCAAATCATGCACACTTCACAGCCGCAATTTGTAACTTGTATATAATTTATTTAATTTATATAATTTGATTTTGATAATTATTTTATGTTTTTTAATGTTGTTTATTTACTTATAGATCTTTTGACATTCCGCAATTATTAGAATTTATCGTAATGACGAGGCTCCTTTACAGCCGCAAGTTGTATTAATTTGTTTTTGACATGACATAGGTATCTATATTAATTACGAGTAAGATTTAGCATTGACATTAATTGCCTTATTTGACATTGTTTTGTTCTGTATTAAATTGATTTTTGTTTTATTTTTATTATTTTATGTTGACATTCAATGTATTTCAAGTTGAATAACATAATTAGTCCCGATACCTGTCTGTTTGAGCTGCTGCAATGTTAATTTAATTGATGTATTCTAAATATGACGTAACTTAGTGTTCTTTAATGTACCTACAGTGGAAAATAAATGAAATGAAACTGAACACGTCTAGGCGAGCCTGCTTCTACAGGTGAGATAGTGGCTAAATGCTTGCTAATTAATGCTAATTTATTATAATATTAAATATATTCTGTATCACAAATAAAGGACCTAATTAACTTTCAACTTATAATAATGGTAGAAGTGTGCAGAGAGGTATAAAGAAACACCCAAAGTCCCTTCTTGAAAAAGCATATACTGTCACTTAATACATCAACGACTGTGTCATTATATTTTTTTCCTTACACTATGCGATTATAAATCAAAACACAAAAATAACGATATAGTCTAGTTTATTTACATTAAATTAGTTTGTGTAAGGATAGGAAAGCAAGGAGTGGTCTTGGAAGATCTGGGTGCGGTCGGTTCTCAGGGATAGTCTTGAAACAGGAAGTTGCTGAAAAAGGACAAAAAAGGATTAAGGACATGAAATATTAAAGGGTTCAAGATATTTTTTATAAGGCGGCAAACAAGAGGTTACTCGTAGCCAATGGATTTTTGTAACACCAATTTTAAGTATTGCTTTGGCTTGATTGGATGAGTCACAGTTAATACATTATTGATCTCACATGTTAACAAAGTAGATAGTTTTACATGGTGTTACTATCAGCACAGCAGGTTGGCAGACCATGCTTTCCTATCCTAAATATCACTGTAATGGCAACTAATGAGGCGGCAGAGGTGGCTATTTACTGGTGCAAATTCATTTAATTTTGTATACTAAACAAGTCATTGATACGAAAAGGATAATTTAGGAAACCAAATATCTTGTGCCAGAAATTAGGTAAGGCGCATTCATGGACATGGTGTTACTATCAGCACAGCAGGTTGGCAGACCATGCTTTCCTATCCTAAATATCACTGTAATGGCAACTAATGAGGCGGCAGAGGTGGCTATCTACTGGTGCAAATTCATTTAATTTTGTATACTAAACAAGTCATTGATACGAAAAGGGTAATTTAGGAAACCAAATATCTTGTGCCAGAAATTAGGTAAGGCGCATTCATGGCCTAGATTTCATGTTCAAAATACAATGCCAAGTAGGACGCGACCTATATGACAATGCATGCTTTAAGTTGTCCAATTTGTTGCAATAATAATATAGTATTCATCATCATCATCATCAGCCGGAAGACGTCCACTGCTGAACATAGGCCTCCCCCTTAGATCGCCACAACGAGCGGTTGGGAGCCGTTTGCGCCCAACGGCTCCCCGCGATTCTTACTAGATCGTCGGTCCACCTTGTGGGGGGCCGGCCTACGCTGCGTCTTCCAGTCCGTGGTCTCCACTCGAGAACCTTTCTTCCCCAACGGTTATCGGTTCTACGAGCGATGTGGCCACATCGCTCGTAGAATATAGTATTATATTATTATTTTTATTTTTCTATTTTAGAAAACTTTCGTGATTGACTTCAATCTTTACATACACATAAACCTTACATATTTCCATACAAACTTTCAACCCCTATTCCCTATTGTTATTTTACACCCTCGAGGGTAAAACTTTTACAAACTTTGAATGACATATTAATTTAAATCAAATGAACAGCCTAAAAAATAAGTTTATAAATACAGTATTTATCACATACCGTCTTATCGGTGTTACGACCGACAATATTTCGGTTCAATTCGTGATTTTTCCTTAATTTTTTATTATTATTTTTACATTTTAATAATAATTTAATTTCAGTAAGTCTTTAAATAAAATATATTTGCTTACAAACTCACACATCTAAGTTATATAAATATATATCTCGCACATGTATATCTTAAATATTTCTACCATGTCAACAATAATCTAAATAAAACTATTTGTGTTGAACCACGTACAGGATATGTGGTATTACTTTGAATTCTCATTCCAGCAAAAGCCACGCTTCCAAAGGATGGCATTACGTTGAGTATACAAAAATCCTCTACAGGATAATCCAGTCAGCATAAAAAATAAATTAGACTGGTATACCGGTATTAGATCGTACTCTCTGCGGCAGAAACTACATTCATCTAACTTCTGAGCATTTACGCAAATAGAAATACCAACTTGTATTAACTGTAGGTCTTTTGACTAATCCGAACAAAATGTTTGCATAAATTGGTAAAAAATTAGGCCATGGTATATACCTTGAACGTGCATATTTGTAGGCTTTAAAGCGGTGTGGATAAATACCTGAAACAAAAAGCATAAGTTACGATATTTTGATAAAGTTCTTGAATGAATTTAATTCTTAAAGCTTTTGGCCTTGATGATCCAATTTTGTACCACAAATATTTTCAAATTTGTCAATAGTTGGACAAAAGCGGCACTGATTTTCATATAAATCAATCTGCATTCAGCACAAAAATAGTGGTCCTGAATCAACTAAGAGTTATGCGCATTCAAATTTTTCAATCAGAGATCTGTTCGTGTTCGGAGCGCGCTTTGAAACGGCACCAATCAATGGATGCCCATTCACCTGCGGCAGTTCCTACAGCTACAACACTTGCAGCTTGTGCCTACAGAATTAGAGCGCAAATATCGCATACTGGAGGGGAAAGATTGGAAATGTCGGTTTCGCTGGGAGTTTGGTGTAGTATTTTGAAAACTTTTAAGATCTGATAACTGTTGGAAAATTTTATTATTTGCAGCAACCGCACAGCTTCATTGTTATTGATTCATTTATTTCAGATTTCAAATCCATAAAAAATTCTTAAAAGCCAATACACAATATTCATAAATTAAAAATAAAAAGCATAGAATCACACTAATATTATAAATCACACTTATACTATAAATGCGAAAGTTTGGATGATTTTTATTTATTTGTTTGTTTGTTACTCAATCACGTCGTAACGGCTGGACCGATTTCGATGACATGTGGTAAATACGTAGATTATAACCTGGATTACCACATAGGCTACCTTTTATCCCAAAAATCACTTCCCATGAGATAAAAATGGGGAGTCAAGTTGCAACAGCGAGTTTAGCTTAATTTCTAGGTTACCTACACATTTAGTAGTGTAACGCGTACGAAGTCGCAGGCAACAGCTTGTAGTTATATTAAAATGAATAATACGGATAATTGAATAATAACAATAGAATGTCAATATTTAATTAAATGAAAATAATTATAAATAATATACTTAATTATTAATTACTAGCTGACCAATCCGCAGCTTCGCACGCGTAGTTTTTACTAAAAACATTACCCTCCTTCTGCGCAGTTGGGTAAAAAGTGGCATATGTTACTCAAGGATAATGTAGCATTCTAATGGTGAAATATTTTTTGAAATCGGTTCCTCTGTATTAAGTATAGATTTTACTTAGAAAACTTTCGTGATTGATTTCAATCATTATTATAAATACGGGATTTATCACGTACCGTCTTATCGGTGTTTCGACCGACAATGTTTCGGTTCAATTCGTGAACCTTCATCAGCGTTCGAGGCGAGACGCTATTCGGGGCGGATCGCACTCACCCTGATGAAGGTTCACGAATTGAACCGAAACATTGTCGGTCGAAACACCGATAAGACGGTACGTGATAAATCCCGTATTTATAATAATGATTAAGTATAGATTACCTAGGAATATTTGCATCCATAATTAAATGAGCTATACAAAAACTAATAAGTTTTATGAAGCATAGAAGACACTCATAGCACGATAAGAAGACAATCATTATTATCCTCAGGTCGAGTACACTGCTAGGTGGGTGTGCTCCTTGTCCTTGCGCTATTTTACAGGATCCTGGGCCGCCTTATTTATATGGGGATTACTACCCCAAGATTCTAATCAAATTATCAAATTATTTATTTGCAAGACTGTTTACAAAACTTACAAATAAATCTTATTTTAGTTTACATCCTTTGTGACATATATTAACATAATTAGTCCCGATACCTGTCTGTCTGTTTGAGCTACTATATAATGTTAACTTTATTACAATTGTTATTGATAAATTCAGAATAAATAAATAAATATTGATGGACATTTCACACAGCGCTATCTAGCCCCAAACTAAGCAGAGCTTGTACTATGCGAACCAGATAACTGAATATGACTTAACTTAGTGTTCTTTAATGTACTTACAGTGGAAATGAAATGAAATGTTATTAGACGGTACGATTACACAACTGTGATGGTAAGACATTGTTTACTGGGGAACCTCAACTGAGCTTTTAGCTTGTGTTTTGGGGTCAGAGTACGAATTATAAAGTTTAAATTACAGAATAGCTGGAATACTAACAGCTACTATTTCTCACAAAGTATAAAATGATGATCATGCAAGTACACACCCATTATCTGTCCCTGTGTTGAAGTTGTAACTGCTTGTTAAATCATCATAACCATTTTTATGTTTGCTAATATTAAATTTATTATTATTATTATTTGAGGTTTATAGTATGTAGGTATTTTACTTAGAAAACTTTCGTGATTGATTTCAATCATTATTATAAATACGGGATTTATCACGTACCGTCTCTCTCGCTAAAACCCGGGCCTTGTCGAAACGTATGTAGTGCGTCGAATCAGAAGGGAATGTTCCGCCACTGCAGAACTGTTCTGCAGTGGCGGAACATTCCCTAGATTCTGATTCGACGCACTACATACGTTTCGACAAGGCCCGGGTTTTAGCGAGAGAGAAGTTCTTCGTTCCTCGCAAGATCCGAGAGGCGATAGAAATAAGTCGTGTGCCGAACTTTAACAGGGATAGAGGATGGGTTCTACCGCCGGCCTGGAGGCCATGTCTTCATGATGCAAGTGACAGAAGAGTGAGTGAACCTGGTAGAGACATAGTTAGTGTTGTGTGTTTGCCTGTACCAAGAACTACAGAAGAGAGCAGCAGTGATAATAATGATGATGACACAGCGGGTCAACGCACTGTGCTTTCGTTGACCCAATCCCCACCACCCCGCCCGTCCACTCGCGCGCAGAGAGCAGCGGCGCGCAGTGCGAGGCGAGACGTTATTCGGAGCGGATCGCACTCACCCTGATGAAGGTTCACGAATTGAACCGAAACATTGTCGGTCGAAACACCGATAAGACGGTACGTGATAAATCCCGTATTTATAATAATGTATGTAGGTATGTTTTTATTATTATATATTATGTACTCCGCCGTCATGTGATCAGTTATTATCCTGTTCCTAAAAAAGTTGTCTGGAAGATATCGCTTTTAACGATAAGACCGCCCATTGTACTTATTTTATTTGTAAAAATGATGTTCTGTATTTTATCTTGGTGTACAATAAAGAGTTACCTTTTTATTGCTTTTTATTTGGTCAGCGCCGTTATAAAACTAGAATGTATTATAATTGTAGGTTTATAACAAATGGATGCTGAGCAAATGGATACCTCAGTCAGAGCATTCGTCTTCAACTCTTGCAAATACGGAGGCAACATAAACAGTACAACAAACATAGTGCTCTATATCGAGGGCACACGAGCGCTCGGCTTTCAGCGGCTGTGTTGTCTTTAGCTTCCTTGAGATGACTTTGATCTATCGGTACTGGATTACTCTTAAATTGTGCGCTCCATTACCTCATTTCGTTAAATAAGGATCCAAAGAATCCTTTTAATTTAAATAAGAAACATTCATATCTCTAATCACACTAATAGGTATTATAAATGCGAAAGTTTGGTTGTTACTCAATCACGACATAACGGCTGAACCAATTTCAATGAAATTTGTTATGTCGATAGATGACCTGGATTGACACATAGACTACTTTTCATTGACAAAACATGCGTGCAAAGCCGCGGGCGGAAGCTAGTCTCTAATATTTCGATCTTGTATTGCATGCAATAAATGCAATCGAGGGATTGCATTAGTTATCAATTCGAGTGTTCTTGGAATAGTTACACCTAGAAAGCCTACTAATAATCCTAGTTTATTAGGTTAGGTAGACTTTGGACGTAATACCAACTGTCAAAGAACAAGCTTCATAGACATCGCTCAGCTGTTTCATACAAAAAAAAATACTTCTTAGTAGATCATTTAATTTTTAATGTCTACTCGGTAAAAAAGTTGGAGGAGTTTAAGTTAAAACATACTTTTCTTTAATATTCTATGGGGGCGTTATGGCAGCCATAAAATTACCAAGAACAACGTATAAATTACTATAATAAGGTCATATTTTTTATCTTTTAAAGAAAATGTATGTCAAAAATAGACAGAGCATACAAAATTGGTTAAAACCTTACTCTTAGACCGGTGATGGGTCGTGGTGGGTGACACACACTCGGAAGGCCTATCTATACACAGTAGCGGCTTTTGATACAATGTTCTTTATTGTACACAAATATATTACAGACAAAAACCGCTTACATAATGGGCATGTACAAAGGCGAGCGATTTTGTTGATGATGGTGATGACTTAAAATCCAACCTAAATTCCCAAATAAATAGATCTCTGAGTTATCTCGAGCATAAATGTAGCCTAGGATTAGAGTAAGTGTATTTCCACCAAAGCTAAGTGATGTAGCTATGAAGATGCGCTTTCCGCGAGGTAGCTGTGCGAGGTAAATGCGCGACGCGATCTCTGGGCTAAGTTATGGACGTGTATCAAACCCACCAACAGGATATCTTGCTTTTCATAGCTTAGCTTAGTTCTGGTGAAAAGGGGTTCAATGAAGCTAAGTTTTTTTACATACCCGTTGAAGCGAGGGTTACTGGCTAAGGCCACATCTCTAGTGTAAGAGCAACCTAATACTAGGATTAGGATTATCGCGACAAGAATTACACCAAGCTACGGCAATATCGATATTAAAACGATTAAGTTGTAGTTTATTAAAAAGAAGAGATGGTTTAGTTTTACTCGTAACTATGTTTTTGATCGAACGAAGCGAGATCTACAAATCATCTTGGGCAAATCGGCGCTGTATGTACATATGTGTGTTTGTCTGATGCTAACTTTCGAAGCGTTGATCCGTTCATTGTGAAATTTGGTACATAGGTAGGTAGTGATGGCACAATCCTGGTGTGACAAATGAGCTAAATAAATATATGGGGGAGTTTTTGAGATATTGGGATTTAAGAGAAGTAAAACAAAACAAAAATGGAACGGTCCGGTCAAATAGCACGTCTAATGAAAGGTATGTACATCAGTACATTTTGACCTCGTTTTTATTTTTAGTTTAAACCTTGTAATTTTAAAGTTATTAGTCATAATAAAAACTGAACTTTGACGAAATTCACAGGGTACACCAGTGACCCTACAGTGCTGAAATTCGGTATGCGTGAAGCTTTAGTGACACAAATATAGGGAAAAGTCTGAAATCCAGAATAACTGCAATTTCTACCCCAAAAAAGGATAACCAACTTACATGAATTCCTGTTACCAGTAATTTGAATGAAACTGTAGGTCATGTTATTTGGTTGTCATTTCATGGCACTGTTTTGATAGTCAAAGATTATAAATATTTTTTTTTTCGAGAGACTCGCGCGATCTTAGTTCGGGGCGAACCACTAGTTTGATTAAATATGCACTCACAAAGTTGTTTAGCGAGTGTGGTAGGTACCAATAACGTATATGATACTTGAAAGACAATGCAGAAAACTGAAAAGGAGGGAAGTCCTTTGCCTAAGGTTGTTCACAGACTTGACGATGTCACCAGTCAAACACGATGACCCTAATCTCGTTTGTCAGAACAATAGGATATGTATTATTTTGCTTGTTTCATAAGCCTATGGACCCTGTTGTTAAGTTCCTGATCGCCTATAACAAAGTTTTGCCTCGTAAGTCACGCATCTTAGAAACGTGCCCTACGACGCACTGCCCTACGTCCATCAACTTTAGGCATACAGGCGTGAAGCCTCACGTACCTATAATATCACCGGCACCCATACTCTTCAAACCGGAATACAGCAATAAGTATTACTGCTTGGCGGCAGAAATAGATAACGTGCAAAAACATTATCCCCCTTCAGGCTGTAGTCGGGTATTGCCAATACGTTATTACTCGACTACAACCAGTCCTTCGTGATGGATTCTAATTGAATACTGTTTGCGAGGCTTTTACTCTAATATTGATTTAAAGTGTGATTGAAAAACCAATGCGGTTGTATTTGTATTAAAAAGAATGAGTTTAATGCCTTTTAAGACACCTAGGATGATGTATTATCATGTTACTGGTTGATTTCTTGTTAAGCATCGTTAGGTTAGTGACAAGTTTATATATTACTATAATATTACAAAAACCCTCTCCGACCATAGGTTGTCTGGAAAAAATCGATTCCAAGCGATAAGAGCGCCCATTGTTGTTTGTATTATTTATATTTGTTTTTTAAAGATTTATTGTATTGAATTTAAATATGAGCCTGACCTGCATAAACTGCCTGACGCAGTCAGCTCCATGGTCGCGGAGGAAGCTCCTCAGGGTCCTCACTCCTCGTAGCGATAGCCGATACCCCGTGCCATTGGCGCCGGAGAAGAAAACCCCAGGACTCTGACCTTCCACCATCCTCTCACGAGTTCACATTATGTAGTCAACTTCACACAACTGAGCGAAGCACTTCTGTGCTTCGGCGGGAACGTTACAAAAAACTATTTTACAGTTTATATAAGCCGGCCAACCGAAATTTCATTCGAAATTCTTCAAAATGGTATAACAACCTGCTTAAACTAAACTTAAAACTCATGTAAAACTCATCAGCGGTGATCAATTCAAACTTAATGTACCCGGGAGATGATGCTTGAGCTAGCTCATCTGTTAAGAATAACCAGATTTACTTACTAAATGATTCTTCACATTATAGATGCATCTAGTTTAATGCCCAAAACACTGTATTAAAAGGGTATTTTTGGCTTTTAAAAATGTTGTCTACGTTTAACCGAGCGAAGCAACCAAACAATACTGTTACAAAACGGAATATTCCGCAAACATTTCGTAAACATCGTTGAAATAAGCTTCGTGCTTTATTTCTTTAATTAAGCGCAATAGTCCTCGAGAAAATTGCATTTCAAACGGCGAGAAAGTATAGCAAGACTATTGTAGCCTTTAAATGACATTTAATTGAAAAAAAACACCTGAACCAGGCCACTGGGTTTAATACTCGTAAACTGTTTTAAACTAACTTATTTGATTTTTTTATTTAAATATGTTTTACGTTACTTTTTAAGGATTCCGTAGTCGAACTTGGAACCCTATGTATGTTTAATTAGTTCACCTGCAAGAAACTGTTCTTATTGTAAACTGATGAATGTGAACAAAGTTGAAAAAGTCGCTACGGCGTAGAGGCGACGCGCTACGCGGCCGAGTCGCGCGTAGCCACTGCTACGCCGAGAGCTACGATCGTAGACTGCCCGTAGCACTGCGACGAAGGTCGGAATGGTGACGTAACTAGGAATTATAAAAAGGACCAAATAAAAAGGATTTTTGCCAATAGAACCCAATTTGGCATTCTAGGATAATTCTCATACAGATAATATGATTGTTGTTAGTTTCGAAAGGAAATTCTTCGGATATTTTCCCTCGCGATTATAATATGAGGGCTGATAAAAATATATCAATCTTGAATTCTTGAGATAAAATGACGAGGAAAGTAGCTATGTGCTATTCCAAACTTTGGCATTGGTGTTTTTTATCTGCCAATATTCCATTATGTACGAATCTTTTATTCCAAAGGTGATCTGGAAAAAATCGCAGCTATAAGACCACTTATTATACTTATATTTATAATTTTTGTACATAAATTTTATAGCACAATAGCAATTTAGCTTTTATCATTGGTCATTGTAGTTTTAATAAACAAAAATTGATTTTTCTAAAATCACTATGACACGCTCATTACTACGTGGCATGCTAGCATTAAAACCCGGCCAAGTGCGAGTCGGACTCGCGCACGAAAGGTTCCGTACCATTAGCTATAAAAACGGCCAAACAATCATGTCTGTTGTATGGGAGCCCCACTTAAATATTTATTTTATTCAATAGCACAATTTTATTATTTACCTTATTTGAGGTTGGTGCCGATTAAGCTAGTCCTCGAAATTGCATGAGCGCCCATACAATTCAGAGGACTATCTTAATTGGCGTCAACTATTTATGTATGGTGACACCCTTTAATTTTTATTTTCTTTTACTTTAATTTTCCTATATTTGTGCTGTAAGACCGCCGAAGTGGTTCGCCCTGGTATGAGATCTCGCGAGCTTCTCAAAAAACAAAATAAATATATTATTTGTAATCTTTGACTATCAAAATAATGTCATGAAATGCATAGCCAAAAAACTTGACCCACAGTTTCATTCAAATTACAGGTAACGGGAATTCATGTAAATTGGATACACTTTTTTGGGGTAGATTTTGCAGTTATTCTGGATTTCAGACTTTTTCCTATATTTGTTCCACTAAAGCTACACGCATATCAAATTTCAACACTGGGTGTCACCACTGGTGTATCCTGTGAATTTCGGCAAAGTTCAGTTTTTATTGTGGCTAATAACTTAATAACTACAAAGTTTAAACTAAAAAAAACGAGGTCGTAATGTACCAATGAAGACGTTTATTAGACGTGCCACTTGACCGGATAGTCCAATTTTGTTTTTTTTTAACCCCCTTGAACCCTTATATCTCAACAATCCCTTCACGTTTTTTAGGTCATTTAGCCGCACCTGGAATGTGTCATCACTACTTACCTATATATATACACCAAATTTCACGATGATCGGATAAACGCTTCAAAAGTTATTCTCGGACCAACAAACATAAATACATGTATACATTTAACGCCGATTTGCCCAAGTTAATTTGGAGATCTCGCTTCGCTCCATCACTTAAGCCTCATATTATCCATATTAATATTCGACATATTTAGCCACAAATATGTTTAGGCATCGTGGCGCAAGTCGTCCTTAGTGTTATAGAAGAGTGGTATCTTCTAATAAAAGCATTTAACTTCTTTAAAAAAAGCTTTCATTAATTTTTTTTTATAGTTATTGAATATAACAATTTAATATTATTTCATTTCACAAAAAATCCTCTCCATCCAAAGATAGACTGGAAGAAATCACTTCTAAGCGATAAGACCGCCCATTGTACTTGTTGCTTTGTGAATTTTTATTTTTATTTATTTTGTGGTGCACAATAAAGGGTTTTCATTCATAAATCCGTTCATGTATATTGTGTTCGTGTTATATTAACGCTGTGTGTTGAGGTTGGTATCCCTGAATGCTGAGGAACATGACCCCTCTATTAATTTGATTGAGTGAAATTTAATTAGTAAGGAACTATAAGGGTACCTGAGTTGATGCTTTCAACAAGTTCTACAACTACCTCAATCAATCTTATACAGTAAAATCAAAATCTTTTTATTCATTAAAATCACAAGGATCACTTTGAAGCGTCAATTTTACTGCCTATGCATTCATGACCAAGCCAGGAAAGAAAGGCAAGAAACAAGGCTGATTGTTTTTTTAATGATCCTTTTAGAATACATTACAATAAAATTAACTTAAAAAAACTTAACAATAAAAATAACTTTATTTATTATTATAACTTGTTGAAAGAATAAACTCAGGTACCCTTATAGTACCTTAAATTGCTCCAACTCGTTCAAAAATGTTACAATTTTGTAACATTTTTGAACGAGTTGGAGCAATATCAATCTATAAATAATCCGATATTTAATAGTAGGCTTTTTTATGAAGATTTTATCTAATTACGTTTTTAAATTTCTTGATTGTCAATTTTTGTACATCACTTGGGAGTTTGTTATAAAAGCGTACACCTTGCACTTTAAACGAATTACTAACTTATGGAGTCTACAAGGGGCAACAGCGAGTTTATTTTAATTTCTAGTATTAATATTATGATTATCGCTCTTTTTCTTAAACAAAGTCAAGTGATTTCATAGCCTTATCGTTTTAGAATAGAATAGAATAAGTCTTTATTGTACACCAGGAGGAATACTTAAAAAAACTAATTTATGTTAACTATAGTACAATGGACGGCCTTATCGCTGAAAGCGATTTCTTCCAGGCAACCTTTGGATGGAAAGTATAGAACGAAGCCGTAATGGGCAGCGGTGCACAGAGTATATTTACAAATGAAAGAAATGTTTATAATTGTAATACATAAATTAATACCTAAAGATAGACTAATATATCCCAAATTAATAAACTAACTAAATCAATATTCTTGCAAATCTAATAAAAAGTGGACAATACAATTAAAATAAATACGTAAATAGATAACTAAAATGACAAGAAAGCTAAGCATTTAGGTAGTGTTGCTTTAATCTCAGCTTAAAAGAGTGCTGCGAAGGAGCCTGTTTATTTTATTGTTAGTTATTTTGGTTACCTACTTGGATGCGATGTCTGCTGATTTGTTTTATGTAGAGTTGTAACTGGTCAGGGCAGAGTATGCCTTTACCAACATCTGGCCACTTGCCACACTTTTTGCTAACACACAAAACAGCAATTACGAGTACAACCATCCACTCTGTGCCTTAGTATTCGCCTACCATTTATAGACAGTGGATATTGAATCAATGTATAATATACTCAACCGTCACATACACAGTCCAGACTCTACTCTATGATACCTGTCTTAGAAAATAAGAGTACTACGGCACAACACCATACAGAACTGAAACGAATATTTGCAGAACATGCAAACATTTGGCCCGCAGTGGGATTCCATCAGCCACAGAAGTCCACCTACCACATGATGGATCATGGTAAATTAAAAGGAGGACCAGGACTGTTCTAACTAGTATTTAACACTAATGATCATAGTGATATATGTCGTATAAAGCTGTTGTAGATAAAACTTCCTCCCTAAAACATCCTCGAACATGTAAAATCCTGACTCCTTATAAGAATTAAGCCTGCCTCAGCAAGCCATTACTTGTCGGGAGGATATTAGTTAACCGTTCGGTTATTGGCTCCGTTTGAGTAACGGGGTTGCCGGTACCAGTTCGTGAACGATTTAAGCCAATTTACAAGCCGAAACTAGCAAATTAACCAGCGCCGAATTAGATGGTAGTCGAAGCTTTAAATTGAAACTGTATCTACCTGCCTGGACTCTCGCAATTCTAGTCTGATTGCTGGTTACCAATTGTTAAATCTGAACCGTAATGAATAATTTATTGGCGAACTAATTTATTGCTGACATTTGATACCATGATCTGTATAAATTATGTTCAATTCATATAAAATGTCTCAGTTGCTTATTCGCGACTCAGCAGACTGTCCTAAATTACCAATAGACCAGAACATTGAATTTATCATTTTACCATTTGGCATTTTCTAGTCTATTTGTAATTTAAACCAGTCTTCCTTACCATAATCAGTCCAGCCGTTGGACTTCCTCTATTCAACATAGGCATACCCTATAGATTTCCAAAGCAACAAATCTTGTGCAACCAAACATGTTCAACCAGCACAGCAGAAACCAGTAGTAATCTCATTAGCCGTTGATATTCGCTTCCAAGAAAGTGCTCCGTTCTGTTCTTCACTCTTAGAAAAGAAAAAGCCTCGCATCCAATTAAAAACGTAACCCGAGATCCAGATAATTACCATCTTCAGATTATAATTACCCAGTACAAAAGCAGTTGCCCTCCCAAAGCTAAACAAAACGCGCCAGTCTGAGATTGGGAAACGCAAAAAGAATGAGATAAAAATGGATAATCAGCAGTATTGTTAAAGGATGTGTGTAATTACTATTGTTAAGAAATGGTAAACGATTATACGGGATAAGAGAATAAAGACAACGCTAATTAGATTCTGCTGCGAAATGACCCATAGCTGGACACTTTAGAGGGCCATCGATTGGTAAGATTTGCAAAGGATCGTGATGGCTGGCACCAACTTACAGAGACAGGTGTCATCCAGTAGTAGGTATTTGTATTTGGTGTTTGTATGAGACTCGCAAGGGACTGGAAAGAATGGCGTAATAAAGAGAAGGCCTATATCCAACAGTGGGTGCAGACGGGCTGACATGATAATGATGATTTATTTATTCAACAAAAAGTTACACATTAACAGTATTACAATGATTTAGATGATGATAGACATTCTAGAAACATATTTCAGTAGTCCTATCCATCCAAGGTTTCCATCCTAAAAAAGGTTTCTGCAGAATAACAGCGCCGAGCTGTCGATCGGTGGCAAGGAATAATGCTGAGCTGGAACCCATTTGCTGCAGTAGCACATACACACCTACTTGCCTCTTTTTAATTTTTCCCTGACTATATTGTACATTTATTATTTCATTCTATTGTTTCTATGTTTGTTGTAATTTCTGTTTTCTCTTACTTGTGCTTTCTCTTTGATGTTATTCCTTTTGATTGTATTGTGTGAATGTGTGTGTTATGGTAGCAAATAAATGTCTGTCTATGTCTATGTCAAAGGTTGTCTGGAAGAAATCCCTGATCCAGTCTTATCCAGGTACGGCCCATGACTTGAACTATATCGTCAAACTCGACACTCGTCCAACGCTTCTACCAACACAGTGCCAACTTAAATTCATCAAGGAAACTCTATTATATCCTAAATTAAATTAACCTTTATAACGGATCAATTTCAAATTAAAACAAGTCAAAGGAGAACGGGCATAAGTGTATGGAAGCTGGTCTACCTTGCAATAAAAATGAGTCATATGTCAATATAAAGGTAATTCTATGTATTTTCATATGTAGAAAGTCGCATTTCTCTAAGTATTGTCCGATCTGAGTTCTACTAAAAATTGAATCTGATAATATTTAGTGCCAAACATTGAATATCGTGGTAATTAAAAAAACATTTTGTGTAATGTAATGATTTTATTTAAGTTAGGTAAGTAGTAATACAAATAAAAACAACATCTTCTTAAAAAATCAAAACAATATGTTATTAAACATTACCATCATCATCATCATCGATGAGAATACTGTTAAGGAACAATGCAGGTTCATTGAACCCTTCATGACGGGCATAACCTACGTACCATATAATTGACAGTACATGGGCACAAGTACCTATAGTACGTCGCCCTGTCAAGCAGGTACAATAATATTGTGTAATATTGTTATTAATATTATTGATTAATATATAACAAAAATATTTCCTGGCTCGGACATGTCGAGACTGTATACGTCCACGTAATAGCCAAGCCTCTTCGTTGATATCATATTGTGCCAAGTCTTCTAGAGCGTTATCTCTATACGTCTCGATTATATAAAGACCATTTTGTAATTGCTCGCTACAATATGATCGAGCGAGCTTTAACTGGTAAGTTCCCAAGGCAAAATGTATGACTTGTTCTTCACTAAGCCTTGGGAAGTTTTCTATTTCATTTGCTTCGATTCGCATGAAGTCTGCTCTCCTATAATTCAATCTCTTTGCTTCCACATAATTGTGCAATGTGTTTGGTATGTGTATTTTAGCTCTTATTGAATTCAAAAAGGCTGCTGCGTGTGAACTATCTTCGATGGGGGCGTGGATGTGGTTTAGAATGGCTGCAGCTATTTTGAAGTCAACAAACATTTTTGGCAACGTTTTATTAAAATAGTTTTGACGCAAAAGTTTAAAATCTCGCTTAAATCTCCCATTTACTACTTCCACCACCCATCGGCACATGGTGACCAAACGAGACTGATTAGCTTGTTCTGTAGTGAGTTGATTTTCTCTTCTGTCTTTAGTTGGTGGCACATGATGTTCGTAGCCACAAGCTTCTATATCCTGCAAACTATCTCTAAATCCTCTGTCTAGGATAAACGCATCATTACGTTCGAGTAACCAATGCAGCGGCTCATCTTCGTTATTCATTATTTCACTCATGATCTGGGCATCGGTTCTGGTAGCGGCAAATGGCCCTTTGACATCTAATATATAGCCGTCCGTGAATACCATTAAAAACGGCTTCAATAAGTTTTGATATTTGTGTAAGCTGTATGACAGCCGTTGAAACAAAAAGTTGGAGCTTTTGTTAATATATATATATGTACCGTCACATATAATTATGGCTTTGATGTTTTCATCGTTTCCAAATAAAGCCCTTGGAATTGTTAAGTTTCTTTGAAGGATATCATTTCTGGTAATGTGGTCCACACCTAGATGCAGCACAACGTAATCGTTGCTCAGACATTCTCGAACTATAGGCAAAAAACGTTCTAGTTTTCGACGAGACATATGAAATAACGTTGCCAGTCTCTCATCAGAGTCTCCAGTTCTAAGTTTTGTTAAATAGATGCCTAATGCAGTTCTAGGCTGGTTACAACGTTCACTTAGTGACGGAGTTTGTTCTAATATAGCTTCGAACTGATCGTAAGTGCGCCCAGTCCATAAGTGCATCTCTTCATTAGACAAGGTGCCTCTGTTTTCGAAGTCGATTCTGGGCTGGTTGTTAGCAGCCATTCTCATCAAGTCACAGAGCGATGTAAACTGAGCGTCATTAAAATCATGTGTCACATTACACATTTGCGGCAGGTTGCTCCATTCATTATTTTGTAAGTGTTCTGTACACACCCTAGCGCTATCAGGAATAAAAAGCTTGCTCTCACAAAATACATTAATTCTTATCGCGTTTGGTATATGATTACGGGTAATATTAGCACAGTTGTTGTAAATACAATGCACCGAAGTGTTCGGTGCCCTCGTGTATTCTTGAGAGTGCAATGTACCAGGCGCTCGCGCCGCTTGCTGTGCAGGTCTATGATCACGCTCAGTCCTCTGCCAACATCGGTGACACAAGCTTCGAGTACTGTCGAACACCACCTGAAAATAATAACAATTAATACTTAAAATAAATAAATCCTATGCCTAACTACTCAATATAATAAAAATAAAAGGTAACTAACCTCCAACACAGCATGTTGTTGTATAAACGCGGCGAATTCTGGTCGTTCCCTTTGCAGGTTATCAGCCAAGATATGCTGCTGGTACCGTCCGCGGTAAAGTCCTCGACGACACGTCACACAGTTTCGAAAAACTTCCATTATAGGTAGGCAGTTCAAAAGTCAATAAGTCGAGCCAAAGTTAACACATTAGGGAAAGAAACAGGGTCCAAAAGCAAGCCAGGGTCAGTAAAAACAGAGAAAGAAGTTCAAACACAGCACTATCGTAACAAGACGTGACGTAGCCACTCACTTGATGCGATACGACTGATTATTGTAGCCGGCCGGCGCGGCGCGTACACAACCGTTCTCCTCCCCCGCGTACGCATCCCTCTCCCCACGGCCCTTACATCGCTCTTCTCCCTTCTCGCTCTTGCTACTGCATTGTATAGGAGCCTTTATGTATGGATATAGTAATCGTGAAACCGTTATTTTATGTTCTTTAAAACAAAAAATGCTGGTGTTTGCATGGCTGTAACTCAAAACGGACAGACTTTTGGGGAAAGTTCCAATAGTATAATTTGATGTACTATTGTATGCCAATTCGAAAATGTGCTGCTCATTTTTATTGGACTGTAGACCAGGATGCCCGTTCTCCTTTAATAAATTCTCAGGGACTCTTGTAATTTTCATTTCAGGTGTCATGTAGAAATTTACCAATCTTATAGGCGATTAATCAACTTGAGCTTCTCAGGCCTCGCAGCTTGTAAAGTGGTGGATCACACCTACGTTTTTCATTACGACTTCTTGTTATTATAATCTTCAAGTAGACCTTTAAAAACCAAGGATCTTTATATTGTTTTACACTGACTAATTGGGTACATTTGCTTTTTTTAATGTTGACCGAAAAATTTTATTGTACACCATGAGATATGAGTAAAGCAAATACTGAATGCACTATGCGTGGTCTCATCGCTATAAAAATGATATCTTCCAGACAAACTTATAATATGAATGAATTGAGAGAAGAGCCAAGAAGCTCATAGACAACGATGAGCTAGTTGGTGCAAGGCTCCTCAGCCTGGAGCATCGACGAAAGGTTGCTAGCCTCTCGGTTTTTTATCGAGTACATTTCGGGGAGTGTGCGTCGGAACTTTTCAACCTAATCCCACCATCTCCATTCTATCAACGGACAACCAAACGCTCTGCGGTGCGCCACCGCTATATGGTAGAAATACCTCCCATTCACACAAAGCGGTTCTCTTCGACCTTTACCATGCGCACCGCCAAAGAGTGGAACGCCTTGTCAGAGTCTGTGTTTCCTGATAGCTACAACCTGGGTATCTTTAAGTCGCGAGTGAATAGGTTTCTTCTAGGCAAGCGTGTACCATCGTAGACTGCATCATCGCTTACCATCAGGCGAGATCGTACTCAAACGCAAGCCAATGTATAATTTTATTGTCAATTTGTATACTGTGTTGATTCTTATTGTAATTTAGATTTTAATTTGACAATGGTTTATGTAATTAAAATAATGTTTTTTAATTATTTTATATTAATTAGTGTAATTGGTTAATCCGTTCTAATTAATTAAATAAATTAAATAAATATTGTATAAAAAAAATTAATTAAGACTGAAAGAAAATATTATTTTGTGCAGATACCACTACTAAATCTATACAATACCAAACTAAATGAGATTTGTTTTATGCTTTTTAATATTGTGTATTTGCATTCCGGACGGGGAATGTGAGCCACTCAAATATCTATATTATTTTATAAGATCTATGTACCTAAACTACATTAAAGCAAATAAAATGAATTATGAAATCAGCCACTTTTTCAGGGTAACCGATAATAAGAGTGTATTGTGGTGAGGTTTGGTATTTTTGGCATTTCCAGACCGAATGCAGTTTAACGTAAACTGATTAGCCTGATTGAAAGGAAAACATCCGCATCTGATTGGACAAGCCTTTGTACATAACGTGATGTTTTTCATGTTACCATCTATTTTTACCTTTTCGGTGAAGTGAGCGTGTAGACCACGCAATAGGTTGCGTTTGATTTCCATTGTTTTTACTATTAAACAAATGTTTGCATGCCTTGCAAAACTCAAACTAAACTTTCTTCGTTCAATGAAATTTTTTAAATCATTTATTCAATTTACGCCTAGTCCTCGCGAACAATCATCGGGAAAACTTAGGCAATCAAACTGGCTGGTTCATAAAATGTTACGTGTCTTAGTGATGTGGTACCAAACAAAGTACTTGCAATTCCTGATAATTAACGGATACAATACTGCAACAGTTGCATTGTCATCCTAGAAACATCTGTACGGTCGTTATTCTATACTCTTACAGGTAATTTTTTTACTAAAATATAACCGGCTTCAGAATCGATTTTCTGGTTCATGGATCTCATCATCAGATCTTAACGAAATATATATAATAGTACCCCAATAGTACCCCGTTTCTAACAAACAAAATAGAATTATTATTGTTCATATTATATCGTGTCGCTTGTAAGCTAAACTATTTTAGAGTACTTTGCCACTTCAATAAACAATTATTGGAATCGGTAAAGAATTATCCTTGAAAATAAGTCAATTAAACGGACTAATTAGGAACCTCATCCTATTTTGAAGTCTGTTATGATTTTTTTTTTTTTTTCTCTCATAGAGATAAACTTGTCTCTTGGGTGAAGACTGTGATGTGAATGTTGAGTGTTATTTTTAAGGTTCCGTACCTCAAAAGTAACAAAGGAAGGATCTTATAGGATCGTTTCGTTGTCAGTCTGTCCAAAGCTCTTTTTCTCACGAATGCGTGGATGTATCAAGTTGAAATTAATAGCTAATACAAATGTCTACGGTCCCTTAGTGTAAATCAAGCTTTTAAGCCAAAACAATAAAAAAATACAGCCATTTCCACCTCTTATTTTGCTCGCAAATAAATGAAAACCCGTACTTCCCTATTCATGATTTGCTAAGAAGCAAGAAACAAGCAGAAGCTGTTTATCACACAGCATAAGTAAAGAAAAAAATCCGAAAATCGTTAATTAGTAGTTATATCACATAAATAAAATATATTTACGGAGCCTTTTGATTCGTCAGCCCGACTCGCACTTGCCCGGTTTTTTTATTTACTTAAACATCTTCCTTCCTGATATCATAAACAGAGCTCTAGTTTTTTTGGTATTTGGCATAATATAACCGATTGTTATTCAGCCCGCGCCAACGCCTCAAGGTTTTGACTTCGCTAACTCCAAACTCACTTAGACCTAGTTAAAAGGGTAAGTTTGCTTCTTGAATACCGTTTTCAATAAGGCTTTTATTTTATTCCGATTTTGGGGAGGCTGGAACTTAAGGTTCGTTCAAGGACCACATTATCATACGAGTTACTTATATTCCGAGCTCAAATTGCCCACACCTCCGAACTTGAAGTTTACAGTGAAAACGTTTCAAAATGATATTTATATAAATGCGATTATTAAAGATTGACTTTGACGTAATGAAGTAGGCCGCGTAAAACCTACAATATTAACATCTAGTTTATGCTAAGGTTATCTTTACGGGCCGTAGAATCAGTTATTTACTATCCTGTAACAATTTTATTGCTGACCGAATTAAATGATTTATTACTAGTGGTTCGGCCCGAACTGAGATCTCGCGAGTCTCCCATAAAAACAAAAAAAAATATTATTTGTAATCTTTGACTATCAAAATAGTGCCACGAAATGCATAACCAACTAACTTAACCTATAGTTTCATTCAAATTACAGGTAACGCGAGTTCATGCTAATTGGATAAACTTTTTAGGGTTCCGTAGCCAAATGGCAAAAACGGAACCCTTGTGGATTCGTCATGTCTGTCTGTCTGTCTGTCTGTCCGTCCGTATGTCACAGCCACTTTTAACCGAAACTATAAGAACTATACTGTTGAAACTTGGTAAGTAGATTTATTCTGTGAACCGCATTAAGATTTTCACACAAAAATAGAAAAAAAAAATTTTTTGGGGGTTCCTCATACTTAGAACTGAAACTCAAAAATGTTTTTTCATAAACCCATACATGTGGGATATCTATGGATAGGTCTGTAAAAATTATATTGAGGTTTCTAATATCATTTTTTTCTAAACCGAATAGTTTACGCGAGAGACACTTCCAAAGTGGTAAAATGTGCCCCCCCTCCCCCCTGTTACTTCTTAACTTCTAATATAAGAGAATGATAAAACTAAAAAAAATATATGATGTACATTACCATGCAAACTTCCACAGAAAATTGGTTTGAACGAGATCTAGTAAGTAGTTTTTTTAATACGTCATAAATCGTAAACCGCAATTTACCTTTCATTCAATCAACTCAAATATAAAAAAGTTACAACGAACTACAAGAACTTTTATATCATGTTACTTGTTGCTACGGAACCCTTCATGGGCGAGTCCGACTCGCACTTGGCCACTTTTTTGAGGTAGAAATTACAGTTATTCTGGATTTCAGATTTTTCCCTATTTTTTTGTCACTAAAGCTACACGCATACCAAATTACAGCACTACAGGGTCACTGGTGTACCCTGTGAATTTTGTCAAAGTTCAGTTTTTATTATGGCTAATAACTTAAAAAATACAAGGTTTAAACTAAAAGTAACTAGTGGTTCGTCTTTATCTTTGACTAATAAAATAGTGCCACGAAATAAGTAACCAAATGAATTGACCTACAGTTTCATTCAAATTACAGGTAACGGGAGATCATGTATTATGGTTACACTTTTTAGGGCCAGAAATTGCAGTCATTCTGGATTTCAGATTATTGCTTATATTTGTGTAACTAAAACTACAAACATACCTAATTTCAGCACTGTGGGTTCACTGGTGTACCTTGTGAATTTTGCCAAAGTTCAGTTTTTATTATGGCTAATAAAACTACAAGGTTTAAACTAAAAATAAAAACGGGGTCGAAATGTACTCACAAAGACCTTATAGTACACGTGTTACTTGACCGGATAGTCCCATTTAGGTTTTTGTTTACCTCTCTTGATCCCCCAATATCTCAACAACCCCCCCCCCCCCCCCCCCGACACACACACACACATTTTAGCTCATTTAGTCACACCAAAATTGTGCCATAACTACCTACCTATCTACCAAATTTCACACCGATCGGATAAACGCTTCGAAAGTTATCGTCGGACAAACGTTTCGAAGGACGAAAGTTATCGTTTGCTTAAGTTGATTTAGAGATCTCGCTTCGCTCGATCAATTATATCTCTAGTCAAAAAGTCTAAACCGTACAAATAGGAAGAGTAATGATGCACACAACTTGTGGGGAACAACTAAATTCAGAATGTATAAAAGTGCAGTGTGGGATCACGTGAACAAAATCCGCTTGCAAATTAATCCCCTCACATATCCTACAAGATATATGAACTTAACCCGTTCGCTGTCCCCATACAAAAGTTCCGAAACCCTCAAATCAAATTATTTATTGCGAATATGGGTAAGTAACAGGTGGTTAGTGATACAGTTTGCGTAAAGTCGGTAAGCCCAAATGACATCGGATCGTATTCTCTATGTATAACTAGCTGACCCGCCGAACTTCGTACCGCCTTGACGTGCATATGACGGTAGAATTGTCAATCGGCCATCATTAGCCACATCTATGTATGAGAAAATTAATTTTCGTCATAATTTTTTTGAGTGATTTTTTTATAGTTTAATAGTTATTCGGCGGGGCGGAGGAAATCCAACAAATCAAAGATCATCAAAATCGGTCAAGCCGTTCTTGAGTTATATATGGTGCAACTATCCCGACTTTGTTTTATATATAGATGTGTTAGTTAGACAGGTTGATAACAGATTATCCTGGCATTTTCCTTTCATTTCCACAGTTTATTTTGATTTTCCTAGTGCCCCACGGCAGGGAAGCACGGACTAGCAAGCAACTTGATATGAGCTAATGGCTAACTCTGTTGTCAAAGTTTTTACTTTTTATGCTAAAACGTGACTTTAAGTTTGTGATATGAAGTGAGCCCGCATAGGAGAGCCGGACGTACGTACCAACTTCACTCTAGGAAAGAGTACAGTAAAATTACATTTTACCGTACAGTCATTTTACTCCATTCTTTCGTAAAGAATAAAGAAAGAAGAAAGAAAAATATTTTATTTAGCAACAAAAAGCACACCTTATGACTAATATGTTTAAAACAGATAATTTTTAAATGAACTTATTGTTGAGAGAGCTTAATAACTAAACGGTTTAGTCGGTGGTCTTCACACTTGGCCAAGCCTGTATCGTAAAGACCTTGAAATTCTTATATAGATTATTCAGTTGTTTACACGTCGGACTAATAAATTAAATTAATAATGTTTGAAATATATATATAAAACAGTTTAAAATAACAATTGAAAACCTATATACTAATATAAACTAAATTTATAATGCATAAATAAATATATATACAACTTCTAATAAAGAATTGAATATAAGTATGTATATAATATATTTAAATATATATGTATAAGTAATGTATAGTATGTATATATGTATAGTAAATGCATTGGATAAATATTTGGGACTTTTATGTTGTAACACTCAGAATAGTCTCAGTATCATCGTACGTCAGAGTAGTTAGTAGAATAACTTTTCTATTGCGGTCAAGCTAGCCTAACTGTATAAATCTAACTCCGGAGGAGGTACGCCATCTCACAGTTCTTCCTAGTATGGGTGCCAGTGTTTTACCAACTAGTACCTACGATCTGACATAAGTACTAAATATGTACTCTAGGATAGTGAAGTTTTTATCTTATCTTTAATGAACTCGACCGCGACTCCACATTGGGCTCACTGGACTGTAACTGGTTAAGTGTGTTCTGACGTACATATATTACTAGTGACTTCTTCGTTGGAAATTTGTCCCACCTGACAATATCTCAATAATATATAATAATATACCTATCTCAATAAGCCTTCTCGAGGCTTTCAGGGAATATTTACGCCGCGGGACGTAATAAAACAGTTTTGCGCGTGCTCGACGCGTGCGGTGCCGCTTTACGATTCTCTTATCTGTATGCTGTCATTTTACAGAGCCTTTTTATTTATATTTTCGCTTCCGCGATATCTTTTCTTTGTGAACTTTTATATAGAAACGGATGAAATTAGATTCGTTAAGTACAATCTACTTACGTTTTAAATTCAATCACTCTAATATTATATGCGAAAGTTTGTATCTTTGTTTATTTATTTGTTTGTTTGTTACTCAATCGCATCGCGGCTAAACCGAATTCGATTAAGTTTGGTATGTACGTAGATTATAAACTGGATTATCACATAGGCTACTTTTTATGCCCTAAACCAGGTCCCATGAAATAAAAATGAGGTGTCCAGTTTCTATAGAAAAATTATACACATATTTTACACTTTACACAAGTTTATCTTTATTTCTAGGTTACCTACACATTTAGTAGTGTAACGCGCACGATGAACATTTAACACAACTTTTAAAAGAGGGTTACGTCGAATTTTATATCGTTTTTGCTATTTTACAATGAAATAAAAACATATACGAATGCTATAACTTTTGAAACTATCATGGTTATGAACACTATTTATACTGAAAACGGGATATTAAAGGAGTGACAGATAAAATCGCAAACATTCTACAAAAATTTTCACTTAAGACCATCTTTACTCCTTTAAAGAAAATTACACACTACCTGCGCTCACCAAAAGATTGTTTTCCACTAGAAAAAACAGGAGTGTATAAAATAGACTGTAGCTGTGGGAGTTCTTATATTGGTCAAACCAAACGCACTATAGCTTGTCGGGTGAAGGAACATATCAGGGCGGTGAAGAATGTTGACAGACAAAAGTCTGCCATAGCGGAACATGTGCTGGACTCAGGCTCAAACCACTGGATCGAGCTACACAACCCACAAGTACATCTCAACTGAGCGACATTACATGCCAAGACTGGTTCAAGAGGCAATTGAGATTGCCAAACAAGAATTTCCATCGTGAAGATGGTTTTCAATTATCTGGAGCCTGGAATCCTGTGGTGAGAATGTGTAAGAAGAGAAGAAGGAAGTGTCAATTACGCGTCCTGATACCGTGAGTGTTGTGTGTCGGAATCGAGTTATGATCGAGAATGAAGCCGGTGGTAGTAATAGAATTGGCGAATTAATTCCTAGCAAGCGACTAAGAAAGACGGTAGATCGTTATATCTGCCAATAACTACCTACTCGCAAAGACTTCAGTTTACCCGTGATCATGGCGCATGCAACTGCGCCGAAATATCGGGATACTCAAATACTCACAAATGATGGTAAATATCCCGTTTTCAGTATAAATATACGAATGCTGCCCCATTGACACACCTGTCCAATCAATCAATAACCCGTACCATAGTTCTCAATTTACGAATTTAAATAACAAAAGGCTGAACTGGGCCTCGTTCCGCCATCGTACAGTAAACTCCGACGACATGTACTGACGCCGCCGGCGTTCACACAAAACAATTTATTTTTATGTGTGAACCGGTATCAATAACATCAATAACCGATAAACTTACCGAGCCTCAATACCGATTGGTCACGTGTTCGAAGGGAGGATATTAGAGAGCGGTCCAATACACTCATTCTAGATGTATGAGCAGGCGTTAAAGTATGGCCGCTTTTCCAAAGGCGATGCTATCCTACTCAGGTTTTGTGACGCTTTATAGAATGAGGAAGTCCTTAACTGTCACGCCTGCAGGCTCTAACAGCTCTATTTTTCCTCTGTTCGATTCCTGACAGTGGATAGCAAGTTTATGAAGAAAATAAGAACAGATGTGGATTATGTTTTTCGAGATTATATCGATCCGGTGATATTGCCGTGATGACTTTGTACGAACGTCTACACAACAAACCGAAAAATTCTTGAGGACACTTCCGCCTGGTAGTGATCTTGAGATCGTTTGCAACAATCTTTAGATGATTCAAATGTATCTTCTGTATTTTATTGTATATTCTTTCTGTATATTCTTCCAAATAATTGTTATGTTATTATAATTATATATACTGTAACAATGAGCGTAATTGGTATGAACCAAGTTCCACTTTATAATGAGGAATGAGAATTTATAAGAATTTGCGGTATAGTGACAAAATAACTTTTTTAATGTAACAGAATTTCCAGTTGTAATAAATAAATATTGCTGGACAATTCACACAACGCTATCTAACCCCAAACTAAGCAGAGCTTGTATTATGGGCACCAGATAACTGATAGAATACTTATATACTTTTTTTTTGTAAATACATACTTATAATATATAGAAAAACAAACATCCAGACCCGGAACAAATATCTGTAGATCATGCAAGCATTTGTTCCGCGGCGGGAATCGAACCCGCTACCTCCTGCGTCTCAGCCGGCTATTCGCCCACTGCGCCACGGAGGTCGTCGGTAATGTAATGGTACGGTAATGAAAACAGGCTTCGTCTGAGGCAGTAAAAGAAGCAAACATTTGAAGAAACGTAAAAGAAAGGTCAAAAGACGGATTATCTAGAGCTACCCAATTTACCTACCCGCTGTTAGTTCCCGCGCGACCAGCCTTGATAGAGCATTTTATATTGTGACTAGTACAAGTCGTGAGCGAAAGCGATTAATATCATTGTGCATCAACTGAGTAAATCAGATGGTCCCTGTCTTCATTAAGAACATTTCTGCTAAAGCATGCGTTTGAAATGATTGCCAGTGCTTAACTTGAGCAAGCACTCAAAATTGTTGAGTACACTTATAGCCGCCATAAACTGTCAAGTGTAACTAGATCAAGCGCGTCCAATTTGTATTATCAACTTTTACAATGCATGCTTCCTATTTTTTTTTACAGACTGCGAGACACTGTCGGTCAAGTTTAGCGTCTCTTTGATATGATCAAGTGCACTTGGGCAAGTAGATTGACATCATAAGTGATCGCGCTAGCTTGCCCATTATGTTTAAAGCCCGATTTACTCGATCAAATATAAGTTTGCGTTAAATATTATCAATTCACTTCGAAAATATATGATACAACCTTCCTCCGGAAGCGGGCCAGACGTTTAGTCGTCAAACGTGACAAACAGAGAGACAGGGTTACTTTCGAATTTATAAATTAGTATGGATGTTCATCAAACAGTCTAGGAATAAAGAAAGAATTTTTAAAGCTTGTCCCATAGATAGCGCGAGAGTATTTCTAATTGAATAGCCGCCCGAAGGCAGTTGCTTTGATTGGCCTCGGTACGGAGCGCCACCTATCGGCTGAGCCTGCCTTCTCTCCTATTTCATTTTAAGGCTCTGTCAAACTGCTTTGCAAAAGAAAGCGATATCCAGGTATGATATGGTAATTTCATCATAGAACCGACGAGCATATTTGAAGAATGTGTTGAGAGTGAATAACACTATAGAAGTATGTTTGGAACGTAGCAAGTGAAGATCCGTGATCTGAGTCTACCCTTACCCTACCGGGGGACAGACGTTACAGTATGTTTACGTTTAGAAAAGATAAATATTAATAAGTGTTACCAACAAAAACAACAAAAAGTTGAACATATATCAATATCTAAGCTGTTAGATAAACAAGAACCGGGGCCTAGTGCAAACGTTCTGTTCGTAAGCACATTAACTCTCAGTTCGTGTTGGTACGATATTTCACAACTTATGCGAAGCATTGTCTCTACTAGACACATTTCTATTGGCAGATTGACTTCCTCTACAATTCCGTACAATATAAGCGCTTGAGACTATCTTTTAACCATAAACCACAGTAAGTCCGTATTGATTTATTTTTCAATAAAATCTGCAAAGGCAGAAAGCCCACATATAAACCTGCCTGGAAAACATTTGTATTTCCTGCGGCGAAGTAGCCGGTAATAAATTAGAACGAGAGCCTTTCAACAAATAAATGTACTGTGAAATAAAAGCACAACCTGACCCGGGCTGGACTGAATCTCTTCTTTAGTGAGCAATTGGCTACATGACCGTAACGTTCATCTGCACTATTTGCGCTTTTTAGTAGCTCTATAAGTTGTTTATGAAATGCTGAGAGATTCTTGACCGTAAAATTTATGTGAACTGTTGTTCTGGCAGGACAAATTCTGATTAAGGTGCGGCAAGTTAACCGTTTAGTTTAATTTGTGTTATTTTACTATGTAAAGTGAAGCGAGGGAAACTCTCAATTGACAGAAAACTCCAATTACACACATATTTCACATCGTCTGCGTTTTAAGGGCAATTTTTCTTTTTCATCTGTAACCTAATTTGGTAAACGTCTCTAGCCTTAATCTGCCCGAACCTGCCATTGTATAAGTACTATCGTACAATAGTAGGACAGTTCCGAGATTTAGAACAAAATTTTCTATCGAAATAGATAAAACAATGTTATCCTCGTTGGTATTCACCGCGGTATACCGTGTCCAGTTAGGAATGTTTCAGCGGTTCAAGTTGGCATAACCGTCAACCGTAACTTTATTTATTACGACTCGAAAACTCGCGAAAATGAGATTCAAACTTCAAACGGAACTCGAAAGCCGGCACAATTGGTTTTAATTGATTTATTACGGCGCACTCGGCTAGCGGCACTACGTAGTGATGAGAATAAAGGACTTCCCGTCCATAAACAATAAAAAAATTATCCCTGTTCGAAAACTAAATAGATCACGTCATCAGTTAAAAAAAAACAATAAATCCTGAATGAATCGGATATTTTTTATAACTACGTGTGTTTTTCCGAACCAGTATAATCTTGAGGACTTCAAGCGTGCTCCATCTTCGATCACACCATTACATACCATCAGGTGAGATAGTGTCAAGCGCTTGACTATCATTATTAAACAAAATAAAATACAGTCAGGTACCTTTCTCAAATCGTCTAATTAAGATTTTCATTTTAATATACATTTTATATAGTAAAAAAGCAGATTGAAATAAAATTCAACTGTTCGCACTGTTTATTCTTCACATCAATGATATGCTGCACATAAGCGGCCTTCATTGTTATGCGGATGACAGTACGGGTGATACTTTCTACACTGGCCGCCCTAATGTCCCTGTTGCCCTAATGTCTGAAGTGGAAGAAAACAGACAAAGGCTTGTGTCTGAGGTTGAAGGCTCTTTGGAGCGCGTGCCAGATTGGGGTAATCTTAATCTGGTCACCTTTAACCCAACCAAGACGCAAGTCTGTGCGTTCACCACAAAAGAAGGCCCCTTTCACAATAGCTCCACAGTTCCAGGGCATTCCTCTCCCAGTCTCGGCGAGTATAGGCATTCTGGGAGTAGAAATTTCTAATGAGGTCCAGTATGGAAGTCACTTAGAAGCAAAAGCTGTGCTAACCTCCAAAAACTTGGGAGTCCTCAACCGTGCCAAACAGTATTTTAAGGCACAACAACGGCTATTGTTGTACAAAGCGCAAGTTTTGCCGCACGTAGAATACTGTTCCCATCTTTGGCACGGAGCTCCAAACTACCAATTGCTTCGTTTTGACTCCCTTCAGAGAAGAGCCATTAGAATCATCGGTGATCCCAAACTGGCCGACAGGCTGGAACCGCTGAGTCAACGCCGTGACATCGGAGCGCTCAGTGTATTCTACCGCCTATATTAATGGGGAATGTTCTGAGGAGCTATTTGATCTCATCCCGTCGTCGAGGTTTTACCACCGCACTTCTCGACAACGTAATAAAGCTCATCCACCTATCATCGACAATTGGGTATCACGCACCACACGCTTCACGCGATCTTTTCTACCCCATACTTGCAAGATGTGGAATGAGCTACCATCTGAGGTTTTCCCATTAGGCTACGACATGGCACGCTTCAAGAGAAATGTAAAGAGGTTTCTACAGTGTAGGGATCGGATCGACAATACCCCGGGTGTTGCAGGTGTCAATAGGCGACGGTGACCGCTTACCATCAGGTGGGGTGTAAGCCTGTTTCCCCACAAATAACATTAAAAAAAATCCTGGCAACCGACTTTTTATTTTTGATGTGAAAACTTGTTTAGGCGCGTTGGGGATTTTATGAAAAGGGAAACAAGTTTTTAACAAAAATATAACCGACTTCAGATAACAGAAAAAACAAACAACAGAACAATGAAATTTCTATGGGACCAATCTGAAAGTACATCCTTTTAAATAATATAAGAATTTTTCAAATCGGTTGATAAATGATGGAGTTATGAGGTAACAAACATAAAGCGTAGCAGCGTAGGACGTCCACCTACAAGATGAGCAAACGACTTGGTAAGAACCGCAGGTCGGCGTTGGATGCAGGCCGCTTCTAACCGCAGTTCCTGGAGATCAATGAGGGAGGCCTTTGTCCAGCAGTGGACGTCCTACGGCTGATATGATGATGAAACATAAAAAAACCTCCTCCATTTTTGAAGTCGGTTAAAAACCATTAAACTCGTGACACTGTTACCGTTACCGACACCTCTGTATATAAGTATCTGTATAAGTGTCTGCTTTTATTCAAGTTTTCACTTCTGTCGGCACTCCCGGAGTGACACTTTTATTTGTTTTTTTACCGTTCTGAATATCCTATGTTACCCCACAACTCGACAGTTACAACTCAATGTTAACAGTTGAGAAATAATCAATTAATTTTATACAGGATTACTTCTCGACCCCTAGCAGGTCGATTTGTCTAATATTAAAATCGGGTTCGGTTTATCGCATTGCGGTTCCGCCCTGAGCTCCATGCACTGAAGGCGGACGTGTTGGGTTACGATGACGTGTCGTGCATGGGGGTGGCTCAACGTGGCCAAATGGTAAAGCTGACGTTCTGATGTTTTAAGTTGACTGAAGGCATATTCGTCGCGTTTAAGTTAAGCTTGTAAAAGCTAGTGGATAACCGTCATAAGGAGTATTTAGATCGCAGGAATGTACCACTTTAATAGCATCCTAGCTGCCGTTTGCTAGTAAAAACATTTTTACGGTTTAGTAGTGAAAACGTAACAAACTGATAGAACGAGAGACAGACAAACAAAACAAAAATAAAAAGTAAAAAAGAGACAAGAGTTACTTACGAATTTATACTTGTGGTTCGGCCCGAACCGAGATCTCGCGAGTGTCCCATAATAACAAAAAAAAAAATTTGTAATCTTTGACTATCAACATACAGACCTACAGTTTCATTCAAATTACAGGTTACGGGAGTTCATGTAGATTGGTTAAACTTTTTAGTGGTAGAAATTGCTGTTATTCTAGATTTCAGACTTTTCCCTATATTTGTGTGACTAAAGCTGTACGAATACCAAGTTTGAGCACTGTGGAGTCACTGGTGTACCATGTGAATGTCATCAAAGATTAGTTTTTATTGTGGCTAATAATTAAAAAACTACAAGGAATAAACTAAAAATAAAAACGGGGCCGAAATGTACTTAATAAAGACCTTTTATTAGACGTCCTACTTGACCTAATAGTCTCATTTTGATATTTTTTTTACCCCTCTTGAACCTTAATATCTCAATAACCCCCCCATTTTTAGCTCATTTAGTCACACCAGGATTGTACCATCACTATCTACCTATATATCAAATTTCACGATAATCGGATCAACGCTTCAAAAGTTATCCTAGGACAAACAAACATACATACATACTTACAGTGTAAGGCGTAGTTAACTACTATTTTGTAATCTAACTACTAATTACGATTACAGGTAGTTAACTACAAGTAGTTATGGTTACATGTAATATAAATACAGTAATCAAGTTACATAAAGTCATCGTTAGTAATAAGTAATCGAGTAGTTCTAATTACTGATTACTTTATAGTTTGACCGAAACCGCTGTACCGCTCCTTTAGAAAGTGCGGCGAGGTGGGGGCCGAGGAAAAATGAGCAAGAGTAGGTACACATGAGATTAATATCGCCGGATAGATCTTACGATATCGTAAACGATATGTTTATATTATGTAACGATATGTTTATATTTTTATAAGTAACTAAATTATCTACAGATATTCTGACATACATTCTACTTCATCTTCCGTTTCGTTATCGGAACTTGAATCAGAGTCGTTCTGCAAATTTATTATTAATGGATCGATAATAAAATCAAATCTACTATCGCGTTCCCAGTAATTGTTTTAATTTTTTTGGACATGATGACGGTCTTGACATCACGAGATAGCGCTCGACCCATCTTTGGATATTTATCTCATGTGCGTCTGACGATGGATCGGAGCGGCCGATACTTCCCCCCGTCTCGCCGCGCGCATACCTCAGGCGCAATACAGCGGTTTCGGTCAAACTATAGTTCTAAGAATATCACGTTTTGTAAGAAAATATGGATAAAAGTTAATATTTACGAGTACCTATTCGTTAATTAATCAATAGCTAATTGAGGTAATTTTATGTAACCACAAAATTATTAGAAAACCTGCGGCGGTATGAAAAAAAAATCCTAAAAGTACTACGAGTATTTCAAGTTTTTTATTATCGATATAGGTATAATTACAAAACTTGATGTATACGGGGTGCGCGCGGGTATATAGTACAATAGTGCGCTCTCGCTCTAGCAACTGATAAATCGATGCAATGCATTGTGATCGTGATGAACGACTCGCGCGCGGGTTTTGTCTTTTTTTTTTTTTATTTATTTCCGTAATCCAACAGCGTAATACAAAATACACTACACATTTTTTATGTCTTATAGTAAGGCCAAAAATAGGATTACTTAATTTAACACATTTTAAATAACAATAAACAACAGTGCCAAGTTGAAAGATCCCTAAAAAACAACAATAACCAATGATGAATTATATTCTTAACTATGAAATGGGCCTATGGTCCACACCAACATGATCATTCACTATGCAGGCACATATGCCTACGTAATAAATAACATATTGGTGTGGTTGTGTGTGTATTTGTGTGTTTATCTACACTAATAACATAAAGAGGAAATATTTGTGTGTTTGTAACAAATAAACTCAAAAACTACTGTACTGAATTAAAAAATGATTTCACCTTGATAGAATGCTACATTATCCCTGACGTATATTTATCCCTAGAAAAAATCATTGATCCCTACTAAAACTTCAATAATGAACCCACGGTGTAAAATAAAGTAGTTACAAAAAGTAATCATGTAATCGTGATTGCAACTACAATTTGTAGTTATAGTGTGACCATTAGTGCTGTGCACTCCCTGAGGTATGCGCGGCGAGGTGGGAGGCAAAGAAAAAACTGCATGAGTTCACATGAGATCAAAACATGTCGGACATATCTTACGATATCAGTTTGCATTTCTAAGGCAAGACTTGTGGCGGGACGATGGTCGGAGGCTATCTATCTGTAATATATTATACTTACTTAGTTGATTAAAATGTAACTTAAATATACTCATATTTTATTAAAAATATGCAGGTGATAAATAAGAACTAAACTTATAATTCAAAGGACTTGTTTTATTGAACATTTTTTATATTTACAAACAATTATATATTCTAACGAAAGTTATTCTGACATAGATTCTGTTTCAACTTCATCTTCCATTTCATATCACGAGATAACGCACGACCCATCTTTGAATATTTATCCCGTGTGCGTCTGACATAGACCGTCCGGTACAAAAGCTACCTACCGCCGTGAGCGTTGACGGCAGACTGATAGATCGGAGCGGCCGACACATCCCCCCCGTCTCGCCGCGCGCATACCTCAGGGAGTTCACAGCTCTAATGGTCACACTATAGTAATCAAAATATTTAACTACTTAATACGATTATTTTATGTAATCTACTATTATGATTACTAACTACAAAATGTAATCGTAGTTAGCAATCAGTAGTTAGATTACATTTTGCCCAACACTGCTTACATACTTACAACGCCGATTTGCCAAAGTTGATTAGGAGATCTCGCTTCGCTTGATCAAATATTAGTATGGATGCCCACCGAAACAGAAACGCTAAGTCATCTCAGCACTTTCTAATGCCACCAGCGGTCTTACTTACCTGATCAGATACCATTAGATAGAAACATAGATAGATAAAGCATTTATTTGTAATTTCGAACACATACATACATAATAATACAAAAAAGACTCATTAACAAACAATTTAGAAATATACAAAGAAAGCACGAAACAGACAAAATATATAAATGAAAACCGGCCAAGTGCGAGTCGGACTCGCGCACGAAGGGTTCCGTAACATTATATATAAAAACGCACAATATATACTATTAGCCGAATCCTGCAGCGATAAGGAATAGAAGCCATCGCTCCTATAAAATGAGGCGCGCTCCACGGCCGGTTGCATTTTCCGTCCGAACCGAACAAAACCCTCCGTCGTCCGAGACACGTTCTCGGAGACCCGGATGACGAAATCACCTCCGCTAATGCGGAAGAATCATCTACATTAGACAGAGCAAACACTTCACAGATACACCGACCTCGCCGGCGAGTCTCTTCAGTCGCCGCCTATACGAGATACAAGCACGTACCCGGGCGTTTCTCTCCTATCCCCACCCTGGCAACAGCCCAAGCCGAGGTTCGTACCCAAGTGGTGCCCTTGCGCTAGTTGCCTCATCAAAACTTACAGGACTGAGCGCCTTCTACGCTTGCCAAAAGTTCGGTTAAGCTGCAACGGCCTCAGAGGCCAACAGCGAGATAAGCTCATTCGAAAAAAAAGGGCGGTCGCATTTGCTCGCTGGCTCTCGATGGAAAAACACCTTCAGACTTCTTAAGTATTTGTGTCTATCGGGTTACGTGAGCCATTTGTTATTTCTCTGTTAGTTCGTGTTCTAAGTGTTCAGGGCAATTTTTTTGTATATTTGTGTTGAAGTTGGTTTGTTCCATTTTGGTTATTTCTCTGTTGATTGTGTAAAATTTGTAATTCAGATAAAGTTACGGTTTTTAGTTCTTTTTTTATCTTTAATCTACTCCTGATCCTTACAATACAATATATTATTCAATAGCACAATTTTATTTGTTTACCTTATTTGAGGTTGATGCCGATTAAGCTAGTCCTCTAAATTGTATGAGCGCCCATACAACTCACTTAATTGGCATCAACTATGTATGTATGGGGACACCCTTTAATTTTCAAATTTTTTAATTTTTTTGAATTTTTCCTTTATTTGTGCTGTAAGGACCTTGCTTTTTGCCAAATTTCGTGATACTAGGCAACGGAAACTATATATATATATAGGTTTTCGAGCCAAAACCTATAGGATATTTCCGGTTGACCTAGAATTGTCAATTTTGGTTAAAAGCAAGATCTTACAGCACAAGGGAAAATTCCAATAAATTAAACGAATCGAAAATTAAGGTAAATTTTGGTACACACAAGTTTTCGCGAAAATCTAACCTTGATTTTTAGGGTTCCGTACCCAAGGGGTCAAACTGGACCATATTACTAAGACTCCGCTGTCTGTCTGTCTGTCCGTCTGTCACCAGGCTCTATCTCATGAACCGTAATAACCGAACGTTAGACAGTTGAAATTTTCACAGATCATGTATTTCTGTTGCCGCTATAACAACAAATACTAAAAATAGAATAAAATAAATATTTAAAGGGGCTCCTATATAACAAACGTGATTTTTTTGCTCGTTTTTGCATGATATTGATAACGACAACAGGTAGGCTCTTATATATTCACTTTAAAAATAAATAATTAAATGAAAATAAAATAAATATTTAAGGGGGTCTCCCATACAACAAACGTGATTTGTTTTGCTCGTTCATCGATTTCATCGATATCGGTCCAGTCGTTTAGTCCTGAAAACGTAACAAACAGACAGATATACAGAGAGACGAGTTCCTTTCGGATTTATAATATTAGTATGGAAGTATTTACTTATATTATACGTAGGTCACACTAAAAGTTCCCGGAATGAGAGTTACATAAACAATATTTAAAAAGTTATTACTACATTTGAAAATGGAACTCTTTAGCCGTAGAATAAAATTTGTTTCATCTGATTGTCAATTGTTTTCACATTGTGGCGTCATTTTAAAAATTGCGTGATTTTAATAAAATGGATTTAACTCGGGTAATTTTTCGTTGCATGATTTTTTTACGATTTTAAGTGTAATTTGACAGCTCAGCAGAGCGTCGTTCGGCTTCAATCTACTTTTGGCGAAGGAGCACCATGCAAGACGACTATTTATAGCTGGTTTGCAGAATTCAAACGCGGTCGTGTCAATCTCCATGACGAAATTCGTGAAGTTCGCCCGTGCACCGCTGTGAACAACAAAAACATTGATGCTGTGCGCTGTATGATCGAAACAGACAGGCATGTGACCTACCATGAGATCCGGACATCTTTGGACATAGGCATGAGTCAAATACAGTCAATCCTACACAAACATTTGGGTGTGAGAAGACTGTGTTCACGATGGATCCCATACAATTTGACTGATCCTCAAAAAACGGACCGCATCACTTGGTGACATGCTATGCTTGCCAGATACACCGAAGGGGCTCCCAATTTGGTGTGGGACATAGTGACAGGTGACGAAACATGGATTTATAGCTATGATCCCAAAACGAAGCCGCAATCGAGCGTATGGGTCTTTCGAGATGAGCCGAAACCAACCAAAGTGGCCCGCGTGAAAGGTGCCTCGAAGCGGATAATTGCTTCTTTTTTTAACGTACACACACGGAGGACACGTGCCTACTGTTGCTTTAGAAAATCGTCGTACCGTGAATAGTGACTGGTACACGACCATTTGTTTACCGGAAATTATTGACAAACTCCGTGAAAATAACGGTAAACGCCGTATCCTCTTGCACTACTACAATGCAAGTTCCCACACGGCCAGACAGACAAATGAGTTTTTGAAGGCGAAAAACGTACAACTTATGAGTCATCCAGTATACAGTCCTGACCTGGCACCGTGTGACTTTTTTCTGTTCCCAAAAATCAAGAACCAATAACGCGATCAACGTTTTTCATCACCAGAAGAGGCTGTCGAAGAGTATGAAAAACATGTATCTGACGTCACCACTGAGGAGTGGCACAAATGTTTTCAAAATTGGTTCAATCGTATGAAAAAGTGATTTGACGCAAAGGGAGAGTATTTTGAGAAACAATTGATAGTACTTTTTTTATTATTGAACCCGGAAACTTTTACTTAGTGTCCCCCTCGTATTATACCAGCCTTCAAAGTACCTCAACAAAAAATATCATATCCC
Source organism: Philereme vetulata (assembly GCA_918857605.2). Classification (NCBI taxonomy): domain Eukaryota; kingdom Metazoa; phylum Arthropoda; class Insecta; order Lepidoptera; family Geometridae; genus Philereme; species Philereme vetulata. Next base: position 1,485,421 of record OU975459.1, on the reverse strand, counting down.
TTATAATTGTTAAGCATTCAAATGGTTTCCTTTAATTACAAGTTCTTGAGACAGTTCCGGAGTTAAGCGATAAGAGAAAGACATTTAAGAGTATGTGGTGAATGCTTTTCTGTCTTGTAAAAAAACTGTAAATTAATTGAATAAAATGCATTAGTATTTATCAAGTTCAAGTTCACTCAATATCAAGTTGTTTAGACTAAGTCGTATCAAGAAAGTCACTCCAAAGTTATTACTCTTTTTTATTTCGAACGACTCTGAAAGAAATGTTCGTGACGACTTCGCAAGGACTCACACTTCCAGCGAATTCGTCTTTGTCACTTTCCCAACGACTCTGCGTTTTACTTCCTCGAAATGATGAAAACATTCCCACAGTTGTTTTGACGTGGACATTACTTTTTGAATATTAATAACAAGAAAAAGAAGTAATAGGTACGGCGGCGGTCCGCTTCTATTCACTTTGATACTCTGATTTACTAAAGAAATATATCTCTTTAAAACATTCGTTAGAGTTACGATTTATTTGCCTGTTGCGTAGAAGTCTCTCTCGCAATGGTACGAATTTCCTTCTGAAATGTCATAACCGGTATTAAACCTACTCATTTAGTTTTATGACCAAAACAATGTCCACAGTATCCATCTTCCCCCAATTCTATTCATTTGTCAACACATTACCACGCGCGAGCCAAAAACATCGTAATTACTACTCGGAGCGTTTTATTTGTGTAAGAGCGGTAGATCTGTCGACAGGCAATCAATCAGACTGGCAGACGCCGAGGGAGCTTATGTACGATTCGTGGGCGATTAAGATTATCTAAGCGTTTCAAATGTTTAGGAGGAAATGGAAGAAAACTAGTATCAGCTATGCCGATCTTACGATCCGATCAAGTTGTCAGCTGAGGAAACAAAGAGTGCTGTACCTTCTCCACTTTACAAGTGACCAACCATTACAGGATCTACAGGGTAATACATACTATGCCATCTTTCTAAAGAGCTACCACTACCGAAGGAATCAGGCGTTATAATATAAATTATTGTTAGCAACTGGTCTGTGCTAAATCCTTAATAGAAGTACTTGTCATTTACAAACATAAGCAGCTACAAAAATTGGCTAAAATCAATGGTGACCTCCGCCATGATCTAATCGCACCGTCATCATGGGACCGACGACATCCGCCCACACCCACGGCCCGCGCCCAACTGATCGCTGCCACAATAAACCATAGTGTTCTAAATTTAAATAGAATGAATGAACTCTGCATGCGTGTGCGCTTATAAAAATAGACACGTGACCGTCAGGCATTCTGCCAAATGAGCTTAGTTTTATTAAATCGATGTTTTCTTTTATAATCTATTTATTTACGTACGTTTCTCATGACATATGTGGGTTAAAAGCCAGCGTGAGACAATTAAATGATGCGTGCCAGACAGACACCAATTAACTAATTGTTGACTTGGCTGAGTATTATTGCCTATTTATTGAATTGCGGGTAATAGTGATTTATTGACCAGAATAGCGTCAACTGATGCGAAAAATACACAGCAGATTCTATAACTAAGAAAAATATTAGTCAACAGAACCCTTGTCTGCAATCTCGTTGCAATCGATGAATCACTTGCTCAAGGAAGGAAGATTCTGATGCGGCACAGTGTATAGCATACCTGAAACAAAGAATACAATTTGATAAAATTCCGTCTTAGATATCACATTTCATTTTTGCATATACTGATTGAGACCTGTTGACCTTCATTAGGTATACTTTGGTATGTCGATGATAAAGTCTATTTTTCTTTTCCACTATTGTGTAGTTTAGAAAACGCACTTTATAAAGATTACTCCACGTGTAAATAAAGTTTTATTGCACCGACGCCCGATGCTTCAGGAAACAATGTTGACATTAATTAACACGCCATTACGTGTTCCGGGGCTATAAGGAAACACGTTTACTCAGAGCACGTTGCGACAAATTATGAGAAAAGCTGCAAATGGTTGGAATAAAGGAGACTCGCGGGATTTCAACCAATACAGAAAGTGCAGTATCCACTCAACGCAGGGACTTTCGATTTTAGATGCAAGTACCTACCTAAATATAGCAGAATAGTTACAAGCTTGTAACTCAATCATTTAATAATTTATTTATTTGATTATTATTTATTTCCCGATTTTATGTTATTTCATTACAATTCTACTGACATATTTCCTATCTACTATCTCCTGTCGAAGATTGTATTTTTGTTTACATATAAAATGACAGACATATCATCCATAAATAAATAAATTGAACGCCGGGATAACAAATAAAAAGGTACATTTTTTTTTGTATACATTATAGGGTTTGCGTTTGAGCACGATCTAGCCTGTTGACATACGCGATAAATACCCGTTTAAATCAGTAATTAAATATTTTACTACCATTTCCTGTTTCTTTTATCCGAATCGGATACTCTTGTACTTCCCTCATCACAAGTATTAGGTACTCCGACTCTATAATATTAACTACACTCAACTTTTGGTGGCAGAAGAGGAAGCACTTTTAGTAACCTCGATCAACTTTTAGTCACGTTATCATCTACCATAATTATTATCATCACTTTTCAGTAATGCGAATTACTGTATTGATAGGCTTCGCGATTAGATTGAATGTTACTTGATTTAATTTCGGCTAGTGACCTTCATGTGTCATTGCGTTCAATTTAACGTATTATAAACAATTTCTAAACTCTACGTTTGATCGCATGTCATGAATCTTGACTATTCAGTCTTCAATCGGACAGTCCCTCGGGTTTCAAGTGATGCTTTGACCCGGCCAAATTATAACTATTCCGTACATGACAAGTAGATGAAAAAAAGTTTTCTAATGGCACATTTTCAAAAAGAATGTTCTGTTATCGATTTCCAGAACCATTTTGGTGAAAGCTTTTCTGTGCGCTGTGAGGTGAGACGTTAAAGCCTCTTCAGTATCGAAGCCTTCCGTTATATGCCGCAGTACAACTCGAAAAGAGTTTTTACATTAGACTCATTAGACATTTTCACATTCGCAGAAAAATATTTAAATCACGACTAAAATGGTGTCAGACACATCTATACCAAATAAAAATGGATGTCCTTGCTTCGAAGCATTCCAAAAATGATTTCCGCGGTTTCTGGAAAAATACAAACAATCTGAAGCATAGGCCTGGTCTTCCTGTGAGTGTAGAAGGTTTGAGTGATCAAAAACATATCGCTGATATTTTTAGAGATCACTTTTTTGTAAAGTCTCCACTAGGTCCGTCCCAGTCAACGAGATATGTGGGGAAACCGGAAGGTAGATTAGTGGGAACCCTTATTGTTGCTAGGGATGTAGCTAGGGCGATAAAATCGATATCAAGGGGCAAATCCCCTGGGCATGATGGGCTGAGTATAGAACATCTGCAAAACGCCGGCCTTCATATATATGGAGTCCTAGCTGTTTTTTAACTTCTGTGTATCTCATTCGTATCTGTCGTAACGTAGTTCCGATTGTTAAGAATAAAACAGGTGATCTTTCAGATAAGAGAAACTACAGACCAATTTCACTGGCGACCATCGTGGCCAAAGTATTTGACAGTATAATTAACACTCAATTAAATGAGCACCTAGAACTTCATGATAATCAGTTTGGGTTTAGGCCTGGACTGTCGACTGAAACTGCGGTATTGTGTTTTAAGAGTGCTGTCAAATACTATACGGATAGAAAGACACCTGTTTAAACTTGTTTCCTGGACCTGTCCAAGACCTTTGACCTGATCTCGTATGACATCCTGTGGAGGAAGCTAGAGAGAGTGAAATTACCTGATGAACTGATTGCTATCCTCAGGGTGTGGTACGGGAGCCAGGTTAATAATGTCAAGTGGCCGGGAGTACTGTCTGAGCCATACATGTTGGAATGTGGGGTGAGGCGGGGGGAGGGGGGGGGGGGGGGGGGGTGAGCTCACCAGCCACTGTCTAACTTGTATTTAAATTGACTAATCGAGGCAGTGAGCATGCTGGTTGTCATATTGATGGAGCATGTTTCAATAACATTAGCTACGCGGACGATATGGTGCTGCTGAGTGCGTCGATCTATGGGCTTAGAAAGTTGCTAGGTATATGTGAGTATTATGCCAACAGCCATGGACTAATCTACAATGTAAAGAAAAGTCAGTACATGGTATTTCAGGCCGGCTCGAGACGAGTGACGAGGGTACCTCCAGTAAGGCTTTACGGTTCCAACTTGAAAAAAGTGGAACAGTTTAGATACTTGGGTCACTTAGTTACGGCCGACCAGAGACGATGCTGATATTGAACGGGAGAGGAAGGCTTTGTCGGTCAGAGTAAATATGATAGTCCGCAGGTTTGCACGTTGCTCGAGAGACGTTAAAATAACTCTCTTTAGAGCATTTTGTACTTCATTCTACACGTGCAGCCTGTGGGTAAACTATACTCAGAGGTCGTACACAGCCCTCAGAGTACAGTACAACAACGGGTTGAGGATGATGTTGGGGCTTCCCCGCTTCTGCAGCGCGTCGGGAATGTTCGCGGAGGCGCGCATCAATTGTTTGTATGCGACAATGCGCCTGCGCTGTGCATCCCTGGTGCGGCGGGTGCGGGCGAGCATACGAACGTCCTCCTCAGCGTGATTGCAGACCGCCTCGACTGCCCCTATCTGAACCACTGCTGTTACCTCCACGTGCCACACAAGCCCTTCCAAAGAGCATTGTGAGTGAGAGTACCTGAATATATATTATGTGAATTAGGATTATTTTGTGTTATTTGTATTATATTTTTATTAATTGTGTTTGAATTTAATATGTACTAACCCATTTGAGATGTTTAATTAAGTTTTTTACTACCAAATATGGATCTGTGACATCTGAAATAAATGAATTGAATTGAATAGACCAACAAGTATCAGGTATGAGCTATACGCTGATTAGTTTGTAAAGTTTCTAACTAGTAATTATAATTAAAAGTAAAACGTTGCCGTATTAATTAGTGCATATAAATATAAATACCACCCACGATGTCATAGCCCTGACTATGACATGCTCCCGTTATCAAAAGTCCCGAGACTACATCAGGAGACCGATACTTTCGACACTTGTCACCCTGAGGCATTCAGGTGAAAAGAAGGCTAAGAATCAGAAGTTAAAAACTAACTCTAGTGTTATGTTTTGAAGGCGCTAAAGTGTATGTGGGTAGAAATGTAATGATCACTTTGATGAGTTATCGGCCCGGCCATCAGTAATTTCTTATTGTTTCTCTCGTATCTAGGAGAGGCGATGACGCGGGGCCGTAAAGCTGTCGGCGGCGATCTTCAGGGAAATCTCGCGTGATAGCGATATTACAACAATATATACGCTTTGATCTTAAGATTTTTATATACGTTTGTAATTTATAAAATTAGACTGAAGTAACTGTTGTTTTTTAGAAACATACATTGATTGGTATGATTACCTAACTATGAAATATTTAGCTCTGTATAAACTGACTAATTGACTTTTGTCCACTTCGTGGGAATCTAGGACCCATGAGCAACTAGACACTCCCGCCCGAATTAGGGCTATGATATTCGGTTCGTCAACCGCTAACCTTGCTTCCATTATTTGCCATGAACGCTACATTCAAATAAATAATCAATCAAAATTAGAAATACAACATTTCCTATAAAATGAAAGGAGCGCAACTCGTAGCACCTTTCTTTTATTTGTTTATATTTAATGGTGTACAATAAAGACATTATCCATCTAGCGCCATCTATGTGAGGGTCGCGGAACTTAGTCACATCGAAGCCTACTAAACATCAACCCCTAGCGGGTACTCGCAAAACCTCAGCAAGGTTCTACGAAGTAGGAACCTTTAGGAAAGAGTTCTATAAAAATCCGCTAGGGGCGCTGATGGTACCAAAATTCTTAGAATTTTACTTATCATAACACGTGTATAAATTTCCACTACAGTTTATAAAGCTGAGTGTTGAAAATATTATAGAGCTTTAAGCGGTAGCGTTCGAAGCCGTCGTTTTTCATTTAGTGGGCGTGCTCTTTTCATAATACTCGACGGAGAAGCGTTTTTATAGGGATAAACCCTAAAAATTCTTGCAAAAATAATAAACATACTCTCAACTGGTCAGGCGTTTATTTTTACTTGTAATTTTATTTTACTTCCTACTGTAGATTTATCATAAATTGAACGAATATTGTTCTCTTAGATGAGGGCAATGACAACCATTCGAGTTAACTGGTAATGGTATGGTGTGGTATGTCATTAAAAGCTTATGCCATAGACAAATAAATAAATAAATAATGGTGGACCTTTTTCACACAGGATTATAGAGTCCCAAAAAGCAGAGTTTGTGTTATGGGAATGACTATATTTTTTTATTATTTTAAAATTGTTATTTTAATTATTATTAGTTTTTTTTAATACATACATTACAAAAAATGGGATGGGGAATGCAAGCCTCTCTAATATTATTTTATAAGATCTATGTAACTTAACCACATTGAAGAAATAAAATGAATTATGTATCATAACATAATCTATAGGTACTATATATAAAACAAAGTCGGGTTAGTTAAACCGTTTATAACTCAAGAACGGCTGGATCGATTTTGATGATTTGTTGGATTTGTCTCTGCTCCGAATAGCAGAATAACTATTAAAATATGGTAAAAATTCACACAAAAAATATTATGAAGAATATTAATTTACTCGTACATAGATGCAGCTAATGATGGCCGATTGATGTGTATTGGCAGCCAGCGTCATTTGCATGTCAAGGCGGTACGACGTTCGGCGGGTCAGCTAGTTATACAAATAGAAAACACCCGAGACAAATATTTGCATAATACTAACATTTGTACCGCGGCGGGAATCAAACCCGCAACCTTCTGCGTGTCGGGCCTTCGACTACTGTCCAGTTCGAGTTCTAGAATAAGGTACTAGGCTATATTCCATTCAAAGCCAAAGCCGTGGGCATACACCCGTAATAAATATGCGACAAATAAGTACATTATATTCAGTGGCCTTACAATCCCATGTACTGACACACATATGTACATGTACGAGATGTATGTGCCCTGCTGGGCTGGTATGTACCCGGATTTCATAAGCCATCCGGGTAAAGGAAACGCTTCAAGATGAAATTCCTTCACGTAAGTAGTTTCCTGTAGATTTGTAATTAGGTCGATGCTCTTTTCATACATCTTCGTAATTTCCGTGTAGATTTTTAGTTATAAACATGTTTACTACATAAACACACAATACAATTTACATGTTAAAAGAATAGACAATGTAGACAGATTTGGTAAGGTACAGCAAAAAATTCTTCTATGATAAACGGACACGGGAGTGATAATAAATAAATATAGCTGGACATTTCACACAACGCTATTTAGCCCCAATTTAAGCAGAGCTTGTACTATGGGAACTAGATAACTGATAGAAAGCTTATCATAAACATTTTTGTAAATACATAGGTACTCATAGTATATAAAAAAAGGTCCAGACCGGGAACACATATCTGCAGATTATGCAAACATTTGTTCCGCGGCGGGATCCAAACCCTGGGTAGGAGGTAGCCTCCTAAGTCTCAGTCGGCTATTCCTCATCTACGCCACCGAGGTCGTCTATAATAAATAAGTGATATTTATTAGACAGAACAAATAAAAATTATGTGTGATACAGCGGCTAATATGCCACACACCACTCAAACTTGCTAAAGACTTTCGATAGTTCTGTAAATGATCGAATAAAGAAAAACACCCGCAAGTGGAGAAATAGACCTGGAGATAGAACAAGCCTTTGGCCCACCTGATGTTAAGGATAACCATCGTCTGTAGAATATATTAGAATCATTTAATTCAGACAACGTCCATAGGATATACGAAACATAAAAATAATTATTAGAAATGTAAATAACGAAGTAGAATTAAAGTAATAATATATAATAGGTAAAAAATACTAATAATATATAATAGGTAAAAATACTAAGTAATTACAAATTTAAATAACATGAAAAATAACAAAGTATTGCCTCACTACCCTGCATCCATAGAATAGAATGGAATAAGTCTTTATTGTACACCAGGAATACTTAAAATAAAACTAATTCATGTTAAATATAGTACAATGGCCGTCAACTTGAGGCACACAGGTGTAAGCCTCGCGTGCCCGTAACTTCAACGGCAACCATAACCTTCAAACCGAAGCACAGCAATGCTGCTTGGCGGCAAAAAAGGTATGGTGGTAGTAGATACTTCCCCGGCCGAGCCCTTTCACAAGGAGCCCTTTTACTACTCTTAAAGAAAGTCATAAAACTCACATTGTGGCAAGCGGTCATAAAATTAGCCAACCACACACTATCACTTCAAGATGAGATCACCCAAAAACGTCAACCGACGAGAACAAACCTCATTATGCATGAAAAAAAAGCGGCATTCAGTCAAACAAACGGCTTAACAAGCTTTACTGTGCACACAAATTAGGTGCAAAGTTGCCCCCCCCCCCCCCCCCCGGGGGGGCGACTGCGGAGGAAGAACGAGGAACAACTTTTGTGGAGTGCCTGTAGTTTACGCGGAAGCATAAAGGGTTCACATCACACGACGTCTTTTGTAGAGATGGTTTAGCCAAAACATGAATACAATCAATCGGGGTTAGTTAAACTATACGTACAAAAAAAGTACTTTTCTCTTTTTTTTAGTTACTCTACGTTAGTTGCTATTTTAATTAATAAGTAATGGATAGTGTTTTTTTTTTGTAATAGTGGTATCATTTGTTTCTTGTGGTGGAATGAATAAATGTTTTTCTTACTTTCTAACTATTGCTTGGACAAACTTGCATCTCGAAGATTAGGACGACGATTAACAACTATAATACTAGACATGTCTACAAGAATAGAAGTTGATTGAATAGAATCACGCAACTTTGTTGTTACAGACGTCGTAAATATCATTCGCGCGCTCAAAGGGTGCCAGACGACGGGTCTAGCTGCGCCAAAGCTGTTAACATAGGCCCGAAAGCTTTCCACCGTAAAAACTAATGTTCCACAATCGGAGATCGAATGTAACCTCTGTGAGAAGAATACTCCCTCCTTATGCCAGAATCGAAACAAGAGAGAACGGGTGGAATATACAAAAATATTGCTGACAACTTAGTTTTTGAAACGCCTAAGATTGTACCAGGAGTTTGGTAAACGAAATAAGTTAAAACCCCGATCACAACTTGCTGAACAACAGTCTATCCAGCATTTAAGGGGACACCGGAGGGACAATCGCCCATACAACACGTACTACCAAGATCATTTTTAATTGGAGCATATTTCTACCTTAATAAGGTATTATTTTAATTTGAATAGTATTTATCTAGGTTCCAACCATATATTAGATCAAAATACTTACCTAAAATTACATAGAAGCGTATCGCATTCTGCATGTTTTTACGTCATAAAATACCTGTTTTCAACCTAATTGTTTCGTATTAAAAACAACATCATCTTACGTATCCTAGTCATGGGAACATAGATTATATTGTCTAGTTATAGAATAACAACACAATGAGAAAAATACAACAAGTTTTCAGTCATCATTTTTGGTATTACGGAACACGGTCAAAATCTAATCAAATTTAGAATCGTTCTATTGATATCACTGTCGCTCTGCGTGGCTAAACTTCGTCAATAAACAAGGATAGCGATATTCAGGCCGAAGTTTTTGACGCGGCCGAATTGAAGTTGTGTTCGCCGGCGTGTTAAGACTGAAATTATTAAATAAAAACACGCTATCAATTGTGAAAAATTATAAATAGTCATGACCCCTAATCCCCGGCTAGCTACGCCTCTTGCCCTGTTCTAGGGGAAGTGACAATTTACGAAAGGGTTGCAGATTCTGGCAAACACCCAATAAAATAACTTGGTCGGGAACGTTACCGCGAGCAGAAAGAAAATCGAATATCTAGCCTTGGTCGCGACTGCAGATATCATTGGATGGGTAAGATATCGGGCCAGTGGTTTGCACTCGCTACTTTCAGTGTTTTGATACCATTATTGTCTGCTACAATTTACTAGAATAACAATCTGCGGAAAAAGTACAAAATATCTGTAATTTTCCAATCACCTCTACACAGCGCACACTTGAAAATGTATTTTCATCGCGTTAATGAAATCCCTTGCGTTTGATAGCACAATTAATCAAGCCTCAAGATATGCCGCAATAAAGTAATATCCAACAGCAAAATTGCAGCCCTGACATTATCCAGCAATATCGCAAAAACAATTTACTTTCTAAGGGAATAAGGGAATTAAAGCTAAAACAGTCTCGAGTGGGCGAGATATTATAAATCTTTTCGACCTATCTGCGGAGCAACGACCTAGCTGGGACAAAAGTTAGATTAAACTGGAAAGAAGAACAGAACGTGCCACGATGTAGTCTAGATAGTTTTTTATCCATTTGGAGCATAAAGAATGGTAATGTTTTGACCATCGCGTCGGTTTGACGTCATCGATGTACCGAAAGCAGAGTTGGCTTCAATTTTTAAACGATAAAGAGTTCACAAAAAGGGGTTGCTGTCGATTCGGACAAAATATATTGGGACACAATGTCCCAATTGACACTTTTGATTTTAATATTGGAACGAAGTTCCTTATCCCGCGTTGCGAAAGGGGGCTATACGGAAAAATTAAGACCAAAAGTTGTAACGACACTTTTTGCTAAGTTGTAAGTTGTAAGCCGTGCGGCGTGCGCGTCTTTCTCTGTCTGTCTCTCTCTCTCTCTCTCTCACTCTCTCTCATAGAAAGCAAGCCAGTTATTTTCGTTTCGTCTTTCTATTTCGCATTGAACAGTGTGGTGTCGCGACGATTATTTTTGTTGAGTGTATACAGGTTTTTTGTAAATAATAAACAATCAACAACAAAATATAATACATACTAAAATCGATGCAGTTTTTTCAAGACATTTAAATAAAATAGAATCCCAAACATATGTTTCCTACTTCAGTTACCACAAGCCAATTATTACTAAAATTGAGCCTACTGATTAAGTTTATATTATCATATTTGTGATATTGTGTAATATAAACTTAATCAGTAGGCTCGATTTTAGTAATAATTGGCTTGTGGTAACTGAAGTAGGAAACATATGTTTGGGATTCTATTTTATTTAAATGTCTTGAAAAAACTGCATCGATTGTAGTATTATATTTTGTTGTTGATTGTTTATTATTTACAAAAAACCTGTATACACTCAACAAAAATAATCGTCACGACACCACACTGTTCAATGCGAAATAGAAAGACGATATTTGTGATAAAATAATAAAAATATTATTAAGTATAACTTAAAAAAAATAACATTTTATTACAATTCCTTCACTAATTAATCGAAAGGAACTTCGTTCCATCCGGGTGTCCCTTGACACCTTTCAAATTTTTTTTTGTTAGTGTCGATTCGGACAGTATTAAAAATAGCTGCATTGTACAGTCAGTTAAAAAACAGGTTTTTACGGAGGCGCAGCGGCGGCACAGCAAGATGACGAAATAGATGCATAGCAAGGTTACACTCTCTCTATCTCTTTATTTTATTTCTAATGGCCGAAGGAAATCAACAAAACAATTCTTCTTGCGAGTAAGTGAAAGTCAGTGCAAACAAGGACACACATCGTTAAAGTGTGAAAGTTAAAGAAATTATGTAGCAGTTTATATTGTTCTTCATGTTGTTTGGGAGTAAGTTAAATAATGCAACTTAGTTTAATACTCATATAATAATAACGTAAATAGATAAATTAGACGTACCACTTAAAGACGATATGTAAAAAAATGAGCCGTTAAGTAACTGTCGTATTCAATAACTAAAAATAGTACTGATTTCATATTTAAGCAATATTTACTTCAGGATTTAAACTATATAAATGAAAGTCAGAAACGCAATTGGTGAAACTTTTCTTGATACAATTATTTGTAAAAATCGGCTGTTCTGAAACACTAATATCGTTCATTCTCCGACTCTATAAAAGATTTTAAGTATTTTTTTACATAGTTGTGTAGGTAATTATGGTACCTAAATTAATGAAAAAGGTTTTTTTTTCATTTGTTGGTTCTCTTGCAATTCGAGATTTTATCTTTTGTCACTTACGTCATTTACTTCTGCGACAATGCGACACGGCTATGGTACATGTTTGTCTCGTTCTTCACCTAAGCAAGTAAATAGTACTGACACTTTCTTGCATTTCCGGATGCTCCGCCCAATCGTCACCGAAATTAAATTTGTATATCGTACTAATTATGTTTACTACCTGATGAATGTTATTTATGTTTATTTCTGTAAGATTTTTGTATGATACTAGTTTCAGTAAAAATTAGTACTTACTTAATGCTAAGAGTAATAAGTATGGCTTTTATCTCGTGACTAAGACATATTGTGAGTGTTTTTTTCATAAACAATAAATATAGCATTCATAAAATCAGTGCTGTGTAAAATACTGTGATTATTGTAGGTTAAGTATTTTTTTATTTTGTTTAAGAGTTTTATCGTTTTTTTTTCAGTAGATGTAGGCCTTGCTGATGTTGAAAACTAACAAATAATAAGTAGTTATTTTAGGTATGTTTGAACTAGATTAGCTGTGATTTTTAAACATACGCATATACTGTCCTAAAATAATTAAAAAATATATTTTAGATATTTTTAAGTGATCATTATATAGATGCCTAAGTATACAAGATGTTGATTTATACCAAATATACGCTATGAATGAAACTTGTGGTTTTTTTAACATTAATGTAAGTCACCTCACGCTCGCAAAGCAATTTGATTAGCTTTATCACACTATATATATTTTGCTTAAACATTTTTTACCTGACTATACTCAACAGCTTCAATAATTTGATGGTGTCCGAATCGACAGTAAAAAAATTTATTTAAATCAAAAGTGTCAATTGGGACACTGTGTCCTAATAAATTATGTCCGAATCGCCAGCAACTCACAAAAAGCCAATTGATAAAGTAAATCGACTCTTTTGCATTTGTGTTTAAGTTATTGCTTCTTCGGTTGTTCTGATCGCGAGACTTAAGATTTGATTCGTGTTTTGGCTAATATTTACTTCAAATGCTGAAGAATATCTAAACATTCTATATCTTTCATACGAGGCTTAAAATTGTTTCTATTAAGGTGATGTTTATAGGATTGAGAACATTTTTTTGCTAAATAATATAGAATCATTCGTTCAAAAGTTATCTCTGTGTTTTACAGATACCGCAGTAGCATCAAGAAATCATCGTTACATTAAACCGCAAGCTAACATTGTTCTGAACGAATATACGCGAAAAATACTACCATATCTAATTCATTTATTCATATCATCTTGCCGTCATCAGTAGGAAGCATAATACCACTTTTGGGTTTTCCGCAAGTAGAGCAAAAGTTTATATTCTCGCATGAGTTAACTTCCTAAGAAATCAAAACAGCCAAGAATCCAGTCCAATTTGAATATTAATATAAGTACCTACCTACTCAGAAAGCTAAACAGACTCGCATTTGACCGGGCCATGACGAAAGGTCGAGATTAAATGAAGAAATGTGACGGTTTATTTTTAGTTATTTTTGAGGACAGGCTAAGAAGTCAGTTCCAGTTATAACTAGTGGTTTGCCCCGAACTGAGATCTTGCGAGTCTCCCAAAACGCAAAAAAAAATATTCTTAGGGCGACTCTCGCAACGATGCCTAAACGTATTTAGTAGCTAAATATGATTAAAGGAGTTGTCAAATCATACAAATACGTAAAATATAAACATGTTTATTGGCTAAACACGTTTAGGGATCGTTGTGCAAGCCGGCCTTAATCTTTAACTAAGAAAATAGTGCCACAAAATGCAACCAACTTGACCTACAGTGTGATACAAATTACAGGTAACGGGAGTTCTTGTATACTGGTTCTTTTTTTTGGGGTACAAATTGCAGTTATTTTGAATTTCAGACCTATATTTGTGTTACTAAAGCTACACGCATACCAAATTTCAGCACTGTGGGGTCACTGGTGTACCCTGTGAATTCTATCAAAGTTCAGTTTTTATTATGGCTAATAACTTAAAAACTACAAAGTTTAAACTAACAATAAAAATGGGGCAAAAACTGTAACCATAAAGACCTTTTATTAGACATGCCACTTGACAGGATAGTCCCATTTTGGTTTTTTTACCCCTTTTGAACCCCAATATCTCAACAACACCCCCCCCCCCCCCCCCATTTTTAGCTTATTTAGTCACACTAAAATTGTGCCATCACTACCTACCTATATATCAAATTTCACGATGATCACAATTCCGCTTCGAAAGTTATCCTCGGACAAACATACATATGTACATACAACGCCGATTTGCACAAGTTGACTCAATACATTATAAAATTTAAACATGAACCTGCCATTATCCTATATTCGTCGATAACCGACTACGACTCGTATCTCCTTGAAAAAATGACAAACTAGTGTCAAACTTTTGACACGTTTTCAAAGAAAAACTAGTTGTAGCTGGTTACCGACGGATATATACCCGCCATCCGTGATCTCGCTTCGCTCGATCAAAAAACACTCAGTGACCAATATATGATAATTTCTTGATATCATTTGAGAATTGTTAATACTAACCTGTGACAGTTTATAAGCGTTTTACTTACGATTGGTAAATAATGAAACGTTAGTCACTGGGTGGTTTTAATGATACGGATTAAGTAGGCTAGTCGTAGATTAGAGACACCAGCTCAAATTATGTTACTTATTCCAGTATGTAAGCGAGATCTCCAAATGAACTTGAGCAAACTGGCGTTGTATTTAATTTTAACTTACCTACTATGTTATAATATTAATTAAATTAATTTAATTTAATTTAATTCTATTTGTTTTGATTATTGAATTTATGGGTTATAATTATCTGAAATAAAATTAATACAATACAATTATTATGGCGGACTGATTCACAAAATAATTCAGTAATTTAATTGTTTTTTAATCTGTACTTGAATTTGACTTGAATTATTTTTTTAATTAAATAATATGAATTATTACCAACTGCACTAACATAGTTTTAAGATTTCAGGTTTTACTAACAAATTATGGATGTAATCATATGAAAAAAAATATTTTAAAATGAATTGAATTTGAATTGTATGTATGTATGTATGTTTGTTCGTCCGAGTAACTTTCGAAGCGTTGATCCGATCATCGTGAAATTTGATATATAGGTAGGTAGCGTTGGCACAATCCTGGTGTGACTAAATGAGCTAAAAATGTTAGGGGGTTGTTTTTTTACCCCAAGAAGGGTAAAAAAAAACAAAATGAGGTTATTAGGTTAAATTAGATTTAATGAAAGGTATTCAATAGCACATTTCGACCCCTTTTAAACCGACTTCAAAAAAGGAGGAGGTTCTCAATTCGACTGTATTTTTTATGTTTGTTACCTCAGTACTTTCGACTGGGTGAACCGATTTTGGTGATTCTTTTTTTATTTGAAAGGTGGTGCTTCCCGTGTGGTCCGTTTTTACAATGGCATCCATGAGAAAACCATATAACTCTTAAATTTGTTCAATTTTTATGTTTTGTTTGTTAGCTCAGAACTCCGTTATATATCAAACCGATTTGGAAAATTAGTTTGGACTTAGAACCAAAACCCACACATTTTATCGTAACATATGCAGTTGCAATTATGACATTATCATTTTGACTGAAACAGGGCTTCATATTAATATCCTAAATCATGAACTGTTTGATGATAGATATAACATATACCGACGTGACAGGGAGACGACAGGTTTTCATTGCGAGAAAAGGGGAGGAGGAGTTTTGGTGGCCGTTAAAAAGGATTTCTAGTCTATCAGAATGAAAACTTGGGGAAGTGATTGTGAGGACGTTTGGATAGTTCTAGAACTGCCTACAAGGAATATCTGTCGTAAAATTGTTTTATGTTACTTTCCAGTGTTGACAACACTGTTACTTTCCGTTTTCATTATGTATTGTGTTGGAGCTGTCATATGTAGTTGCGCTTGCTACTTTTGTATTTTACCTTTCACTTTTTAATGCGGCGTTATATCAGCAACTCTGTTTTCTGTACACATATATATAAATTATATTTTTCTCTTAACGCGCCGGCGAACTCTGAGCGCAACTTCAATTCGGCCGCGTCAAAAACTACGGCCTGAATATCTCTATCCCTGTTTAGTGACGAAGTTTAGCCACGCAGAGCGACAGTGATAGCAATAGAACGATTCTTTTGATTAGATTTTGACCGTGTTCCGTAATACCAAAAATGATGACTGAAAACTTGTTGTATTTTGTTGTTCTCATTGTGTTGTTATTCTGTAACTAGACGATATAATATATGTTCCCATGACTAGGATACGTAAGATGTTGTTGTTTTTAATACGAAACAATTAGGTTGAAAACAGGTCTTTTATGACGTAAAAATATGCAGAATGCGATATGCTTCTATTTCATATTAGGTAAGTATTTTAATCTAATATATGGTTGGAAACCTAGATAAATACTATTCAAATTAAAATAATACCTTATTAAGGTAGAAATATGCTCCAATTAGAAATGATCTTGGTAGTAGTGTTGTATGGGCGATGGTCCCCCCTCCGGTGTCCCCTTAATTTGTACAACTTTTTTGTGAAACGGCTATATCCGCTTGCCAACATAGTTTTAGTGCATGTTGTGTTCACCTGTAATTGGTTGTGCATGTAGCTATAAGATATAGACATAAGAACTCTAGAATCATATCATGTAACAACTGTTGGTGGACCTAATAAATAAATCAAAAAATTAGTCTTTTATTTGGAAGGATGTAAGTACTTTTAGATTGATTCCATGGGAATTTCACCAAAATTGGTAGAGTAGTTTGGTTTTTACTGTTATCTGAAGTCGCTTATATTTTTGTTAAAAAGTTACTTGTTTATTTTTCGTTTAATCTTTGTAGTTTTTGAGTTATTTATTAGCCACAATAAAAACTAAACTTTGACGAAATTCACAGGGCACACCAGTGACTCCACAGTGCTGAAATTTGGTATTCGTATATCTTTAGTCACACAGATATAGGTTTTAAATCCAGAATAACTGCAATTACTACCCCTAAAACAGTAACCAATTAACATAAACTCCCGTTAATTGTAATTTGAATGAAACTGTAGGTCATGTTTGCTGGTTTGCATTTCGTGGCACTGTTTTATTAGTCTGGTTATGAGGTTATGAATAATATTTTTTTTTGTTTTGCGGGAGACTCGCGAGATCTCTGTTCGGGGCGAACCACTAGTTTAGAGCAAGTCTCAACTCGGCAAAATGCGTTAAAATTTTAGGCAGGCACGTACAGAGTGTGATATTAGAGCTAATGGACTTTTAGGAGCGCTCACAATCTGTCAAGGAGAGCGGGGCGTAATGGCGAGTAGTAAAGCAGAGTGACACGTAGAATTAATTTTATATTTATGAGACATAAGTCTCGTAATACGTTTGATGGAACTTGCCCCTAAATAGCAATCTAAATATCAATAGATAACGACACAACGGTGACCATTATAGAAAACCTACTAGTAAAACTATCATTGACTTGAAGAATACTTCACAAAATGGGATGTTTGTTTATTTGTGAGTATGCAACTGTGCCGAAATATCGGGTAAAACTACTATGACTCAGTTTCAATTAAGAAGTTATTCCTGTAAATATATTTGAGAATTTTGGGTAACGGTTAAAACTGTCACAATGATCACCGTTGCATTCTACATTGCCGTTTTGCTACCACTGACAGAACTGATAGATCTACGACGTCAGATTTTTACACTAAACGTTGATTTAAATTTAAACGCATTAATTGTGCATGAATAGCAAAGAAAATAAAGAAATAATGGTCATGATTAAAGTGACGCGTTAAAACCACTCTATGTAACGGTGCCTCCACATGTACATTCATGCTCGAAAACCAATCGAACAATCATTTCTGTTTGACTTCGAACTAGGTCATAGGTTTTATCGGTCTATACGTTCAATCTTACGCGATTGGATGCAAAAACGTTAAGCATGTACGCACGTAGGAACTTATGGTAAGTATGGTATACTTGCTCGTCGAGAATGTACTTAGGTGTAGAGGCACCATTAACACAACAGAATTTAAATCTGTCCGCGAGGTGGTCTGAATATAATCGACCCAAGATGAGACCAACCATTGTATTCTATTTCATTAGATCTTAAACTTATAACACCCCTGGATTTTGTAGGTGGTTAAAAACACTAGTCTATAAAGATATATCATTCGAAACTATCATGGTTACGGGGTTACGCCATGATCACGGCTAAACTAACCTATGTATTACCCGTGATAATTGCGCATGCAACTGCGTCGAAATATCGGGATCCTCAAAACCTCACAAATCATAGTAAATATCCCGTATTTAGTACAAATAGTAGTCTATATAGAATCCATGACATACATAAGTGTAACATATCTATCGCGAGCTCACCGACAAAGCGGTTCGCCTTGACAAGGTCGGCGCGGGCGCAGACCGGTCGTGATCGCAGGTGACAAATAATGTTCATTCATAGATTGCTTCGATCATGTCACGTTTTATTTTCACTTTTGTATCGTACGGTGACCGTTTGCCGTTGATCAAACGACGATTGTGAGCCGGTTTGTTGCCTGAGTCTTCCCGGTCGCGACGAATACGCGTAAATTTATGATTCAAAATCTAGTTTGAGTTTGATTCTCATCAACCTTTTCGCAAATACACTACTATTTGTTTTGTTTACTTATTTGCTATTTTTATCGTATAAAAAAATACACATTGAAAGGCGATAATGTTCCGCAAATCTTTGAAGATAGAGAAAGCTGAATATAATGGTAGGAACGCGAACGTGTACACATAAGGGGCATTTGACAGATTTATTAGTAGGTGTATAGATACCAGTGCCAATATACAAGGAGAGATCAAAAAGTAGTGAGAATGAGATAGAATATAATGACTATTGATAACTTAATAATTTATTTTTCTACATAGTCTCCGAGTCTCTCTACACACCGAGTCCAGCGCTTTTCCAAGGCTTCAATCCCTTTCAAAAAAAAAGTTTTGTCTTGGTCCTGCAAAAAGCTCTCCACGGCATCCATCACCTCGTTATCATCTTCGTACCTGTTTCCCCTTAAGTATTCTTTCAATTTGGGGAACAGATAAAAATCGCTAGGCGCCAGATCTGGTGAATAAGGGGGGTGGTTAACCAGCTTGCTGAATGGCAGCCATCGCAACTGCCGACCTGTGCGCGGGTGCGTTGTCGTGATGAAACAGCACGCGCCATCGAAGTTTCCCTCTCCTTTTCTCTTTAATGGCATTCCTCAACTTGGGAATTAAAGCTGCATAATATTGGCCTGTAATAGTGGTTCCACGCTCCAGGTAATCAATGGTTCTGAGTCCCAAAATATTGAGGCCATAACCTTGCCAGCCGATGCCACGGCACGAAACTTCTTCGGGGTCGGTGATGATGGCCGTTTCCATCGCGAAGATTGCTGTTTTGTCTCGGGATCAAAATGATGGACCCATGTTTCGTCCATTGTTACGAAACGAGACAAAAAGTTTTCACAATCTTCTTGAAACTTGTCCAACAATATCTTCGAAATGTCAAGTCGATTTTGTTTCTGACTGTCGGTTAACATTCTTGGCACCCATCTTGCGGAGACTTTTCTCATATTCAAAGATTGTTTCAATATGGATTGAATACTTCCATATGAAATGCCCGTTTCTTGAATTAAGTATGGGATGGTAACTCTTCGATCGCTCAATACAATTTTCTCGACTTTCGCAACATTTTCTTGGGTGACTGACGTCGATGGACGGCCGCAACGATGTTCGTCTTCCGTGCTCGTTCTCCCTACTCGAAATTGAGAACCCCACCTTGCGACAGTGGAATACGGTGGAGCAGACTCTCCTAAAGGCGCGTACAAATTATGCGCGGCTGCCGCGCGAGCCAGTGTTCGCGTGAACATTGGCTCGCGCGGCAAATGTTCAACGGAATTTAGGTAGACCGCGGCTGCTGCGCGCGGCGATCCAACTCGATCGCCGCCAATTAGTTCGTTCTAACCATGGACGCGCGTGGTCGTGCAGCAGCCGCGTTTATTGTGATTCATCACATCATTCGCAATACATTTAAACGAAAAAGGCGTTGGTGGGCGAAACAAATTTATTTAAATAGGTTAGTGCCTTGTTGTGGTGTAAAGGCGATTTGCTATTCCACAGCAAATCATATTTCCCATACAATTGTATTAACTCGCGACAGTTGTCGTTGTCCATGGCAAACGTTCATTCGTCGTGCACAAACAACCGTCCAAATTGCGCGCGCGGCAGTGACTGAAGCTCCTTTGATGCGGGCTAAAAAACCGACAGCGCTCGGATCGCCCCACGGCACGTTCGAGCGCGGCAATGTTCGAGCTGCCGCGCGCGGCAACCCCGTCTACATTATGCGCGGCCGCCGCGCGAGCCAATGTTCCACTCGAACATTGGCTCGCGCGGCGGCCGCGCATAATCTGGACGCGCCTTAATGTTGCCTCCAAATCGCAATGAATCTCTTGCGTCGTTAACTTTTTTAAACAAAGGTATTTAATAACGGCTCGCACTTCGTTTTTCTCCATTTTCGAGAACACGTTCCGACACGAAGCAAATAAATGACTACATTCAGAAAAAAAAACAAAAGAGAATCGAAGATTTTTTTCTTTATTAATATTACAAATATGTATTTGAGCTATGCCTGCCAGTATTTATTTTATTTCTTACCAAGGAGTATGTCGTTCTAACTACTTTTTGATCCCTCCTCGTAAAACAAAAAAACAAATAGCAGTAACATAACTGCCTCCCTATTCCCCCCCTGCGATTATCAAACGATGCAAGCTTGTTTACTTCTGTTTCCTTTGTCTTGCAGTAGGGTTTTTGTTTTTCACTGCATAAGATTGCTCTACTGTTACACAAACTTGTTTGTCAAGGGATTTGATACAATTGTTTTAGTTGAAACCCGTCAAGCCGTTTAGCCAGGATCCCTCAAATGAATTGACATACATACATATACATACACCCTAAAAACTTTGCCGTCCCGCGCAGTTGAGTAATGATTAACATCCAACTGCCAATCCTGTACTAATATTAGGATTCCCTGTATTGTGGTTGTCAGAAACTACTCTAATATGTCACCGAGTAATATAGTTGAGATTAATTCTACCTTGTGACAGTGCTGATTTAACAAGATTAGATAATATAAGGTCAGATATTATCGAAGTGTCAAATAATGCTCTTAATGATGTTCGAATACTAATGAAGCGAAATGAAATAGGGAGAAATATCTTCAATCGGAATGGGACTGATGGAAATTTAATGAACGCTTCAAAAGTGAAATTAAGATTTCAATATTTCCATCGATTGTGGAAATAATTATATTTGCTACGCTGTCTTTTAAAAGAAAGTGTCGTGGAAATTTTGTTAGTAAAAATAAGAGGGGGACTAAAAACAAAGCGAGCAACCCTTTCGATTCAGCATCATAGTCAGCTTGTATGATGTATTTAATTCACCCTGCTGAGTTTTCAGCCCAAGACGAGAGTACATGGCTTGAACCGTGCTTGAACCATACTAAAATAAATAAAAATAAAAAAGCCTTTATTGAATTCTTAATAAGTACATATTTTTTTCACTTTAATATTTATATAGGTATAAGTACGTTTTAATTAAGACTAAAAAAAATTTAAACTTTTGGAGCCTACTCCAAAAGTTTTAAATTTTTTTAGGTTTTCTGTTTTCTTCACCCATGTATCTCGTATCGCCTGCTATCTCGTCCTGCCATCTTTCTTGTGGTCTCTCAAGCAAGGCGACTATACACAATAAAAAGGACGCAAAGGCTTGAACCTCGCCTAAAATAAATAAATACAGATCAAGTCCAGCCCATTAAAAGTCACAGGAAATTTTTATGTGAACGTGACAAACAATTATTTTCTTTGAAAATCTCAGAAGTATAATTCTAAGAACGTTTTCTATTCATCATCAAACGCAACCAACACCTGAAAAGGTCAGGTGCAAATTCCACGTAGCGGTGACTACGCATAAATTCCCGTTGTCACCTTCGAGACCTGACGAAGACCAAAGTAATGACGTCGTATGACATTGAAATATCGAACTGAACGCGAGGAACTAAACGAGCGCGCAACCAGCGATGGAATGCGAATATGCGATTATCACACTTAGTGCGAACAGAAAGTGGGTGAAACACGTGATGACTGACAATCACTATGGGGTGGCACAGGTCTCAGAATAACTAAATCAGCCACATCCAACAGAAAAGTTATATCGAAAACAGAGTTCACCATTGTTTGTTTGGTTTTCACTTTAGATGTTATTCATCAACACACACACCTGCTGACTTTATTTTTATACAGATTTAGTTTGGGTGAAGTTGGCCTTGGCCTCTTAAGCTCTGTTACGTAAAATCGTTGGCAATCATATACGGGCTTCAACCGTTTTTAGGATGGATTAGAACCCGCTAAACCCCAGCCTGAAGTGTTGTAGAGAGTTTTTAAGCATTATTTAAAGTGTTTCAAGTTTTGCTCAAACATCCTTACAATGCTAAGGTTTGTTCAACGACTCATAAGATTTCTCAGAAGCAAAAAATATAATTAAGTATTTCACATACCAACTAAAACCAGATGTTTGCAGATGAGAATATATTGAAGGTATCAATCACACCGTGAACTCAACAGATAATAAAATGAGTGATCGTCGTGTATATTGTTAAGTAAAGAGCTGTTTATTTAATCTGAAACGTTTGAATGGTCGAAGAAAATCTTTGAACATTCAAAGGAGCCTCGTACTTTACTGGAATCTGGATTTCAACTAAACTAGGACGACCAAATCGCAATGTCCCACCGCGCTGCTTAGGCAGCCTGATCAAATGACCAAGAGTACACCAAGAGAAACAATTCTGCATATCCAACAGAATACGATAACAGAAATTGAATTCAAATATCAGAAATCCTGAGATCACAAAAACTCGATACAGGAGCGCCCATGCTCGGATTTCAACAGACGGGTGGCTATCGACCAGTCTATATTTATACTTAGTCTGCCAGCACTGTTATCCTGTGATATTTATTTTATTTTGTACTATAAATGCCAGAAGCTTCCATCAATAGATGCAATCATTTATTAGTGCAATCACAATCGTGGATGTACAATTGATAATCAAAAATAACACGAAATATTCTCATTTAAGCATTATGTTAAGTTTTCGATATTAAGATTGATGTAATATCGTTATCCACAATGGCCACATTACTACCAAAATTATTTTTAAAATGTTGTAATGAAACTTACCTAACAAGATTAATCAACGGTTGTCGTCATATTCTACCCAAGATCTCGGGCGAACAAAGTAAAGTTATCTAGAATTGGTTCCTACTTTACCAACTACTATGTCTAGCTTAAACTAGTGTACGGCGGTTTTCAAAGTTTTCCTAGTTTAAGCTTGTGATAAAGCAAAATTAGGTAGGTACATAAAATACGACAGTGTATTATGATGGATGTACATAAACCCTCGACAGAACACATGCAAAATACTTTAGGGAGGTAGTGTTGAGTGTTCTCTTAAATATTATATTGGAACTGGGTTTGTGTAAACTGCCCTTTCATCGTAAAACGCGCACAGGGATCTAAAAACTCGGTGTAAGTTATACAAGACAGGGAAGCACCATATTTTCAAAGTTATTAAACAAAACGTACCTAAGCAATTTAATATCAATTCCTATAGAATTTAGAGTTGAGAAAGCAAGCCAGAATATACTACAATTAATCTTACAGGCAGACATATTGTCTGAAAATCACACCATTACTTACGGTGGTAAGTGATGTAGTGGTGAGGTAAGATGAGGTAGTGGTCAAGCTCTTGACTATCGTCAATTAAACGAGTGTGCTTTAGACCACACGACTGAAGTAAAACTTCCTTTTCAAAATATTAATTTATAAAATTGTTCAATTACAAAATTGTCCACACGTCTGTAGGTCGTTCAGTCTATGTTCATTCTGGACAGAAGCATCTCGCACTCGCACATTAACTTTTTAAAACATACGAAACGTAACTCTCTCTCTTTCTATCTTCACTAACTTATATCTCCTTCTCAACTTCCGTTCGCACTTTTCGTACCGCATTCACCAGCTTACTACCCAAGTCAAGCGTTGAAGTTTTACTTCAAAAATAATAATAACTACTTATATAAATTTGTATTATAAATAATGATAAATGAAAGCCCATTAAGGAACAACAACTTATTAAGGATATAAGATTTATAAAATGTACAACAGATAGAGATAAGATATGTAATAGAGAATAAGAGATAAACATCGGTGTAATCAAATTGTTTTAAAGACTCTTCATAATAAAATAGATTATGAAAATATTAAGAAAAGAGACGTAATCATTAAGTAAATGAATGGTGGGTTTTCAAGGCCGTCTTGAATCAGAGCGGCTAGGAAGCACTAGGTTGCGGGTTCGATTACTGCCGCGGAACAAATTTTTCAATGATATCCCGATATTTGTACCAGGTCTGGGTATTTCTCTATATTACTAATTTATAAGTATGACTTTACAAAAAAAATATACGGTTTAAGATTCTTTATTTCTTTTTTTTATAATTATATTTGAGAAATATAATTATTCATAGTATAAAATGATACGGCGATGGTACGGTCACGTGAAGAGGAGGCCACCTTACTACGTAGGAAATTTGGCACTACAACTTTCCGTCCCCGGTCGAAGATCTAGAGGTAGACCCAAGACAAGGTGGAGAGATGTAGTGTCAAAAGACATGAGAGAGTGCCAAGTTTCTGATGACGACGTCGAGGATAGAGCGAAGTGGAGAAGAAGGACCAGGAAAGCTGACCCCACCACCACGTGGGATACATAGCTGGGAAGAGAGAGAGAGAGAGAATTATTATTAGTATTAAAAATATTATTTCGATACAGTGAGCAGTAACATGCATTTACTATATGTATTAATATTATGTATTTTATCAGTTATCTGGTAGCCGTAGTGCAAGCTTTGCTTAGTTTGGGGTTAGATGGCGCTGTGTTAAATGTCCAGCATTACATAATTATTTATACTTATATATGTTACTAGTTGACCCGTCCGCGGCTTCGCATGTGTGGTATTTCAATAAAAACATTACCCTCCTTTTGTGCACTTGGGTAGAAAGTAGCCTATGTCCTTCCCTAGGATATAATCTATCTCTATCTCCTACCTCTATCTAAAAGGTAACAAACAAACAATTACTTTCGCAGTTACAATGTATGTTTTATACATATAAACCTTCCTCTTCAATCACTCTATTGTTGGTTGGTGGTGGTCTATTGTGGTTTTGCATGCGTGGTTTGTCCATGAAAACATTACCCTCCTTCTGCGCAATCGGGTAAAAAGTATCCTATGTCCTTCTCCTGATTCAAAGCTACCTCCCCACCAATTTTCAGCCAAATCGGTTCAGCCGTTCTTGAGTTATAAGTAGTGTAACTAACACGACTTTCTTTTATATATAATATGTTATGTTATATGAAATGACATGTAATAAAGTTACGTGTCATTGATTACAGAGTAAGATTTTTTTAAATTGTATTCGAATGCCTCTCATTGCAACATGCACCACACAACAACCAAACAACCAGTAAAATATCGCCGACGTTTATAAATTGCACTGCAGTTCCAACATTCTAGATTTTATTACACCACAAAACAGAAAATACAAGCGTTTTGTGGCACTAAACCAATTTTCTTGTTTTTTTAACTTTTCGTCTTGTTTCAAAGAATTATTGTTTAGTTCCGTTACCTTTGTAGTAATATTAAAATGAGAAACCTTTGAAGAATTGTGTAAACTGTTTCAATATCATATCCCACTTCTGATTTCGACGAGGATGTGAAAAAAGGGTATACAGACAAATGATTTCCAAGAAATTGCTAGGAAAATCAATACAGATCGTCTCATTTGTGTAATTGGTATCTCCTTTTCGTAACTTTCTCAGAAAAAGTGTAGGTAACAAGATATACCAGTTACCAAATTAGGAGTACAATTTTGCGGTAACTCTTCGTTATTGCGAACATATCCTTTCAGAGCTCACGTCTTAGAGACAAAGCCCTAATTACCGGGCGGGTTGTAAAACGATTGATTGATGACGCGGACAGAAGCCTCTATCAATTACAATAATAATTAGCGATGTGCACTGAGCGGACAATACGCCAAATACGGTAGTCTAATAATGCCTTCTTAACGAAACTAATTTTTCTAAAGGTACCAAATACTAAAGATACCTAAGCGAACCATCGCTTGGCAGTTTGGCACTGTCGGAATATAAATGGCAGCAGTGAGAAAGAGTTAGCTACTGATATACTATAGCTACTAGATATATACCTACTGTTGGGTAAGAAGGCCAATTTTCCAAAACTAATTCCAATTTAAGACACCTACTTAAATCATATTTAGCCACTAAACATGTTTAGGCATCGTTGCGCGGGTCGCCCTAAGAATATTTTTTTTTTGTGTTTTTGGAGACCCGCGAGATCTCAGTTCGGGGCGAACCACTAGCTAGTATATAACTATTCTCTAGGAGGTTTCCAAATTTAGAGTCCTTAGACTGACGTTAAGTAGTGGAAATCCGTGGTACTTCCTTCCTACCCCTACGGGAAACAGGCGTGGCTATATAATATGCAAGGCTATAAAGTGGTTCGATTTTTATACAAACGTTAAATGGTGATTCACTAGATAACTGAACAGCAGAAACGTCTAAACATTACTTACGACTTGTTATCGTCGCAAAATCAATAAATTTGCACACTTTCATTTATCAATCAATTTCATTAACTGAGATATCAACCATGCTTACTTATTTGAAATTTCATTTAGCGTGTTTTTTCCGATTTATTATGTATATTATGCAATTTTATTGATTTGCAACAATAATAAGATGCTACTAATTCGATACGTATATGTTAATCGGCTGTAAACATTGAACACTGTAAAATTCAAGGCCAGAGAAAAAGAACTTTGTTGTAAAAGGAGTGATTGCAAAAACTTCCTTTCATTCTTCATTTCCTAAAACAACCTTCACTCAAGCCTCCAAGTCTCGAATCATGAGGTCTCGATAAATCGAATTAAAATCAGAAAGATCCGATTCAAAGGAGTCTAATTCTGCTTGATGTCGTTTCATCTAAAAGGGAGATATTGACGTGGAAATAATGGTTTTGAGGTACAAGTACCTACAAATTACGAATGTATTGGTTTCAAAGGTAACTTTATGGGAGACTTTTGACTTTCTAGATATTTGCTGTTGTCAAAACAACAACAAATATATGCGTTACCTGCAAATGTTCATTCCTGGTCTGGGTATTATGGTATGATGCGTATCCGTAGTTCTTGATACCCATGATAAAGGAATCCTTGTGTGGAATCAGGTCAGGACTATATATGACTGTTGGGTGTGTGAGTAAAAAGGCAAATTCAGGACTATTTGCAGGAACTTGTCAAAACATATTTTTCAACTGTTCCCATCAGCATCACCCATGTTGTGTTCTTATTAATTCATTCAAGACTTCCTTGTAAATAACACTAGGATTCTCCGGAGATGGCTGAATGCAGCGGAGACAGGAACAATCTTCAGACAATAGAGCTCGTAACACAATCAGGGAAGCGGGGAACCGGAGATGCTGTTAGGAAATAGTTTATTGGGTGAATATTGTATTGGTTTGGTTGCTCTGTTGGCCTTGGAGTTCAATGCCAGGGCACGTGTAAGACTTACGACGGATAACTTGAAATTGAGAATACAAAGACGTTTATTGCATTGCCTATTGAAATAATTAACTCTACTTTTTTAGTTTATTTTTCGTTTCTACTAATAGCTACGAGTATGTTCAAACAATTCTCATCAATTTATCGATCCACAGTATTCAATTTACAAGTTGACCTACTAATTTGATTACAACAGCTTTACCCATGAGTAAAGTATAGGAATGGAATACAAAAGCAAGGAATTCGGGCACGCTACGATGTTTCGGCAGTAAACCAACAATTAACGTCGAGCACGTCGATATATCGCGTTGGGCGTGCCCGAGGACCTGCCAATACACACCTGTCAATGGGCTCATGTAAAACACTTCCTATTTATAAAACTAATGTTTAGTTTCGTATTTACTCAAGTAGAGACACGTGCTTGCTTCAAGCGCCCCATTTAAGACTTTTACGTCAGGTTCTCCACTTGTAAGCAACGAGAACATCGCGACTTTTAAAAGACGATTACGTTTTAGCCGCGAAACGAAATAGTATTAAGAGAGATAATTTACCAAAACAAGCAACAAAGAGAATTAATACGCACCGCAAAATGTAAGCAATCAAACTCCACGGGCACAAAGACGACGAAAATGAGATTGAATATGAGGTCTGTATACGTTTCTAAGGAGACGCACACAAGGCCCATTCATCATCAAAAGCATTACATCGAAAATAAGCCCAATGTACGCACTCACTGAGAAAATTGGCTCTTCTCTCGGTAGGGTAAGGTGTAGAATACTGGGGACTCAGCGGTTTTTGATTGCCTTAACGACCTTGCCCCTTGCATTGAACGAGCTTAAATCGATACTTGATTGTTGACGGGAAAACCTCACTCACAATATTAAGAAAGGTATTTCTATTGATAGCATTTAACTGAAAAAGGTGATATAAATAACGATAAAGGTAAACAACCAGCTTTGAAAAGCGGAAAATAAAGATCACATCGTTCGGTGTTGATTCCCAATTGGACTATGGACCCATCAATTCAACTGATTGGTACATCCAGGTAAAATTAATATGGATATTACGGCCGGCGTTCAAATAGCCGTCCGTCCGCCCATCAGTACTAGTCTCTGTACGAGTTATGAGAATTGAGAACATTGAAAATGTACACATGTCGGCGGCAGAAGGATCGGCGAGCGCTCATGTGTTAACGTTTACACATTTGAGTCTCGAGAGGATCAACGAGTGTGCATGTGTAAACATCGAAACAGGTGCATCTTATGGCTCCCAGTGTTTCAAATCAAATCATTTATTTCTCAGATGAAACAATATACATATAACAAATATATTTATATTAAACTTAATTAGAATACAATTCTATAATAGTTTGTACATGTGAATATTGGCGTGCAGTACCTACACTACGTACGGAACTTGTGTTGTAGGCACTGCTTTATCTTCCATACAAAAAATAGGTTTTTAGCCATTTTGAGGTTTTATAATAATTAGATTCTGGTTGTAATTGTGTATATTATATTATGCTACTTTGTTATATAATCAATATTATCATTATAGTACATTCAATCTTATTATCTATAAGATATTTATTATATCCATATTTATCTATATTATTTATTTATATTAATGTTAACTATTTTATTAATCACCGATATTTTAATGTTAATTGTTATTTAATGTTAATGTTTACAACGGACTACCCGACAATATAAGAAACGCCTGCTCGACGTCTTTATCGAATAATAAGCTGGCAAGGAAGTGGGCACCACCGCCTTACCTTTATCTGCAGCCAAATAGCAGTACTTGTGCTGCTGTGTTCCGGTTAGAAGGTAATGGTATGTTCCTGTAATTACTGGCACATAGGCATAACAGCTAAGTCCTATAGTATGGCAACGTATCCACATAGAGATCAAGACAACATAATAGCTTGTTTTGAATTCTATGTGGATATCCATGGGCTGCAGTAGCCACTTAACATTTGGTGGACTGCATGCCATATATATTTATATGGCAAACGAGCATGCAGTCCACCAGTATAAAAAAAAAGCTTAAACGGTGGTTAGTCGAACTGACGCCATATGATGTTGACTGAAAGTGATATTTTTTTTGTATTTTTATTATATTTTTTTTATTTATAACTGGCGTGTTGAAATTTATGATTATCATTGTACAAATCTCTGAAGATATCAATTTTATTTTATTTTGTGTTTAGGAAAATGACTTGTAATTGATTTTTTTAACAATAAATAAGTATGACCTATAAACGTATACACATTGAGTGTCGAGAGAATCGGCGAGTCTGCATGTGTAAACGTATACACATTGAGTGTCGAGAGAATCGGCGAGTGTGCATGTGTAAACGTATACACATTGAGTGTCGAGAGAATCGGCGAGTGTGCATGTGTAAACGTATACACATTGAGTGTCGAGAGAATCGGCGAGTGTGCATGTGTAAACGTATACACATTGAGTATCGAGAGAATCGGCGAGTGTGCATATGTAAACGGTGCTCTCATTACACGTCTCACTTGCGATTAGCGAGCGCCAATGCTTAAACGCAGTCCATACGATCGCTCGCGTCGCGTTCTCGGTTCAACGAAGACAATCTTACTTAGCCCTCAGAACCATTATAAATGACGACCCCCGTGGCGTAGTGGGCGAATAAACCGTCTGAGACGCACGCCACAGCGAGTTCGATTCTCACCGCGGATCAAACGTTTTCACGATCAACAGATATTTGTTTCAGATCTGGTTGTTTCTCTATATATTATAAATTTATAAGTCTATGTATTTACATAAAAAAAGCAAATAAGCATTCTATATTCTGAATTTCGTCTTAAGCTCAAGTGACTCCTAATTCGCCTCCGCCGGAATGTTCATATCCTTTCTCTGCTATACAACATACTCCATAATCCCTTACCCCCCTCCTATTTGAAGGAGCGATTAGAGTTCCTTCATTCTTCCCATCCTCTCCAACTCCGGTCGTCTAAAATTCTATTGCTAAAAACGCCAGTCCATAGTACTAGCTTCAATGACAGTTCTTTTACCGTCCGAGCAGTACGTCTATGGAATGCATTACCAATAACAATACGTCAAGCCTCATCCTTAGCTATATTTAAACCTAGGGTAAAAAGCTAATATCTATCAGAAACGTCATAGTATCGCACATAAATTGATGTACATTTATCGTATATAACTAATGTATGTATTTTATATATTATATTTATCATAATTTTATATATTATATTTAGGTATGTAATTTAATAATTTATTTTATGTCTATTTGTATTTTATTTAGGTATTAGTTACACTCCCTTAATCCATATCCTATGTGCACCCCCGACCATATCTTTGACATTACTAAATCCTCTCCATCCAAAGGTTGTCAGGAAGAAATCGCTTCAAAGCGATAAGACCACCCATTGTACTATTTGCTTTGTGTCTTCTATTTTGTCTGTAATTTTTATTTTTTTAAATGTGTACAATAAAGTGTGTTCATTAATTCATACTATCAGCTATCTGGTTCCCATCCCACAGCTTAGTTTGGGGCTAGCTGGCGCTGTGTAAAACGTCCAGCATATTTAATTAATCAAAAGCGAAGAGATATCCCTAAATCAACTTGGGCAAATCGGCGTTGTATGTATGTATGTATGTTTGTTTGTCCGAGGATAACTTTCGAAGCGTTCATCCGACCATCGTGAAATTTGAAACATAGGTAGGTAGTGATGGCACAATATTGGTGTGACTAAATGAGCTAAAAATGTTGAGGGGTTGTTGACATATTGGGGTTCAAGAGGGATAAACAATAGGAAAATGAGACTATTATATAGGTCAAGTGGGACGTCAAATGAAAGGACTTCATTAGTACATTTAGACTCCTTTTTTATTTTTAGTAAAGTCCTTATAGTTTTTGAGTCATAATAAAAACTGAACTTTGACAAAATTCACATGGTACACCAGTGACCCCAAAGTGCGGTAATTTGGTATGGCGTGTAGCTTAAGTAACAGAAATATAGGCAAAAGTCTGAGATCCAGAATATCTGCCATTTGTACCCCAAAAAAGAGTAACCAACTAACATAAACCAAAACCATGTCCAAAACTTAAGATCCACTGATTCTCTCCTTCTCGCTACCCCGAAACACTCGACCGCCTTCCGTGGCAACTCTTTTGAGGTGGTAGCTGTCGGTCTATGGAACTCTCTCCCTACTCATATTAAAAAGGCGCCTAGTAAACCGGTTTTCAGACGACTAGTCTATAGTCATTTCTTGCAGTCCTCCACTGGCTGTTAAAATATATCAAAACGTAGTACCTATGTGTGTTGTATGTAATAGTATTTTTTGTTTTATATATTTGTTATATTTCTCATATATATATTCTATGTATTATTATTGTTATATCAAGTAGTTTTATGTATTTATTCTAACTGTAATCGGAGTTTATTGTTATTTGTGTTTCTTTTGTTTTTTTTTTAATAAACATTAATATTGTTAAAAGTTAGCACGCCAACCTTTTTTGTTACCTCTGAGGTTGGCAGGTAGAAAATGCTATTAGCACTAAGCCCACCTTTTGTACATGTAATTTGTATTTTTGTGCAATAAAGTATTAAATAAATAAATAAATAAATAAACTACCTTTACCTGTAATTTGAATGAACCTGTAGGCCAAGTTAGTTGGTTATGCATTTCGTGGCACTATTTTGATAGTCAAAGATTACAAATAATATTTTTTTTGTTTTAATCGGAGACTCGCGAGAGCTCAGTTCGGGGCGATCCACCAGTTTATTTATAACTAGCTGACCTGCCTGCAGCTTCGCACGCATGGTTTGTTAATAAAAACATTACCCTCTTTCTGCGCAATCGGATAAAAAGTAGCTTATGTTACTCAGGAATAATGTAGCATTCTAATGATGAAAGAATTTTTTTAAATCGGACCAGTAGTTTTTGAGTTTATTCGTTACAAAAATACAAATCTTTCCTTTTATAATATTATAATTTTTGTCGGTATTTCTATCAACTTTTAAAATGTAAAAAGTGGTTATTGTGACATATCGATAATAGTTGGACATATGGTATCCCAAAGTTTTTTGTAGATATTGATATGTTCTTTAGTAATTGTAGAACATACTTTTGTTTTATCATCAAAATTGTTTCCGCAGCGCATGCGACGAAAGACGTTTTAATGCACTTTTTTACACCTTGGGTTACGTTACTTAAGTTTTAGTAAGGATCCCTTATCTTTTCTAGCAATAGCCTATGTTACTCAGGGTGAATGTAGCTTTCCAATGGTGAAAAAATTTTTGAAATCGGTCCAGTAGTTTTTGAGTTTATTCATTACAAACATACACACAAAAATACAAATTTTTTCTCTTTATAATATTATAAGTATTACCCGTGCGCGATAAGTTGGGACCTGAGCGCGGTGACGTCATATTGGCGTGTTTGTACCGCCCGCAAAAAAGCGAACATAACAAGCAGCCGCCCGCTTGTTATGTTCGCCGCCCGCCGCCGTTTAGCCGCCCGCATAGTGATGCGAACGGTACAATACGGGCGCCATCGGGGAAGTGCAGGGGAAGCGGTCGGGGAGTCGCATTCCTAGCAGGTCCCAAGTTATCGCGCACGAGTAATATATATATAAGTATAGATATCACACCGGTAGACTAGGAAAAAGAGGAAGGTACTAGGTGCATAATACTTCGCCACATGCTAGAATACTAACCGTTGGCATGGCACTAACTTTGAATTCTTGACTGACTGCCCCTTAAAGTATTGGATTACATTTGTAATCACTGTGATGAAGTTTAACCGCACATTTATCAAAAGATCAGATCAGAACTAATTCATATTTGATGGTAAGTCGCTTAGCCCACCTACGAGTATGTATACACACACGCATAAATTATTAACAGGGCTACCGGCTATGGGTCTCCGTATAAAATATGTGTGAACTGAACGAATTTAGACGGAATTTACGCTCGTGCGGAATACAAAAGGCCTATAATAAGGAGAGGATTCAAAAGTTTACGGCAGGAAACTTTTTTCAGGAATGATTTCGAAAGAAAATACATAAAAGGAATTTTAATGATTGTTATTGTTCTCATATGGCGATCTTTATCGTTACCATATTTTTGATAATTTTCGTTTTGTATAAGTGTCTGTACCCATATACTATATGTATAATATACAACATTATAAGTGCGCGGGAACAATGAAAAAAAAATACAGTCGTGTGGATATGCTTCCATAGCAAAATGATCGAACCCCTTTATCTTTTCATTTCATTTTCAAAGTGAGTCAGTAAAACACGTTCAGTTTGAGTGAAACGATCTCATTCAGCATTCGCAGTGAGGCCGGCCAATCTAAATCATCTCATATCTAGCCTCTCTCAAAGGCGTCCAGAGAACTTGTGATGCTGGATGGCAAATACGTCAACAAGCGCGTCGACCGATAAGCTTTTTAACCCCGACGCAAAATGAGGAAGTATAATAGATTTATATTATTCTGTGTATGTACCGCAACTCAAAAGAAAAAAACGGAAACCTTATAGTATCACTTTGTTGTTCGTCTGTCTGTCAAGACCTTTATCTAGGGAGCGCGTGGAGGTATAGAGTTAAAATTAAAAACATAATACTCAGGTATACAGTCTATTGAAGGTGTAAAAAAACTTCTAAGTTAACGTAAAAAGAAGATACGGCCGTTTATGCCGCAGAAAACGTATATTTCGACATTGTCAAGGGAATCAAAATTCATAGTGTACTTTTCCGTTGACCTAGAACTATGAAATTTGGCAAGTAATATCGTCTTATACTACAAGTACAGGGAAAAATCTGAAAACTATACATTTGTAGTTAAATCATAAAACATAGTTTTTATTTAAAGTACGAATCAATCATCGAAACTGTCGGTTCAAATTTGTACGGAACCCTCGGTGGGCGAGTCCGACTCTCACTTGTCCGGGTTTTTTTATAGCTCTTGTGAGTCTAATATTATAATAATATATTCTTAGCTTTATTTAGTGGAAAATAGTCATGTTTTTGTGAAAATAAAATGTTTTCAAGAACTAAGCCGTTTTTGGTTTTGTCGAGTATAGAGAACAATGTTAATTCCCGATTCAAGATGAGATATGTTTATCTGTGTTCTTAAAAGTTAATCAGTAATAACGTGTTTGATGATGGAACACAAATATCTAGAAAACTTTCACTGCCTTGATGTTATTTTGAATGAAATACCCTCGTAAAAGTAATATCATAATATGTAAAAAATCAACATTGAAACTTTTTAAAGCCATATATATAGCGAAAGTTTGGATGTTTGTTTGTTTATTTATTTATATGTAATTTGGTATGTAAGTAGATTATAATATGGATTAACACATAGGCTACTTTTTATCCCATAAATCAGGTCCCATGAGATAAAAATGGGGTGTCAAGTCAAATTGCAACAGCGAGATTAGCTTTATTTCTAGGTTACCTACACAATTACTAGTGTAACGCGTACGAAGTCGCGGGCAACGGCTAGTATTTCATATATTGAAATTAAAAGGATAATTTTAAACATCTTGTAACAAGAATTTACGCATATTCCTCACCTACTAAGACTAGAAGTATCAAGCCCTTGATTATTCCCTAGGGTTTACTATGATACCGTCACTAATACAGGGTAACACAAAAATGCCGTTCTATCTTATCATCAGCACGTCTAAATGACCTCTTTGTAAATTCTACAATTTACTTTTATTAAGAACTAGCTGACCCGCCGAACTTCGTACCGCCCCTGGACATACATATGACGCGGGCTGCCAATGTACGTCGCCGGTACATTTCATTTTAAACGTCGCCGTCGTTCATTTTAAACTATTCTTTCAATTTGATTTCTGTACGACGCGGACGGGGGACACATCAAAGGAAAACCCAAATTGTTTTTTTTTATTTAATTCCGAGCATTTTCATATTTATTCACCTTTTAAACCTTCTCTGGACTTCCACAAATAATTCAATACCAAAATTAGCCAAATCGGTCCAGCCGTTCTCGAGTTTTAGCGAGACTAACGAACAGCAATTCATTTTTATATATATAGATATATTTATTTTTCTATTTTAGTAATTCCTAAGGCAATGGTAATCATGACTTTTTAATTAAACTGTTGAATCATTATTTTTTTAATTAAATTTAGAAGTTATTTATTACAATAACCTAGCCTGACCAAACACATAGGTGACCAGGAACCAGAATTGTCATCGACATCGCCCACCAGACAGACAATCAGCGCGCGACGTTCCCTTTCATACCGTTCCGTTCACTCGACTACTGTTACATATCAGACGCGATGTGACACACTTGCTGTCTAGCGACTGTTGGGTTAGGTAATGGTTACCCAAGTCTAGTATGCTTGTTTACGAAGTCAAAAAAATCGAACACGTTTCTTATCCGCGTGCGTTTTACCATTGACCACTTCTCAGTACACGTTTTTTTGTGACTATATCGATACTGATTTAGAATTATTTGCTTTTATAAAATCTTCGTATGAGTGATGCCAGAATTTATAGGTCTCAGCAGTTGCAGATTAAGGTACCCTCCGAAGGTCGTAAGAGTTTAGTTTTAAATGTCGTTAACAGTAATCGATACACAGTCTAAGAACGTGGGAACCAGACCCATCCACTAAGGAATCACACAAACCTTTGCAAAACATTTTCTGAGACTAAAATTGTCAAATAGACCAGGCTACGCCCGTGATGTACTATTTGCATCTCGCTAATGTCAACCCAATCCCGTTTTCAGATAGCAAAGGGGTCAACGCATTTAATTAGCGTAACTGCAGCAGCAATTCATGAATGGTACCAAGCTGAATGGGCTGCCAACGGTAGGCATGACAGGAGCCGTCCAGTCACGCCCTGATTAGTGCAGTCCTAGCCAACAATAAGGCGCCCGCTACGGCTCATTTGATTTACAACATGGAGGTGAGCGAGCTTTTAATTTGAGAACTGGCAATATTACCGTCAACCTAATGCTCATAATAATAAAAAAAAACATTCGCATTGAAAATAAAGCCGCTGGGAAAACTAGTAAAACGATGAAAGGTTTTAGGTGATATTCCTAACAATGGGTAAAAAAGTCATCCTTTGTATCTAGACAAGAGGCAAAGGTACCTTTTTGATATTGATTCTGAGTAGGATAGGTCTTCTAAAGAAAGCTAGATAAAACCTAAATTAGCACAGCATAACATGAGTGAACCCCATTTTGGCACAACGAACTACAAGCTTTTTTACAAGATACATTTTGCTGAATGTGCGCAAGATCTTCATGACCTTATCCCTCCTTCCCCCTTCCACCACCGGACAAGCAGACGAACCGAGAAGTACCACACATACCTGGTCGGCATACCACCTTGCCGTAACAAACGATTTGCTTCAACTTTTCTTGTTAGCACAAGTGAGGAGTGGAACTCACTTCCGGCGTATGTGTCTTCAAGTCCAGAGTGAATAAGTTCTTTCTAAGCAAGCGTGCTCCATCTTCGATCACACCTTCACTTACTATCAAGTGAGGTAGTGGTCAAGCGCTTAGCTATCATCAATAAAAAAAACAAGCGAATTCTCTTCTCTACTTAAATTATTATTGTCCCAATACGAGTATGAATGAAGCATGAACGTTTAGCGGTGTGAGGAGTGGACGACAATCGGAATCGTTGTGGATAAAATAAACTAAGGAAGGCCTATGCCAGCGATTAGGCCTTCTCTCTTGAATTTGCTCTTGAGCCTGAGGATGCACAAATCTGTGTCAAAACTTACACGACTTACGCTACAAGTTAGTTAATAGAGCCATCAAATTGAATCAGTGAAAGAAAATTATTCGTTTCGCTTATGTATAGTTGAATTATTTAACAATTTAATTGTTCATTATGTGCCGATCGACTGACCACTGGCCGACCATGCGTATATTCTCACGAGTACAATACTTTGCATGTTATTGTGACTTGTTAATAACACCAAATCACAGTTGCACTTGTTGATTCAAGGTTTTTTCGTTTAATATCCATCATCAGTCTCCTTGTCTATAAACTTACTTACTTACTATCCTGGCGCATTAACCCCGAAGCGGGTCTTGGTCTCCGACACTAAAAGACGCCACTGGTCCCTATTCTGCGCCACTTCTTGCCAGTCTGACACTTGAAGAGCGCGAAGGTCTTTCCCCACCTCATCCTTCCAGCGATATCTGGGTCGGCCGAGTGGTGGTCGGCCGACTGGAATTCCTAGGTAGGCACGTTTGGCAGCACGATCGTCCCCCATTCGCACAACGTGGCCGAGCCAGCGTAATCGATGAGATTTTATTTCGCCTATGATGTTGGACTCGGCCACCAGTTCCGCTACCTCCCGATTCTTCCTTACTCGCAGAGTGCCATCTTCTCGTCGCACCAGGCCTAGGATCTTTCTAAGCACCTTCCTTTCCGTCACTAAAAGTTTGCGCTCTTCTTTTTGGGTCAGCGTCCAGGCTTCACATCCGTACATCAAGATAGGCCGAATAACAGTTTTATAGATTCGGATCTTGGTGCGCCGGGAAAGGAGCCTTGACACTAGGATCTTATGTAGAGCTGCACTGCACCGGAGAGTATTTTGGACCCGCATATCTATTTCGTCCTCTCTTGTGTTCGTGTCCGTTACAGTACAGCCTAGGTACTTGAATCTGTCAACTCCTTTATAGGTCGTGTCGCCAACTATCAGATCTGCTCGTCTTTGTCGGAGATTTCTGGCGCGTCGCATGTGAACATATTCGGTCTTTTCTTTATTAATTCTAAGACCGACAGACGCGGCTTCCTTTTCCAAACACTGAGTAGCTCCTATCACGTCTGTTTGGCTAGCGCCTAATAGAGCTAAGTCGTCTGCATATCCTATCAATTTATGCTGTCCATTCAGTTCTACTCCGCCACTCAAAGAGATCACTTTGCGTAAGATATGTTCCAGGGCCAGATTGAACAACATAGGTGACAGGGCATCTCCCTGTTTCAGCCCGCTTACGATTTCGAATTCCTCCGTTAAATCTACCCCCACCCGAACTCTTGCTTTACTTTTGATTGTTGCTACCTCGATCATTCGTACCAATTTTTCCGGGATCTCAAAATTTCTAAGAATAGTATATAGGGTGCTTCTATCTACGCTATCATATGCCTTGGAAAAGTTCACAAAAAGGGAGTGGATGTTCTGTGCATACTCCCACTTTTTCTCCATTAATTGCTTGAGAAGGAAGATTTGATCGACTGTGCTACGGTTGTGTCTGAAGCCACACTGATAATCCCCAACAACACTTTATGCGAAAGGCTCCAGTCTGCTAAGCAACACGTAGGACAGGATTTTGTACGCAGTTGTCAGAAGAGCTATGCCTCGGTAATTGCCGCACTTTTCCGACTTCCCTTCTTGTGAATTGGGCATATGATTCCCAGATCCCATTCCTTTGGTTGGCGTTCTTCTTCCCAGATCCCCTTGTCTATAAAGACTAGTGATCATTTTTCTTGTAGATAAACCTGTTTTAAGATCCCTCAAAATCTTTATAAACATAAAAAGTAAGCTATTTTGAAAAAAAACTGTAATTATAAGTAGGTATGCCCATTCCTTCCATCCGAGCCTGGCATTACTTTATCTTTGTCTATCTAAATAGCTTAATAGTTATCTGTCTACAACGCAATAATAACTGAGCAATTAAAGAGAACTCAAATCATTTATTTTATTTCAGTCAAGATTTACAGAGCTGACAATGCTGTTTATCATACAGTGCTAGTTCACAAATTTGATTGTTAACAAATATTGCTTACAGAGAGCAGCTTGTATTTTGAGGTTCAGAGTACGAATTTAATTACAAAACTACAAACTACAGAATTGCTCAGACAGCCATATTATTGAAAGAAATAAAATTATCATGAGCATGCATTACGTTATTACTTAATAAAAAATTAAATAAAAATAAATATTTTTGGACATTTCATGCAGCGCTATCTAGCCCCAAACTAAGCAGAGCTTGTATTATGGGAACCAGATAACTGATAGAATACTTATCCACTTTTTTTTGTAAATACATACTTATCATACATAGAAAAACATCCAGACCCGGAACAAATATCTGTAGATCATGCAAACATTTGTTCCGCGGCGGGAATCGAACCCGCTACCTCCCGCGTCTCAGCCGGCTATTCGCCCACTGCGCCACGGAGGTCGTAATAAAACAAAATAGAATAAAAATTAAAATCTTAGAATATGGGCTTAACTTATGTTTATGACATTAGCGGTGAGTGGGTGTGTATGTTTGAGGTTATTATTATTATTTAAAATACTAAACATTAAATTGAAGGCTTTATGTAAAAGCTCTTCCCGACCAAATACAGCTCGAGTCGCAAAAATTCTTTGTTGTAATGAGTCTGGCTGAAAGGGTCTATATACCCTTACAACAACGAATTTATTTTTGTCTCAAATAATGATGATGATAGTGAATATTAGAATCTAGGGGTTTCCAAATTTGTCAGTCCGCATAATCGCAAATAGGCGGGTCCACACAGACCGAACCGCTTCGCGAGGAATTAGCCGCGCGAAGCAGCTCGGTCTGTCGACGTGCCTCGGCCGAGTACAGTAGACCTCGCTTCCCGAACCCAAAAAGTAATTTGTGCAACAAAATTAACGTAGAAAGTACAATTTTAAATCGAATTTCAGGTGCTTGAATTTTCTATTAGGCTTACCGAAGAGTATGTAGACTTTTGCGCAAAATATAGGTATAAGTTTTAGCGATTACTCGCGTTCCCTTGGTCCTAGGAGGTCTAATCTGGTGTCTACAGGTTCTTCTCGTAAAGGCGGAAAAGACTGCGTGGTCTGATTGGTATAG
Source organism: Philereme vetulata (assembly GCA_918857605.2). NCBI lineage: Eukaryota > Metazoa > Arthropoda > Insecta > Lepidoptera > Geometridae > Philereme > Philereme vetulata. The sequence continues at coordinate 1,444,761 of OU975459.1, read as the reverse complement.
GTAGGTATATTTTCCGAAAAAAGTCTAAAATAAAAATGCGTCGATAAATAACGCTTTAGCAAACCCCTCTTTTCCCCGCAGTCTCAAAATCGCAATCGACTAAAAAATTTAAAAGAAGCTTTTTTTGGCCAATCTCAAAACTGAGACCCTTCGCTCTCTCGGTCAATAAGTAGACACACTTATTCCAATACTATTTAAGGAGGATTAAGTAAACCAGAAACACTTACCTAATGTTAAGCTACAAACTGCTTGGAACCCCCTTTAAGTGTGACATTGCATTCATTGATTCTGACGTGATTCTGACGGGTCAACATTTCTGGGTACATCTATACTAATATTATAAAGAGTATAGGTTTGTATTTTTGTGTGTATGTTTGTAATGAATAAACTCAAAAACTACTGTGCCGATTTCAAAAATTCTTTCACCATTGGAAAGCTACATTCACCCTGAGTGACATAGGTTATATTTATTGCTAGAAAAGATTAGGGATCCCTACTAAAACTTAAGTAACGTAACCCAAGGTGTCAAAAGTGCCCTAAAACGTATTTCGTCGCATGCGCTGCGGAAACTATTGATGATAGAACAAAAGTATGTTCTACAATATTAAAGTACATATTTATAAATATCTGCTACTAATCTAACTTCGGGACCATATGTCCAACTATCATGGTTATGTCACAATAACCACTTTTTACATTTCAAAGTTGATAGAAATACCGACCAAAATTAGACCACACCACCATTAATACTTCTGTTTAAATCCTTATCCAAATAAATCATATTGTTTTTAAGACTGTTTCAATCCATATAGATTACTTTTTGAATTGTCATTACGAATTTATAATATTATAAAGAGGAAAGATTTGTTTGTTTGTTTGATTGTATTGAAAAGGCTCCGAAACTAATGGACCGATTTAAAAAATATTTCACTGTTGGGAAGCTACACTATCCCCGGGTGATATAGGCTACTTTTTACCCAACTGCGCAGAAGGAGGATAATGTTTTTATTGAAAAACTAAGCTGCGGATTGGTCAGCTAATTTAGGATTAAGCGAGCTCTTTTGATAACTCGTTGAAATCTCTTAAGACTTTCTATACTAAGAATAAACAAAGAGCTAACATGATTTATCAGTAGGCTAATGACGCGTACTTATGTTTGTTTAGCTCTGTTTGTTTTCGTCATAACTAGCATACCTTCATATTTCCGCAGTTTCTCGGTTGCGTAATTCTTTTACCCGTTTAGTGCACGTATGAAAATTGTGAAATATCCATCTATTATGCTTTCAGCGTTGGAATTTCTGTCGTTATGTCGGTACAAAGTGTCAGACGTACACTCTACGCTGGCGACAACCTTTATGGAAATTACGCCAGTTCTTATTAGGTTTGTAACTAACAGGCATGAGTGGAATTTAGGTAACTTAGCGTCATGCTTGTAATTAAATATATATATTTTCTTAGAGTGGTTACGCACTGCATCCGATCTGACTATAGAATAGTCTCTTCCAATAGAGTACATATTTTGGCCTAGCTTTGCATGTTCTCAAAATGATTTAGATATGCAATGTTTCTGATTCCAATTCATCCAAAAGGATTCCTGGGAAGATAAAATATCACTCGCCATGGAATCCAATGGACCACCACACACGGCGAAGATAATATATACATTTTAATCTTACATTGGATTGTATGGCGAGCGATATCAATGAAATATGTGAATGAAATAAAATGAAAAGGTATGTCCAGTTTACGAACAATAGACATTATGCTTACAAAGCTACTAATGTAACATATAATGATTCACCACAAGTGAAACGACCCGAAATGGGCATTATGTGAAAGTACCAACGTGAATGCATAAATGAATGATTTTTTATTATACCTTAGCGCGTGGACAGATGTCTACGGCACGGCGCCGCTACCGGCAGACGGCGCGGCGATCTGCCGCGGCACGATGCCGTTACATGGCAGCAACCATCGTTTCAAACATACAGTTTTGGTCTTTATTCCACGAAAGACGTATTATTCTGCTCCTGTTGCAAAGACAACGGATGAAGAAAAAACAGAATCAAAGAAAATATTCGGTGAATGTAAGCAACAGCAAAACATAAACTGCCGAGCGGTGCGCCGTGCACTGCACGGCACCGTGCCGCGGCACGACGCCGCGCCGTCTCCCGGTAGCGGCACCGTGCCCTTATACGGTGGCCGGTGCCGCAGCGTAGTCATGGTTCCACAGCCTTACAAGCTAGACACAACAGTTAAAAGAAATAAAAAAACAAATAGATGTAAGCATAACGGGCGGTCGTAGAGACTCCAGCTACTGTAGTCGCGTGTCATCTAACGCAGGTTGTAAGAAGCCTTATGATACAGTTTTAAATGGCAGGTAACGTAAGCGATTCAATAGAAAGTGCTAGTTTTCTAGACACAAGCCAGTAAGGTAAGTGGTTCTAGAGGCAATTTCTCTTATAAAGAAGTTTACAAATTCTGCACCACCTATCCGCTATTTTGAAAAGTCTTTCAATCAGTATAGCACGAGAGTGTTACGGTATACCTAGTATGGCATCAGCCCCGCTAGTTGTCATTCCATTAAAAATAAAGGATCTTACCACAAAAAGTATTTATCCTAAAAACATCTCTTTCAGTGCACAGGTCAGTCCTCTCTTCTCCTGAGTGTGATTTGCTGTCGAATCGTAGGGTTTACAGACGTATCACACCATCCACTAACACTGGGTTCGCGCAGCGGCTTGGAAATTTTATGAGACCACATGTCTATAATATAGTAGCCAAAAATTGCGACATCAAACGCAAGTCAATTTATGAGGCGAAACGTATGATTTTTAAATGGCTTGCATCACTAAGCTACGACCAAACTGAGGCAAAACTAAAAATAATTCATTAAAAAAACCCCCTAATTTTATCATATTTTTAATATTTTTACATTAACTTATTTATACTTAATATTATCTTATTTATACTTAATATTATTTTATTTTTACCTCTAACTAATTCTAATATTTATCACCTAACATATAATATTTATAACCTAATTAAATCTGTCAGTCGACCAACTTGTACGCTTTTTGTTCTGACTTTCCGAGCTTTGGTTTCCTCGATACAGGCTACGCCTAGTGAGTTTTGTAGTAATAATAAAATATTTTCATTTATTTTTTAAAGTTAAACATCCGCTAAACACTGTTTAAAACGTGTCACGTGTCGCGGCGCGGGCAGCTCTCCATTGAACGTGGTGCAAGGGAAGGTTGACGGCAAAAGAGCGCGTGGCAGATCGCCTATGAGTTGGACGGATCAAATAAAGGCTGCCATAGATGCTCCTTTGAACGAATGTGCCAAAAGAGCAGCGGTGCGAGAAGAGTGGCGAAGGGTAGTTAAGCGCGCCACAACCCTGACATGACGACCACGACCACTCTGCCAAGAGTGCTACGACTAAGAAGAAGAAACACTGTTTAAAAAAGTTCCTAAACAAAAGTTGGTAAGGATTTTTTAAACACACATTAAACTGTATTTATTTCTTTTTGTGGTAACAAGGAAAGCTTTTATAAATGGTATAACAATTAGGCCGGGCTGCTTGCATACTAACAGAATTAAGTTCGCCTATTATCATCATCAGTAGGTATCCGCAGCCTGACTATATCCACTGCTGAGTATAGACCTGCCTGAGCATGTGCCGTCCACCACGATCCTACGCTAGTCTGACCCATCGACGGCCCGCAACTGCCTATACAGTTTCTTTAATCGCATAGTACACTTTTTCTCTACAATTTTCTATCTAACAGAATGGTGGCCAAGTTGTAGCCCAATCACTCTCGCCGACCCAGAGCAAGTCTGGTTCTTCAGTGGAAATATCAGCCTATGTGTATACACCGTAATCACATCAATGTGCAGATATTCAAAAGCTAATTACAGTGATGAGACGACGACACCCCGAGACAGCAAGGTCGGCCTTGGAGCGTAACCCTCATTTTACATCACTTATTACTGGGTGTCTAGTTATTTTCGTATTATGTAATTTACTAGTCTAGGGTTTTGAAATGAAATTTGTTACTATGCTAGGAGATTGAGTCTGCATACTTTTCATCATGTGTGTGGGTACAGATATTTTAATTTTCTCATAAAAAAAAAAGATCGTTGATCATATTATACGAAAACTTCTGAGCTTCTCATAAAACAATCAAAGATGGAAAAAAGAAGAAAGCCGAGAAAGAGAAAGGCCATATGGGAGAAGATAGCACTGTCATCTGTGTTCGGTTTTAATTGTATTTGTTTTTTGTTCAAATAAATAAATTGAAATTGAATAGAAATCTCGTAAAAGATGATAAAGAGAACTCTTTAAAAACAATGCCTCAAAATATTAAGAGGAAACACCAAGGGCTAGAGAATTGAAAAATAAGTATTTGTAAAATCTATTGCTGTCGCGCAGTATGGCGCAGTGCCCGAACAAGCGCGATAGAGACCACTGCAGCTTGGACCGAAAATACCTATTAAAATTACACAAAATCAACGATTCGCAGTCCCCTGATTCCTTTTCCAAAACTTGACCGATTTAACTACTTTCTTCATTATAAATTAAAGATAGGCTTTGACCGTGTTCCTATGTTTTCCTTTTTTTATATAATCTAGTCAAATTTGTTTTTTGGATGTTTGAACACAGCGGAAAATCTGACAAATTTTAACGTTTTTGAATGATCATATATAATAATAATAATAAATATTGCTGGACATTTCACACAGCGCTATCTAGCCCCAAACTAAGCAGAGCTTGTACTATGGGAACCAGATAACTGATAGAATACTTATATACGTTTTTTTTTTTGTAAATACATACTTATAATACATAGAAAAACATCCAGACCCGGAACAAATATTTGTAGGTCATGCAAACATTTGTTCCGCGGCGGGAATCGAACCCGCAACCTCCTGCGTCTCAGCCGGCTATTCGCCCACTGCGCCACGGAGGTCGTCAATATATCTCAGTATATCTCTTTTAATAATCAATTTATGAAAAAAAGGAAAACATAGGGACATGCCAATTGTGGCCATAGATCTAAAAAAAAATATTTCTGTACTGACATTATCCAGGGAGGAAACAGGGACGTTTGTATGGAAAAACGACCCTTGTGTTTCCTCTTAAAACGCCGTTTGCGAAGGATCCCATATTGTAGTCTCTGGGAAAACCTCGAATCCCTTCCGATCATCCCACAAACTAAATAAATCTTCGCGGAACCCGCTCCCCTAACAGAGGGTTGCAACGGGTTGGAAAATATCATTGATAGGTACATCTCGTCTCCTGATTATAACTTTTACCCCCAGGCTATCCATTCAAGTTAAATCAATGTTACTAATCTCATCAAATACGAAACAAAACGAAGATTACAATACTAACAATCTCAAAGTTTGGGAACAGTTCCGAATACCTGTCAATCACGCACGGCTGAATGTTTTGACGTGCATCACCAAATACCTAAGGAGCTTTTCACACAACGACATTTTGTGGCGATTATCATCTTAGGCTGAAATCACCATATTCTAGGTCTTATTAAATTGTACTTAGGTTTTATGATTACTAAGTAATGCGTATTGATCGAGCGAAGCGAGATCTCCAAATCAACTTGGGCAAATCGGCGAAGTATGTACGTATGTTTGTTTGTCCGAGGATAACCTTCGAACTGTTTATCCGATGATCGTGAAATTTGTACCTTTTTTATTTGTTATCCCAACGTTTCGGCCGTGTTGCAACAGTCATGGTCTCGGGTTGACTGGAGTACTTGGAGCTACCGTCGGGAAGTGTGGGTAGCTGCAACAACTACCCTCACTTGGTCTTCAGAATTAGAAATGTCCTGTTCATATTACAACACACTACACTAACCGTTATATACGCACTAAGTCGACCGATTACGACGCGCACACCTAGCAATTACCGGGTTCCAGGACGCTGAGAGTCTATAACCATCTTCCCGATTGAAATTTGGAAATTTCTTGATTTCAATCGCTTCACGAACTATTCTCTTGTAATAATGGCGTTCACTAGAGAGAACCTTGGGATCATGAAGTTCAATTCAATGATTCGGTCCCGAGTCTACCAGATGCTCTGCTATCGCTGACTTGTTTACCTGGCGATTTTTGACAGCTGCGATATGCTCTTTGACACGCTCGGCAATGGTACGTTTGGTTTGCCCGATGTAAGAGCAGCCACAGCTACAGTCTATCTTATAAACACCAGGCATCTGCAGAGGTATAACATCCTTTGGAGTCCGTAAATGCTTTTCCATCTTTGAGAGAGGAGTGAAGACCGGCTTGACTGAAAACCTCTTCAACACATTTCCAATTTTATCCGTCACCCCCTTCAAGTAAGGCAAAAACGTTGGCTTTCTACAGGCCTCCGTTGGTTTTTCACTGTTCGTGCACCTTGGCTGCCGTCTACTTACATATCCGTTGGATGTTAGAACCTCTTGAACATGGGCCAGCTCACTCTCCAGATTTCAGGGTCACAGAGATCGTAAGCTCTGTTTGTTAACGACGAAACAACAGATTGCAAATGGAGAAGGTGGTGGTGCGACGCAGCGTTCAAATAGCGGTCACTGTGTGTTGGCTTTCCGTAAACAGAGTGCTCCGTAATCTGGTTTCACCATAACTTTCACATCAAGAAAAGCTAATACCCAGGATAAACTCCCGTTACCTGTAATTTGAATGAATCAAGGTCAAGTAAGTTGGTTATGCATTTCGTGGCACTATTTTGATAGTCAAAGATTACAAATAATATTTTTTTTTGTTTTTATAGGACGCTCGCGAGATCTCAGTTCGGGGCGAACCACTAGTACCTAATAAATTTCTTCGGTCTGTCCCCCACCCCAACCATCACCGCGTCTTGCCAGATGTCCGATACCATAAGCTATACTAGTTCAGTATTCCGCCAGGGGTGCTGTACTATACACTGATTTGATCTAGTCGCCATACATCTAGGTATACCTAATTGGAATTCAGCTGAAATTCATCGATTTTCGTATACGATAGCTATTACAAGATTTGTTTCTTACGACTGCTCGTAATATGGAGGAATCTGTACATCTATCAATAAAATGAATAAATAAAAAAGCATTTTATGTCTTACAACTATAAAGTACATGTTTACTATAATGATGAATTATTTTAGAATAAGTAATTTTTATACTAGTTAATAACACTGACAAGACTGCCAGGCTGAAGTGGGACTGGGCGGTCACGTCAGTCGTATGGTCACAAACAAATGGGCAACAGTCGTCACACAACGGGTGCCTGCAGATGGGCGTCGAAGCCGGGGCAGGCCGAGGAAGCATAGGCGTGACGACCTCGATGCATTCCAAGATGGCTGGTGGGACGTGGCGAGTGATCGTGACATGTGGAGGGACAGGGGGGGAGACCTTTGCCCAGCAGTGGGAAAATAAAGGTTAATAAAAAATACTAGTTAAAACTTACTTAATAATAATAACTCGCCAATATTTTACCTATTTATACGATACTATGAGTATGTACTTATACAGATTGTGTTCACATCTTTTTATAGAAGACTAGCTGTTGCCCGCGACTTCGTACGCGTTACACTACTAAATGTGTAGGTAACCTAAGAAATAAAGCTAAACTCGCTGTTGCAACTTGACACCCCATTTTTATCCCATGGGACCTGATGTATGGGATAAAAAGTAGCCTATGTGGTAATCCAGGTTATAATTTACGTACATAGAAAATTTCATCGAAATCGGTTCAGCCGTTACGACGTGATTGAGTAACAAACATATAAATAAACAAACATCTAAACTTTCGCATTATAATATTAATGGATGTTTGATACAGCACCTGATGGCATGTAGTCCAGCAGCCACCGGCTGTATTTTTTAGTGACTAATAACAGGCTGAATCTTCGTGAGAAGGTTCCGTTCGACGAGACACCTAAGGTTTATCCTCTGAAAATTCTCGATAGAGGTAGCTAATGTAGAGCGCAGGTATAAAACATGTCGATTCGGTGGTGTGTCAAAATTCTCTGAATAGCAGTAAGTTTTTTTTTCATATTGCGGTCATTGGACGATAAACTCGAAAAAACAATTGTCCTACAAAATGGGTGGTATGACTGGAGCGTCCTACACTCCGAATATGTCCAAATAACGAGGTCATCAAAATTATTGATAGCAAGTTGATTTTTTGTATGCAGCTATAATAAATATTTGTACAATCAAATGGCCACATAGTCCTACAAATGTAGTGGTACGGTTTTCCAGTCCTACGTGTAGAAGTTGTCCATTCCACAGTAAGACTTTTTTTCATTAATAACAACAGAATTTTAATTTTTTTCCGATCGGGAATTAAGTGTAGAACACAATTTTATCACTGTCCTACACAAACAATGGTATGTATACCATTTTTTTATATAGTATATTATATATCTTATACGTCTGAAAATTCTCGATAGAGGTATCTCTATCGAGAATTTTCAGAGGAAACCCCTTGGGCGTCTCGTCGAACCGAACCTGCTCATGAAGATTCAGCCTGTTACTACTCACTAAAAAACACAGGCGGTGGACTAATGTCCACCGGCAACAGCCGGGTGGAGAAATAATCCACTGTAGTGCCTAGAACATGATTTTAGATGGGGAAGGATTGCCCAGGGCCTTATACAATTCTTTCAACTTAATCAACCTTAATCCGAGGGTTAGTCGCAAATAGTCGCAATGTCTTCATCGTTTAGAGCGAGTGCAATAATTTTTCCGAATAGAAAAATCCGTTTATTTGCGAACAATCGGATTGAAAGATTTGGTACATCCTACCAGGCCAGCACGGCTCTGCTCTGTATAATGAAGTGACAAAGAGCCGCGGTTCCGAAATAACCAGTATCACAGATTGATGGACGACCGTGGCCCCTACACCAAGCACATTAGACAAGTATTAAAAACACTCGGTACGTTTAAAAATAGCGGGAACATTAAAAGGCTGGAGGCGGCGATTCGGTTCATTAGCGACGAGAATAGACCCGGATATCTGTTGTGGGATAGCCGGATATGTAGCAGATTGGAACTGTCTACTGTTCATTAAAATATATAGGAAAGTGTTATGATACGCTGACAAAAATATTGCTCACAGGAATCTCTTCCCCTTTAACTTTTTATCCGCGCGGATTAGAGCAAATTTGTGTCTGAACAGAGAATGTACACACGGCTACACATCAAGCTATATACGTCCAGTATAATCTGACCTCACATTGTGTAGACTTTTCGTTGAATGAGAGGTCAGCTTATACTGGAAATGTATAGCTTGATGTGTAGCCGTGTGTACTTATTTCGAATAAATGTACTAATTTGAATAAAAAGTACCTTATGCAGTTAGCAGGTCACAAACTGCTTTTCAGCTTCCTCTTAAACACACTACGGTCTGTATATAGAACTGAACTCAAAACCGAGACTCCAGCATTTCTGGCAGTTATTTTACTGAAAACTGGCAAAACTATATAGGCTTGAGCGTTCTCAAAATTAAATATTGTGCCAGAGTTTAATATTATATTGCGAATTTTGAAATTGAGTAATCGTAAGAAGCAAGTAAGCTACGCAACCAGGCAAGCAAACGAGACGGCTAGCCTAGATAGATAGAAAACGCTTTATTGTAAATCACAATTAAGAAGCCGGCGAACCCCGAGCGCAACTTCAATTCGGCCGCGTCAAAAACTTCGGCCTGAATATCGCTATCCCTGTTTAGTGACGAAGTTTAGCCACCCAGAGCGACAGTGATAGCAATAGATCGATTCTAAATTTGATTAGATTTAGACTGTCTTCCGTAATACTAAAAATGATGACTGAAAACTTGTTGTATTTTTCTCATTGTGTTGTTATTCTGTCACTAGACGATATAATATATGTTCCCATGACTAGGATACGTAAGATGTTATTGTTTTTAATACGAAACAATTAGGTTGAAAACAGGTTTTTTATGACGTAAAAAAATGCAGAATGCGAGACGCTTCTATTTCATTTTAGGTAAGTATTTTGATCTAATATATGGTTGGGAACCTAGATAAATACTATTCAAATTAAAATAATACCGTATTAGGGTAGAAATATGCTCCAATTAGAAATCATCTTGGTAGTACGTGTTGTATGGGCGATTGTCTCTCCGGTGTCCTTAAGTAAATTATAAAACATTTTTTTTTCCTAACCAATATCGTCCCACTGCTGGGCAAAGGTCTCCCCTAAGTCCCTCCAGCATCCCAATCTGACGCTATATATCACAATAAATAAAAAAATATAAAACAAATAACAACACACGCAGAAATACTCCTGCGTCTCAGCCGGCTTTTCGCCCACTGCACCACGGAGGTAGTTATATAGTATTATTAATATAATTACATTAAATTAATATAAAAACAGAATTATAGCGGCTGTAAAGAGGCCTATAGCCATTATAAGATTGACTTTTGCTCAAAATAGTAAATATAAGAATGAGAAGATCAGATCTAAAGATAGTAGTGATACCTACAAAAAATTGATATAAGCGATTCAACACGAATTTTTATTGTGGCTTAAAAACCTGCATAGTAGATCACAAAACAGAATCTCTGACTAAATAAACCCACTTTTAACTCTGTATCTTGGATATTGGGAACTACATTTCAATTCTCTAAACTATTACTAAAATTTCTATTTTATTGATTATTGTTTTTATCTCATTATTTTAGGATATTTTATTTATTTGTTGTTACTTTGTTTTTTGTCTATGCAAGTAAATATTTCCCTTCAGCTGGTCTACACAGAACTGCGCTAGAGTTGTCATGCTGTGTACACATGCTTTGGGATACAATCTAGGTCTAAGAGTTGATAACTATATTTTGTATCTGATTGTATTCTGTTTTGTGTGCCATAATAAAATAACAAAAATAACAAAAAACATGTTCTTTTTACAAGGACCTGTATTAGTGGGTGATATTTTGCAGTCAAAATAGTCTGTGGTGGTTTAGCTAAATTGCAAACAAGGCGTTCAATAGTTCACTTGTAAATTATGACTGCAATTATGATTCCTGACTGTAACTTATATGTATAGAGTTAAAAGTGAATGATCTTTGACCTACAGTGATGTTTAATAACATTAACCTAGGATCCAGCATTCATCTTAATATCAACAACACACATTAACACCATGCATAGGTTAATTCAAGAGATAATGTTATCAGAATTAATATTGTAACCTACCTACTAATTGTGTTGGTGAAGATAATCTACATGTTTATTAGATTTTGAACTTGGTATAACATATTATTTTCAGCAATAAATTAAGTACCCGATTTTAAATATCCCTTAGGTTATTAATTCATTATAAAAAAAAACAAGTATATAAGTATTCTATCAGTTATCTGGTTCCCATAGTACAAGCTCTGCTTAGTTTGAGGCTAGATAGCGCAGCCTGTGTGAAATGTCCAGAAATAATTATTATTATAGGTACACAAAACCATTGTCAATAGATTTTGATGAAAAACTTAATCTGACAATCATTACAATCATTAGGCTTCTTGCCGTACCCTCGAGCCGTACTGTATCCCGTGCTAACTCCCCGCTGCCTCGCACACTCACCGCCCTCAACAAACTCCTAGATGCCAACCCTGAATGCGATGTGTTTGCTGACTTGCAGGCAAATGGCTAATTATTAAACTATGCCCATCAGGTTATTCGCTTTTTGACAGATGGAACAAGTAATTGTAGCAACGTAACAGTTTAATCGGTAAGTGGGCTTGATTATCGCTTTTTCTTGTTAAATACGGTAAAGTAAAAAGAATTCGTTGAAGTGGCTTTGCTGACATTTAAATCAATTTTGTATGACCTGTCAAAAAACAAATACCTAACCTGGTGGACACTGTATACTTAATAAAAGCCAGTTATCTCATATTTTTTGGTATTATAACTTAGCATATTATTGCATTTGACTTACCTATCACTTGCCTTGCCAGCTGATAAGCCTATTTTCATAGCAATTTTTTTTTTTTATATAATAATAATAATAATAATCCTCCTAGCCGATTTCGGCTACAGAGACTTGACTTTGTGATTATTGGCCTAGGTGTTTAGCCTGTATGTGGCTGATGTACCCTATTTTTGCGCTAAAAGTCCGGTTACAATGAACACAAGTTAAGGCGCCATTAATGTAGTTGTAATTGATATTAGCCGGCGGTCGACTTTTAAGCTGATCTCGTTTTAAGTCTAGTTCTTGCCTCCTTTCTTCTTCAAACTCGTACACTTTGTCCTGAACATGACGCCTCCATTCAGGTCGTTTTTCAGCGAGAGCCTCCCAGCGCGACGGATCGATACAACACCTCTTCATGTGCCTCTTCTGTACGTCTTTGAAACGTAGGAACTGACCTCCGCGTTTCCGCTTACCATGTTCTAGTTCACAGAAGAAAATGCGTTTCGCCCTTCGCTCATCAGACATCCGAGACAGGTGCCCGCACCAACGCAGCTGACGCCGCATCAAATATGCCTCTATGCCACAGACATTAGCCCGTCGTAGAACATCGGTATTACGGACCCGATCCGACCACTTGATGTTAAGAATGTCGCGGAGGCATTTCAGATGGAATCTGTCTAACGTGCGTATGTGTCTGCGATACAGGCACCATGTCTCTGACGAGTACAAGATGTTAGGAAGTACAATAGCCATATACACCTTAATCTTGGTACTCAATTTGATGTTATGGGAGCGAAATACCTGGACTCGTAGTTTACCAAAAGCAGCCATAGCGGAGCCAAGTCTGCTGTTGATCTCCGAGTCAAGGTCGCATTTTGTTGTTATGCTGCTTCCCAGATATCTGAATGTATCGACCTGTTTTATGGGCTTTCCATCGATTTGCAGATTCAGTGGAGCTTGGTTAACAGTGTCCATGGCCATCACCTCTGTCTTTGTAATATTAATTTTGAGGCCAAATCTACAGCACGCAGCGTCAAGCCGAGTCATCAAGTCCTGGAGTCCCTCAGAAGATTCCGCAACGAAACATAGGTCATCAGCATACATCAATTCGGTAATGAGGTCATACGATACCTTTGTGTGCGCTTTTAACCTAGCCAGGTTAAAGATACTGCCATCTGTGCGAAAACGTATGCGGATCCCTTCGGTGTTGGCTTGTAAAGTCTCCCTCACGACAACGGAAAAGTACAGAGCAAAAAGAGTGGGTGCTAATACACAGCCTTGTTTTACACCACAAGTGACAGGGAATTGCTCTGTCTGCTCACCATTGACGGTTACGCAACAAGTCATGTTGTCGTGAAGAAGTCTTATCAAGCGTATAAATTTGTCGGTGCAACCAAGTTTCGAAAGCACAATCCACAAAGCTTCGCGAGGTACACTGTCAAAAGCTTTCTCCAGATCAACAAAACAGAGAAACAGAGGTTGACACTGTTCCCTGCTTTTCTCTTGCAGTTGTCTAAGAGAGAATATGGCCTCGCATGTGCCGCGATTGGGTCTAAACCCAAATTGCGTTTCAGGCAATATACTTTCAGAGAGCTCCATAAGACGATTTAAGAGTACTCTGGCAAAAGTTTTTCCTGGAGTAGACAGAAGTGATATACCCCTATAAGAGTTGCAAACAGATCGATCACCTTTATTTTTATACAAAGAGCAAATTAGTGATACGCCAAAACTAGGAGGAACGAACTCCATTTCCCACATGCGCTGGAAAAATTGCCAAATCTTGTAGTGCAACTCATCTCCGCCATATTTTAATAGTTCTCCTGGTATGTTATCGATGCCGACAGCCTTATTGTTTTTCTGCGCTTTGATGGCGATGATAACTTCCTCAAGAGAAGGAGGCTGATCCAGATCTACGGCTTGTGGTAAGGCAGGAAGTGATGCTAAATAGTTTATGTCAGCAGAACGATCCACATTGAGTAAGCTGTTATAGTGTTCTGCCCAGCGAGTAAGAACTTCTCCTTTGCTTACCAGGAGGGTACCTGAAAGTGATTTCAGTGGTACGTTTACTCGATGTGGACTTCCTACTAACTTTTTAATCTCGTTAAAGAAATCGCCGAGTCTATTCGAATCAGCAAGCCACTGAATATAGCGAACCTTGTTCAGCCACCACTCATCTTTTGCGTTTCGAGTTAGTCTCCTTATTTGGCTCGTACTCTCCTTTATTTTTTCAGAAGCAGTTGTCTGATTTCCCTTTCGAAGGAGCTGGCGGTGTTTTTCTAGGGCGACTGTCAACGTATTATCATTTTCGTCAAACCAGTCTTCACAGACACGAGGTTTTTGGCCTAAGATCTCAGTAGCCGCATTGATGGTATTTGTAGTTAACAGTTTCCAGCCCTCGTCCAACTGTTCATCTTCGGGGTGTATGCCTGCTGTAAAGGTATTGACAGCTTCCCTGTAATTTGCCAATATTTCAGCAGACTCTAGCTTTTTCAGATGAAGACAGTTAGGCTTAGCCCTGCGAGGTCTACGGCAAGGGCTAAGACGCAAAAATAGTTTTGTAACAACAAGTCGGTGATCCGACCAACAGTTTGCGCCCCTCATTACTCTCGTTACTTTGACATCCGCTATATCCCGTTGACGGACTATAGCATAATCAATAAGATGCCAATGCTTGGACCTTGGGTGCATCCAGGTAGTTTTGTATTTATTTGGGAGTCTAAACATGGTATTGGTAATACCCAGATGAAATTGGGAACAGAGGCTTAGTAACAGTTGCCCATTACTGTTCATGTTACCAATGCCATGTCGCCCTATCACCCGAGGCCAAGCTTCAAAATCACGTCCGACGCGAGCATTAAAGTCGCCAAGAAGCAAAACTTTCTCACAGCGCCGGATTTTAGTCAGCACTTCTGACACTTCCTCATAAAATTTGTCCTTGACGTCATCACTTTTGTCGAGTGTTGGCGAATATACGCTGATAACATTTAAGTATTTATTGTTTCGAAGATGGAAACGTAAGGACATGACACGATCAGAGATAGCAACTGGATGTTCTTCCAACTTAGAGGCTAAAGTAGTTTTAATAGCAAAGCCTACTCCTGACCGTCTAGGCTCAGAAGCTGGTGTGCCTTTCCAGAAGAAAGTGTACCCACCACCACGTTCAACAAGCTCACCTTCGTCAGCTAGATGTGTTTCGCTGAGAGCGGCTATGTCGACGTCATAGCGTTTGAGCTCGCGAGCCACAATGGCGGTTTTACGTTCTGGGCAGAGGTTGTTGGGTCGGTCTAAAAGAGTACGTACATTCCACGCACCAAAAGTCATATTCATCTGCATGTTTTTAGATTTATTCTTATTGCGAGGAATGAGCGTTTGTTTGGGGCACCTTTTCTAGCCCCCTCCCCGGCTGAGCGAGGAAAGCAGTGCCTCTCTAAATAAAGCTGCTTTGTCTCAAAGAGTGCTGCCGAACCACACTGTCACCCCGATGCAGTGCTAGAGCGACCACTCTCCTCTCCTTAGGCCACCCGTGTCCAGGTATTAGACCAAGCCCAGGACTTTTTTAAACTCGGAATGACAAAGCCAAGTCAGATGCGCAGGATATATTAAGTTGCATAAGTGTGCGCGCCGTACACAGATGCACCCTCTCCTCCTTACTCCCCTTGACCCAGTGGAACGGAGAACCGCTACGACTGGAAGGGAACAGGACGCAGTATCTGGCAACGATAAAAACTCCTATCGCTACCTTCAGGCCTTCTACAGTTGCCTGGTTGCCTCGCCACTTGAGGTGGATTGCGTTGACGCCGAAGCAACGAGCACTAGCACGGGGAGTGACCGTGCCGACTCGAGGGCCGAAACACGCCGTTGCTACAACAAAGTGTTTCGGCACTCGAGCCCCCCTCTACCAGCCTAGGTTCCTAAGGTGTGGCCGCTGCATGCTATAGCGGCGACCACTAACGACGACCGAATGCGCGCCGCGCGATCTGAGGAGCCTTTTATAGGCGATGTTGCCTCGACCACTAACGACGATCGAATCTTCGTATATTCAACGGGCAGCGTAACGACGCCCCAGAGACGTCCGCACTGTACGACGGCTCGAGCACGACTCGTTTTTTTTATATATTTATATATAAATTATATATTTATTTATAAATTATATATTTATATAAATTATATATATATATTATATATAAATTATAAGATAGACCAGGATAGGACAAGATGACCAGGATCTGCATTGATTGTAAACAAAATCTTTAGTGATTCACTGCATTCTTCAGCCAGGTTGCAGTGTCAATAAAATAGGTCTACAAATATAAATAAATAGGGATTGTATTCATATTTATTATTTTTATCAAATTTATAAATAAAATTGATTCAGATTACCTATAAGTATTTTCACTGTCATTTATTACTCCCAAAATATTGTTAGCAATTAATCTATACCATTATTATAGAGGTAGACGGGGTAATCTTAGAAACTGCTGAACCGATTCTGAAATTATTTTACTGATACAAATTTACAACGTCCTGGAGTGATCTATAATTTATTTTGATAAGAATCTGTGCGAATCTGGAGGTGGCCAGAGCTAGTAACAAATCTGACCTTGCAATATGTGTTTTGCGTCGACTTTAGTTGTACGAACTTAAATTAAGTATAAAAAAATAAACAAAACAACAAACATTACATTGACAAACACAAACAGACTTTATCTGCATTTTTAATACATTCCACTAGTTATAAGAACAAATATCAGTTGTAGGTAGCTCGATGGATACATTTCGCAGTGCAGTTCCAATGGCTGAGCATAAATTCTGCAATTTTTTCCTTGACCCACTCAGCATCTACCTATCACTGTTTGATTAAGTTAGGTAGGTATTCATTATAACTGAGCACAAACAGTGCTTTAACTGGACAGTACTTACTGTAGGAGACCAGTTCATGCCTTCATCACACCCTGGCATAGGACACTATGGGAGAAGACTAGGGCTTTAGCATAAATTTTGTTTGTATGTTGTGGTATGGTCTATCATAGGTGAGAATCTGGTACTCATTGTTCCTGATACCCACAGTTCAGGGACTCCTCGTGTGAAATTGTATGTATAATATAACATAAAAAGATGATTTTATTTTATGCAGCTTTGCATATGTGGTTTGTTAATAAAAAGAATAGTAGCCTATGTCTCAATCTAGGTCATAATCTATCTATATACCAAATTTCATCAAAATCAGTTCAGTCATTGATGTGAATGTAGGGTTTATTCATCAAATATCTGTACTGATAACCTAAGCACTGATAAGCCCTAGGATATTTTTTCTAGATTAAAGGATGGACTGGCTCACAGCTGCAGGGTATGGGTGTAGAAGAAAATAGTCTAACTAGGGAGTCATCACCATGTGAGATCAGTAAACAGAAAAGTAGAAATGTACTGTGTAAGGTCTAGAAAATTATAAGTGTGTGTGTGGATATTTGCATTTGAGGAAAAGATCCATACCTAATCAATAGCCCTACTTAAAAGCATTAGGACAATAAAAACAAATCCTACATCTACCATGCTAGCTATGCTATAGAGACCACATAAAGACTGTGGTTTGTTAGGTTGAAGATCATAATGTTAATCTCATTAAATTGTTCCATAAAAATAAGCTTACACACAGAAAGTTTATCTTAGCAATGACATAAGAATTTCCTTTTTTATTTGTATATTCCAAACATAAATCAGCATATTGAGCCCCGTGGTTCAGGTTACTATATATGTTTATGAAATAGCAAATATTTGGATAGATTGTTTTAGTGGTTATGCTAAATAACATTAAGTTTGCATACCTATGCATTATTTTACTCAAGCAAATATTATTTTTTCTCCTTCTACTTCTATGTTAGTCCCAAAACTGTATGATGTGAGTAGGTGAATTTTTATTGATTGATTCTATGTTATCTGAATCATTGTATGGTTTTAGCAGTCGTTTTTTTTTATCTTCTACAAAATAAAACTCAGGTTTCTGTAAAATCCTAGAATGTGCTGGTTTGTGGTATAAACATAAAAATTCTTATAATTAAATAATTTAAATTGTGGTAAGAACAATAAGATTATTTGCTTAGATATTTATTTAATAAAACAGTTAGTGAATAGTAAAGTCTGCATGAAGTCTCATATAAAAACTAACAATTGGTCCTAGGTATTTGGACAAGTTTTTAAACACACCTCAGCCTAAACACACTCAAAAGTCAAGCTGTTCAACACTGAAGTCCTAGAAGGCTTCTCTCCTGCAAGTATGTCCTGACAACAGAACTGTCAAGTAAACCTGACTGACCTGAGGTAAGTTGGCAGCGATCTGGCGGTGCAGTGAGTCCCGCTCCTTCTCCACCTCCTTGAGCCGCAGCTCCGAGTCCCCGAGGCGCTCCTGTGTCTCCCGCAAGCTCTCCACCAGCTTGTCTCGTTCATCCAACATTGACACCATCAACTGCTCGAAGTTCGCATCCTCCCCCGACAACTGCGAACTCCTCTGGCTGATACTGTCCTCCGATATCGTGGGCATCACGTCGCACATCATATTCCACATTTTAATTTAACATCAAACCAGAATACTTATCGTACACGACACCGAAAAAACACTTCGATCACCGTTCTATTACATAGGTTCCGGCACAAATGTTACCTAAATCTAGCGCACGTAACGCAAGAAATTAAATTCACATTGTAAAAATATTCGTCCAAGAGTTTAGTCAACAATTTTGGATACATTCTAGTTCATTATTTAGAAAGACACACCTAAAAATTGTACTCCTACGATTCATACTATCATGAGCGGCATGTCTGCCATCTTGGAATGGAACGTCAATCAGATCCAAAGATTAGAAAGTTTGAACTATGCAAAAATCAGATAGGACAGCCTGATAATACTAAAAAATGGTTGCATTAGTATTTTTCAAACTTTCGCGATCACTTAATAAGTACATAATAAGTACCTACCTACATAATATTTACTGATTGATTATTGATTGATGGAGCGGACATGGGTAGACCGGTGGCACCGGTTTTGGCTAATAACTGGATGGAACATTTTGAAACTCAATTAGAGCTCATTGTATAAAGCTATGAAAGAGATACGTGGATGATGCCTGTTGCATAATGAAAGGAAGTGAACGGGAAATTGAAATATTTACTATAATATTTAAACTCCATTCACCCAAAGATGCAGATCACTCATGAGGAAGGAAATCAATGGAAAATAACAGGACTAGTGTTAAATTTCCAAATTTCCGTCGTGAACACGGCTATAAATTTTTGGCGTCCTGGAATCCGGTTATTGCTAGGTGTGCGCATCATGATCCTTCGTCTCATTGCGTAGATACTGTTAGATTCGTGTGTCGTAAATTATGAACGAGGAAATTTCTAATTCTGAAGACCAAGTGAGGGTAGTTGTTGCTGCTGCAATCACTTCTCGACGGTAACTCCAAGTACTCCAGTCTACCCGCGACTACCACTGTTATAACACAGTCGAAATTTTACACAAAACTTTCGTGATTTATTCAATCATTATTATAAATACGGGATTTATCACGTACCGTTCTATCGGTGTTTCGACTGACACAGTCGAAACGTCCGTTGGTATAACAAATAAAAAAGGTACATACGCGATAAATACCTGTTTAATGACGGGTTTCTAATCCGTCGGTAGCTGACTATGATTTGTATCTCCTTGAAAAAGTGACAAACTTTTGATACGTTTTCAAGAAGAAACAAGTCGTAGCTGGTTACCAACAGATATGGGAACTCGCCATTCAGTGGTTACATTGACCAATTTACGTACTGAGTACTGACAGGTTGTAGACAGCAGAATACGCATTACTTTTTATACTATAGACCAGAGGCTCCCAAACTTTTTTTTGCATAGACCACTTTCTAAATTTTGCTGCTTCCAGTGGACCTGCAGCTAAATTTCTACCATATTCCCAGTCGATAAAAAAGATTAGATCTAACTATAGAAATTTGCGTTGCGGCAAAGTTCCAACCACGAGCTTCTTAAAATATTATCTGCCTACATTGATAGATGAAGTCAAGCCAACATTTTAGCTCTTCACTATCGAAACCAGATAAATTTTCGTGGACCCCGCTTACGAATTGTGAACCCTCATTTTTTTGTCAAGCCAACGTAGACCCCAGTCGAGTCTCCCGTGAACCCCTGGGGGTCCACCTGGACCACTTTGGGAATCAATGCTATACTGCCTATATGTATATACTACTACTATATGTATATGTAGGAGAAAAAGCATTAGTGACAAATTTTGTGAAATTGAGTTACATACATTCCCAGGCTTAGCAAAAAAAATGTGATTTTTTTGTCTAGGAATGTTGGCGATGTCTCCCATAGAAACCAAGTTAGACAAGCACAAGTGCATTAAATTTTCTCAAAAGTACTTCCTGTTAGACAAAGAAAAAACATAACCCTGAAATCAGACGCAGAAAACGTCTTAAGGGGACACCGGAGGGACAATCGCCCATACAACACGTACTACCAAGATCATTTCTAATTGGAGCATATTTCTACCTTAATAAGGTATTATTTTAATTCAAATAGTATTTATCTAGGTTCCCAACCATATATTAGATCAAAATACTTACATACCTAAAATGAAATAGAAGCGTATCGCATTCTGCATGTTTTTACGTCATAAAAGACCTGTTTTCAACCTAATTGTTTCGTATTAAAAACAACATCTTACGTATCCTAGTTATGGGAACATAGATTATATCGTCTAGTTACAGATTAACAACACAATGAGAAAAATACAACAAGTTTTCAGTCATCATTTTTGGTATTACGGAACACGGTCAAAATCTAATCAAATTTAGAATCGTTCTATTGCTATCACTGTCGCTCTTCGTGGCCAAACTTCGTCACTAAACAGGGATAGCGATATTCAGGCCGAAGTTTTTGACGCGGCCGAATTGAAGTTGAGCTCAGGGTTCGCCCGTGCGTTTAGTAACCACAAATGATTTTTTTTTTGGTATGCGATTTGAACGAAATGATCGACTTCTATTATAAAAAGCATAACATTAAATATTGAAGATGTTATTTTGCTAAGTCTTAGCAAAATAAACACAGATGTGAATAAATGCTTTTTCTTTGTAGTGCTAAAAACAAAATACAATAATTTTCAGAAACTAAATAAGCATATGAACAAAGTTATGAGTCTTCTGATTCGTACAAGTAATATATGTTTTTCTTGCTTAGTAGCAAACGTAATAATATGAACTTGATATGTTTTTCAATACATTTCTTTGTAAGTTATGTTATTTTAGCTTCGTAGTTTCCCCCGCCTCTGTGAAGAAAATCTTACCAAAGCAGGAAAACCCAGGCTAAGAAAAAAACGAAGTACTACAGTAATAGAAAAGGCGGAGGGGAAAATTGAACATCAGAAATCTAAACACCAAGTAATTAATACCGGAATGCATCGTTGTCGGAAACGTTGCGCTAAAAGTATTTAAGATCCTATTCGCGAAGACATAAATAGAATTTTTTGGAGTCTCACATGGCGTGAACAGAAAGTTTTTATCGCTGAACGTATAGTATCTAAGGAACCGACACGTAGAAAGAAGGAGGAGGCCTCAGTAACTTATAAAAGAAAAAAAAACTTTGGAATTTAAGAGTACATTCAATGTAGCAGGAAAATTACAGGCAGTTTGAAAGGAATTCTTTTTGAACACTTTGGGGTTTAAAAAAGACAACAATTCTGCAATAAGCATGGCCTTAAAACTAAAAGAGAAGGCTGTTATTATTGATAAAAGAGGAAAAAACCCAAAAAATAAAATAAACCGAAATATACCTAATACTGGAACATATCAACAGTTGCCATCCAGCCATATTACACTATCACCGTGAACATGCAACGAATCGACGCTATTTATCGTCCGAAATGACTGCTCAAAATATGTATGCCGAATTTTGCGAAACAAATGGCAATTTTTTTCCTACGATCTTTACCGGGAGGCTATCAAAAGATTGAATATTTATTTTGCCAAACTCGGTCATGAGGAATGTGATCGATGCGAATCCTATAAAATACCTACATAACTCAGATTGTAAAACAATACGACACTTCAAATGCAGTATTTGTAAATAACATGACCAACATTTAGACAAAATTGTTATTGGGTGCTCGAAATGCCTACACGTCTTCCAGGGGTGATGATATGAAAATATATGCAAAATATATTTATTTTAGCAAAACAATATAAAACACAAGTAACAATATAAGACACAAGTAACAATAGTAATCTAATCTTACAATTACATAAATAGAAGTAATTTAGTATGTAAATATAATATATAATATTTAAACTACATAGACTGATATAATAATAATAATGATAGACACTAATAATCATGTACCTTGTTTGTTTTAAGAGAAATAAATTGATTTGCTGGCGGGAATCATGATACGGTTAAGACAGTATATTATTCTGCGGACTTATAAAAGGTAATAATGTTATCAAGAATGGATTTGCCCACGCATAACTGCCTTTAATGAAAAATATGTCCCGGTTGGACCTAGCAAGGATCTTCCATTCGCAGTTTTATGGCACGAGGCAGTGTCAGGTCGAAAAAAATAAGACATTGTGAGTTCGTTCAGAATGTTTTTCATGGAAGTCAGAGACGTAAAAAATGTCATCTGGTGGCTTTATAATTGCGCTGGACAAAATAAAAATTGATGCCTCTTCTCATACCTCAATTATTTGATAAACTCTGGTGGTTTATGTACTGAAACCATTACTTTAAAATATTATTTCGAACCTGGGCACACATTTATGTCTGCGGATAGTTTTCATCACCAGGTGAAACTATCGATGAAAATAATCGTAAAGGTATACGATTTCAGAGATTTCAAATCCGCAGTAGAAAAAGCAAACAGTGGCAAAGTCAAAATTCATGATATGAAAGTCAGTGATTTTTTCACTTTTGAAGACTGTGCGGCTTCCAGGAAAATCAGTATAGCCAGACCGCGCCCTTATCTAAGGGATATGGTTCAAGTAAAATTTACAAAAGGAGATTACAAAGGAGGAGAAAACTAATGTTTTAACGAATGGCTTCCCGTTATTGAAGTTTAATGAGGAACCCAGATGAATTAATTCCAAAAGAAAACGTGACATCATTTAACGTCTAGGAGAATTGATGCCACCAAATAGGGTAAAATTTTGGGAAGATCTTCCTGTTAATGACGAGGTTGCTGATCTTATAAATGATTATGCCACTTGAGTGTACCTTCCTAAAAAAATACAATAAACCTTAATATTAACTAAAATTGCATGCAAAGTTGATTACACCTTTTTTAACTTGTTGGAAAATTGTTCTACATAAAACTTTAAAATATAATAATGCAAATAAAGAGATACCCCTTAGGTGATTTGATTTTAATAAATACTTTTAAAGTTATTTCTGTGTTTTTGTTTTATTATTTCCCTATGCTACATCGAACAGACTAAAGAATAAAGCACAATTACGTAATTGTGTCTTTTTTGCTTCCTAAAATTACTA
This sequence comes from Philereme vetulata, assembly GCA_918857605.2. Lineage (NCBI taxonomy): Eukaryota > Metazoa > Arthropoda > Insecta > Lepidoptera > Geometridae > Philereme > Philereme vetulata. The sequence goes on along the minus strand of OU975459.1, from coordinate 1,421,303 downwards.
CAAAGTGCAATAAAAAAGCACATGTGTGTAATTGTGCTTTATTTCTTCCTTTCTTTACTAAAAAGGGATATTAAATAGGAGGTAGGAATGTTTTTTTTTTAAATAATTAATTTTATTTAAATTATAACTATAAAAATTTTTTTTAGTAAAATTCTATATAAATAATTCATACGATAAAAAAAGATTCAGCTTCGTAACTCATCTCTAAAGCAATTGCACTAAAACGCAAAGTTTTTTCAATTTATCTCGATACTTAGGTTACAGCAGTTATGCTTTTTCTCCTACAGAGGGCAGTATAGACGGATGTTAGTAGTTACTTACTCGGTAGTGTGTAGGTGTTATTGTAAACTTATGTAGGCCAAACATACATACAACGATAAGTATGTACATAGGTAAATAAAAAAAAATGTTACACCGATTACTAGTTCAGCAGCTAACAATATATTTTTTTAAATTAGTCTAATAGTATCATCCTTAGGGTAGATAGGATATTCATCGGCCGGCGGCAGCATGACTAAAAATTTAAAAACTGCCACGTGATTTCTATACAAGCGGTCGATGCGGGGTATGTGGACTGAGACTCGTGTTTGGACGAGCTACTCGTGTTCATATTGCCAGTCCTTTGACTTGCGCACAAAAAACCGACAAAATAGAGAGCGGTGGACATGACGAGTAGCTTGACGAGAGGCATGACAAATCATAGACACACTACATCTTGGCCTCTTTCCCTTTCTACCCGACGAGTGTGTTGTGGTTTGCAGTGCCTCTATAGAACGCGATTGCATTATCATCGTATTTGAACGAAAAATGTGCGCGAATTTTGAACGTGCGAACTCACGATCGAAATTGACAAAAATGTTGGTTTTATTAGTTCGCGTGAACTTACTTCCTAAGAACGCGTGATCAAACATACTGATGCCGAACCGGTGTCTTATAAGACATTCACGCGAACGCTGAATATAATTTACTCCCTTCCACCAGAAATCGGTTTAGCCGTTAAGACGTGATTAACAAACAAACAAAAATCCAAACATTTCGCATTTAGAAGATAATTCATATTCATTTATTTTGCAAATACATATGTATATGTATGTATAACCATTTTGTTGACGGATGTTTTAAAAGATTCACTTATACCATGTAAGAGGTAGGTAGGTACATTTTTAACAGTCATTACTACATTTAGTGAGATAGCCGGTAGTATTAAGGAACAGGCAGTAAAATTGACGTTTCAAAAGGATTTTGTCATTTATTTAATGATAAAAATATTTTGAATTAGGTACGTTGAGCGCTGTGTAGGCACACATCCCATCAAAAATAGTCTGTATTTTAACTAGGTGTTCTGTTTTGTAACTTTTCTTTGTTCACTACTACCACCTACTACTATCCACTTGAGTTAATAACACATAGTACCAATAGAGGTCGCTAGTAGCAAATGAATGAGTTTTGTGAGCCAGTTTGAATGTCAAGAAAATGTAACCTGCGTTAAATTGAACAGCATTTTTCAGCAAACTACATGTTTCTTCAATGATGGAACTTCGAGTACCAAATATAATTAAATAATTGTAATGGTATTGTGTAAGTAATAAACTATTGTCAAGAATCTTTCTATGCCCTTCATGATCATGAGCTAGATAACCAATAAAAAAATATTGACATTCGGTTATCGGATAAACTGTCAGTTTGTCGTGATGTTGTCAAAGTCAAGGGCCAGCTGTCAGACCGTAGATAGGGGAAAAATAGATAGGGCATTGATTATCAATACCAAGAATAAAAAGGATGCATTTATACAGATTCACTTAAGAGTAAGGAAGAGGGAATCTAATTGTTATGTCCCTTTCCGCGTATGTGATAAAGTTGTGAGTGAGGTCAATGAGGGGTGTCGAGCACTAACGAATGGTGCACAACAGCCAATAGCAAACTGTGAAAAGTGCGATTTCTGGTGCTTTTCGGTGGTAATAATTGCTTAATAGTGTTTATAGGACCCAGTTAACTTAATAATATGGTACGTTGTAGTATTTTGGCCTGTAAAAGTGGTAGTTTACGGAAAGACGCAAAAAGCTTTCATCGGTAAGTAGCGTTTTGATAATATTTGTCAATAAAACTTAATGCCGAAGAAGGCAAAGCCTCCCTATTCAAATATTTTATGATTTAGTTGGCTTTCTATTGCTTAAATTAGTATATTTCTTTATATTTTTGGTTTTAACAATCCAACATGTGAAATCACACTATTAACATGGTCACTCAAGCTAGCTGAAGTCTCGCAAAAAAGTATTCTATAAATTAGCTAGGTTATACGATCTTTCGGGCTGCCAACAAGAACAACCCTATTTTCCCAAAAATGTGGGTAACTTAATGCATCCGTGGTAATATCGAATTTTGTAAGTCCATTATTTTGTTTTCAGTTTTGTCACATTCAGAATTTATTAAATCGTCATAATTATAATCCGGTAGACGTGTAAATTGGCTTGACCGATTAAAATGCTGGAAATGCTGTTAACTATGATTTTGCTTTTGCTATTGTTTACTATGATTTCAAGAGAAAATTCTTAGTAAGGTTTATTGTAGGTAGGTGTTATGTGAAGGTAGGTTTTTTTATACTACTCATATGGCAAACTAGCATGCAGTCCACCAGATGTTAAGTGGCTACTGCAGCCCTTGTACCTACCAGCCTTGTTTCTTGCCTTTCTTTTCTGGCTTGGTCGCGAAGGAACAGGCAGTAAAATGGACGTTTCAAAGTGATCCTTGTGATTTTAATGAATAAAAGATTTTAGTCAGCAGTCAAATTGGTGCTGATTAGAACTAGCCCGCATCTTAATAAAAATTACTTAATTTTAGAAATATCACTTTAAATGCCATTCTAATTTGATCTTTAACGTAAACAAAATAAGACTGTTCGTATTTTAATAGTAATAGTGTATGTAAATATTTTGTTTTATACGAATTGGAGATGGAACAATCCTATGGCCCACCTGATGTTAAGTAGTTACCATCGCCTATAACAAAGTATTGCCTCGTAGGTCACGCTCCTTAGGATCGTGCCCTACAATGAACTACCCTGTTTCCATCAACTTGAGGCATACAGGTGTAAAGTCTCATGTGCCTGTAATCTGCCCTTCAAGCCCAATTCCCTTCAAACCGAAACACAGCAATGCTGATTGTCGGCAGAAATAGGTATAGTGGTAGTACTTCCCCGGGCGAGCTCTTTCACAAGGAACTCTACTACTCTTTTCTAAAATTATATTAAAAGTTAAAAAATTGCTTGTGTTTTAATTTACTCTGCAACGTCTGTCGTTGGCAAATTTATAATTCATGCCGTCTTTTCTGGTTGTTGCATTAGTAAATTGCGCGCGGATTAAGCCGCGGCGCAAAGCCTGTTAGAAAAAAACGGGGTAAAAATTGTATGATGTGGCCACCCAGAATTTCAATGTACTTGCTATCATAACTGTCCTGCTCGGGTATACGCGCGGGACTTGTCTAAGTATTCTTAAGTCTATAAGTCTATGTCATAGTGGTCCATGTGTCAGACAGAAGAGAATGGGTGTGGGTGCTGGTGCTGAGTGTTTTTTAAAAAAAAAGAATAACATTAGATTTTTCCGCGTACACCACTGGATTTTCCTACATATTTTTTTATAATTTCATTGCACATGAAAAAACCTATATAAATCTTTATCTGCTAAATACATAACACCTAGTCAATATACACACAGTATCAAATTTGAATGCGGATCCGCACATCTCAGACGTTTATCTTTGTTATCAACAAATGCCGAAGAAAAAAGGGCAAAAGAAAAGCATTCTTAGAGGTTTTTATCTATTACTTATTTTCTAAGCCATGTTTATTACTGGAAAGTTGAATGTATGATTATTTTTTGTGCGCCGTGGTGTTTTCCAAAAGTGCGTTGCCAAAATTATCTCCAAACATAGTGGCGCAAGGATTTACTGTGTGCTTTCTTATTCCAGATTTTACTCTAAACGACAGTGCTAATGCGATAAAGCCGGTGGGTCGTGTGAAGAAGTCCACTGTTAATGAAGTTAATGTTGCAGACATTCCCTGGGACCAAGTCCCGGACGATGCTTTAGACCACTTTGACATTGTAGAAGAAACCAACGATGATGGAACAAAGAATTTCGTCTATAAGAATAAGAAAAACAGCGCAAAACCAGGTTCAGAAGAAATAGAAAATCGACCGGGTATTACATACCCAGAAATTGTATGGTATCAGATATCTAAATACATAAAACCTGAAGACATCGGTAATTTTGCTGGTATTAATAAAACTACATATGCCATAACAGGACATAAATCATTCTGGCATGGGGTTTATAAGAGATACTGTGAGAATGATCCAAAGTTACCAGACCGGCTGAAGATTGAAAACAGTTATAGGAATTATGGGCTGAGGCAGAGGGTTGTACGAGCATTGTACCACACACATGATGTGTTTATTCTGAAAGTGTTCCAGCAGTCCTTTCATGACTGCAAGCCACATGAGCTGGTTGGACGAAGGTGTGTTAATGTGTGGTTCTGCAAAGGAGCATCATACTGGTCTATATTTTTCAAGTTTAAGAAACTAAAAGTGATGGAGAATAATGTAGATATTGATATTATTGAAGAGCTCGGGAGAATAGAAGCTAACCCTGAAGAGAGCTCACAGGTTATGGAAGTATGTATCATTATAAATTATTTAAATTTAATACCTACCAGGATTCAAATTGATCAGGGAAGGAAGCCCCTAACAAACTAGGGCTTCAATCTACTGCCAAATTTAAAAAGATAATAATATTATGATAGTGCTTTTCCCCCACCAGTAAATTTTCTGCTACACAACAGCATATACAATATATTGCTCCCTATGAAGTTATACACAATATATCGAAATACTAGTATATAAGTAAAAAGTTTCTAGCCGCGGGTTCTGTGCAGTCAGGTCAAAAGTTGCCTGTCTCAATCCTCGGTACAAAATAGCTTGTATCCCAATCCTGGTCATAATCTATCTGTATACAAAATTTCATCAAAGTTGGTCCAGCCGTAGTAGTGAAAATGTAATAAACTGACAGAGTTACTTTCGAATTTATAATATAAGTACATAAGAGCTAATAGTTGACCAAAATAAGACTAGTTGATAACCTATATTTTAGACATAGACATAGACAATCATTTATTCACTACATTAATTAGCACACAATATAAAATTCAGTTACATTTTAAGAGAGAGAAGATACTTAAAATTAAACAATTAAACAGTATAAACGTAAAACATAAACAAAAATAAGGCAGAACTCGGTAGATACTGTGTGCTGCAGCAGTAAATGGGACTCGACTCAGCATTATGCCCGCCGTAATGCTAAGCGCTGATATTCTGTCGAGACCGCTCCATTTAGCCACTAGACCCTGAGAGTATTGTGTTGTCAATACTATGTGTCATGGTAGATATGTCATGTTGTGTCAAAATATAATCATATATAGTAGAAAATATCAAAATATTATATTATGTAATAAAATAAATAATGTCAGAACATACATAAAACAAATTGGATAAAGGAATACCCCAATCGGCTAGCACGTGAAAGGTGCACTAATGCTTCCCGCACCAGGCAACCCAGTTTTTTGTTTTATTTAATTAAGTTTTATTTAATTAAGTTACTATTTCTAATCACTTGCAACTTATTATGTCCAGTAAAACACAATATTTATGTAAATAGGTTTATTAAGTTTGGTAGCAAAAAAAGTAAAATCAGACTGGCATAAATACCTTCTACTTAGTCAACCTTATTATCTGACATGAAGGTTTGACGACACAACTACCTACGCTTAGAAACAACACAACTTGTAGAAAGGGGTTTGCTTGACAAAATCATTTTCTTACAGGTAACTTGCCAACACTTCAATGAAGTCCCACCGCTAATGGGAATGACATTGTCATCAGTGAGCATGCTGCTGTCTCAGGGCTTCCGGCACCACAGGATGCACCTGGGCTTCAACACGGGTAACTACGCAGTATCCAAACAAATACTCCCAGAGTGCACGGTCGTTCTGGACACTGTCAAGAATATTATGGTGTTCAATTGGTGGCATCCAAAGTACCCACATTTTGACAACAAACTGCCGTGGAATATGGGCGATGAGGAGGCATTACCAGTGCTTAAGAAAGATTTTTTCTCAACAGCTGCTAAGGTGTAGTTTAAGAGAAATATATTTTTGAATTATTGTTCTGTTTTATTCAAGTTTTATTATCTGGTAACTTTTAATTTTTTGCTGAATTTAATAACTCATGAAGATTCTTCTATACGCAGAAAAGGATGTCCATGGGATGAATGAATGAAAACATTTAAAAAAAAAACAAACACAATTAATAACACAAACACGCACAATGGACAGGATTTAAGTTATAAAATGTGCAAATGAAAACTATTCAAACCAAGGTTTAAATTTTTTCTAGTGATTATTTACTAGAATTTTTTGCGACATCTATCGCAACATTAATGAACTACTTGGACATCAAGCTAACTTGTAAAGAGCGCGAGCGTCAATTCTCAAAGTAACAGCGAGATCAGTGTGATTAGAACTAGGTTTTTTTCGCCATTTTGGAGTGATGATAGTGAATAAGCCGAACGGAGAAAATTGTGCTTTATTTTAACGATTTTGGCCACTTTTCTTTAACTTTATACCTGTTTGATAAATTTAAGTGTTGTGTTGTCCTTTTAAGGTGGTGGTAAGACTATACTAAGTAATTGTATTTATTTTCTTAAAAGAGTCGAAAGATCTGTGTTTGAGCTTGGTAAGCTTCAAGCATGGATTGCGACACGCCGGCCCTGCCGGCCCCGCCTGATCCCCCGGACTCTGTTATTCCTTCTGTAGCAACAGGATCTAAACGCCGATTAGAATCAGCCGAACAATCTGCATCTAAAAAACCTGTGACGTCTGCTGAGTTAGACGTACCATCTATACCAGGGATCCCCAAACTATTTTGGACAAGTGACCCCTTTTCCAAAATGAACTGTTACCTCAGACCCCCATGGTCAAATTACATACTTTTAAGATCAACCCCCTTATTCATAATGGTCCGCTAACTTAAAACAGCTGATAAAGAGTGTTATTTTTCATTCTGACTTAGGTCAATAGAAGAAGACAGAGTGAGAATTAGCAATGCTTTAAATTAGTTAATTTCGTTTTTTCCTATTGATACAAAATACCTAGGTACTAAGGTACCAATTGGAAAACTTTGCACTTGGTTAAGTGAGTAAAGTTGACTTCATTAAAATTTAACAAAATAAAAAGACATACAATTCAGTAAATATCAAGTTTAATTTATAATGATTATTACAAATTAAGTACTTAAAGAATTTTAAGTAGGTAGGAAATTATATTTAAAAAAGTATTAATTCGCAAAGAGAAAATAAAACATTCAGTGTGATGGATGAACCTGGTGACTATCTACCAATCTAGCTACATCCGGTTCAATATTGGTGAGTTGTAGCCTTAAATCTCCACGTTCCACAGTGAATCGTCTAGAACATGGTAGCTGGACAAAATTATTTTATGGGTTCACATGATCGCTACAGCCATAATAACATATACTGAATCATTTTTTTTGCGTTATGTGGTAAAATAAAAAAACTTAGTACGAAATAAAAATTTATTGAAAATAGAAGTCTAGAAGAATACATATTAACGAAATAATTTAAATTATATATCTACACAATTTAAAAAACTTAACTTAAATTACTTAACATAACATAACATATCATCACGCCTTATTCCCCGAAGGGGTGGCAGAGGTGTATTACTACACCCACTTTAAATTACTTAACTATAATAATATCTACTATTATAATAAATTACAAATAGAAATCGTCAGATGATTCATCATCGCTGTCACAGTTAGACGAATCAGGTACCACATAATCGTTCTCCTCACATAAAGTAACTTCACGTGGTACTTGATGTGTAGTAGGTATGGAAGGCGGAACTATCAAGCTTAGCACTTCTGCGGGCAATTTTTCAGGTCTTTTCTTAGGAATTTCCCTAAGCGAGTTGATTACAGGATCAGATGTTATCAGCAGCATATATAATAAATCTGTATTCGTGGCAATACGTGACTGTTTTCTGCTATGATGCTCTCGGAATCTACGACAGTCTTTGTTACGGGCTTCTTGAGCCTCCTCCGATAGCTGTCCGATTGGAACAATACAGCTTTGGATGACTTCTGTACTGTGTAATAAGATTTTATGCACAGTAACAGGCATATTATACCACGGATACAGACTAAGGTAAAGAGATCGAGTCTCAGAGCAAACTTTTTCAAATTCTATGCAATTAATATCATACCCAGAAGATAATGTTCGAAGTAATATACACATTTTTTTAATTAAATTAACATCCAATCCTGTAATCTCACCGCTTAGTTCCGGATTCATAAAAAACCTACGTGCAGTGTTACCATCATTTGTGTTACCATAACCCGGTTTTGGTTTGTCTACAATAAGCCCCATCTGAGTTTTAAAATCTAACTTAATTTTCTCTGAACGTAACTTTACACTAATTTTATCGTCAGCGCCCCTAGCTTGCCACTTTTTTATATCCAAACGATAACTAATATGTAGTAAACACTCAAAACAACGTATCCATGCATGTAAAGTAGACAAACCAAAACCGTAATGTTCTTTATTAACGACTACGTCTTTTAAATCACCATTCATCATTGTCGGGGTAGCACCACATATATAACATTTTTGAGGGGAGCGTGTGTCAGTCAAAGCGTTACATACTTTTCCGTCTGTCATAGTCAGTAAGAGGTCATGTTTTATAGTAATTTCATATTCTTCAACATTACAAATAGTTGGAAGAAGCTGAGATATTTCTTCCAAGACTTTGTTGGTTTCGGCTTTGGTGAATTCATTAGTTTCCTTTGAAAAAATAAATTTGATTGGTCGGCAATAGAGAGTTGACGAAGGCCGTGGATTTTGCCATATAATATGTTGGCCGTCACATAATTTCAAAGGAACTAATGAAAACATGAACAGGAATTCATCAGTAGCATTAGCATCTTCGAACCTTTGCTTATAGGTACTGTGGCCTGAACTGCCGTCACAGCCCCATTTGCTAATTAATGTAAGGGATGAATTAGAAGACACAACATTTCTTATAACATCACTTTGCGCTTCAATTAAACGATCAGCAGTTTTGTTTAAAATGCCTTGTAGATTAATTTCAGCGCGCGTTTCCGTCACAGAAATATACTCATCTAAAGGATAACACATTTTTTTAGACTTAACTACACTATGATAAGATGGAAATATCTGATGTCCCGCCTTCAATGACACCTTACGCGTCTGTTTGTAACTATGGCTGGTACACTTAGCATCAACATAATGAGCTAAAGCTTCATCACTGCTCAATTGACGACCACCACACGCAACATTGGTTGTTTTAGCTTTTGGAGAGTTGTCAGATATTTTATGAATTGAACTAGCTACATTTCTTCGACCAGATACTCGATTGGCTACTTCAGCGGCTATGGTTAACTCACTAGCACTTCGCGATTGCACTAAATCTTCAACCCTCCGTTTTTTGGTTTTGAATGACGATTCGTCAAATTCTTTTCTGGGTCTGCCTGTAGTCCGACTTGGTCCAGATGACGAAGACGCAGACGGGCGATGTACTTGAACTTCAAATTGTATTTCATTACCCTCTAACCAATCCTTATTGTTATTCAAAAACCTATTGAGGGTATTTTTCGATGCGGACCACTTTTCAGCAAATTTTGAAGAAATACTTGAAATTTTCGTACAAATATTCTTCTTTGAATCAAGAGTGACATCTGAACAGTTGATTTTGTTCAATACAAACTCTGTGAGCTTTGAATTACGGTCCTCTTTCTTGTGTTTACGCCATTCTTCAAAGAAATCGATTTTTGAAATCGAAATCACAACTTCTGAAAAAAATAATTAAAAAAAATGGGGTGAGTTGGGGTGGCAAAACTATATATCATTTTAAAGTTAAATATTGTGGCTATTACATACGTAAATAACGGCCTGGATATATTTGGATAAAAAAAGTTACACTCGATGAAAGTTACTAAATAGAAAAATTTACACGATATAAATGTCCATTTCTATAAAGCCTATAAACATCAACGTCAACAAGTTAAATGATCCCAATTTATGAAGAAATTTAAAGTACATACCTTCAAGTAGAAAATCCATAACACTCACAATAATATAAATAGCACAAGTGGTCATAAGATGTTGTCGTAAGCACTGCAAACTATCAACTGATTTATTTGCATAAATGCATTTTCCTTATTACCTCACTTTCCAGTACTATGGCGGTGTGCTACAAAGGGTAAGGCACGTGTTATACCTGGAATTCTGAGTTTTGAGGTGTGGTTAATGAGACAGGATTATGATTTAATCGATTCTAGGAATCGACTTTTGTCCAGCTGGCTAGTTCTAGGTAATTCACTGCGTTCGTTGATTTTCAAACGGTTTCTTTGTTTCGTCAAAATGTTTGTTACCACACTGAAGCTTTTTTCAACTAGGTACCTATGATGATGGAAAAGCGATGAGGTATTTTTCAGCAATGTTCCACAATGTAGGATACTGTGTTTCAATGTTGCGTTGCAACCAGAACTTCTGATAGCCTTGGTTGAACTTCTGCTTAAGCTCTTCGTCTGTGCTGATGGTAATCAACTCTTCTTGCATTATCACATTGGCTTCTTCTATGGCTGTGGTATTGTACGGATATATTATCCATTGAGGAATTTGTAAAGGAGAACGGGCATAAGTGTATGGAAGCTGGTCTACCTTGCAATAAAAATGAGTCATATGTCAATATAAAGGTAATTCTATGTATTTTCATATGTAGAAAGTCGCATTTCTCTAAGTATTGTCCGATCTGAGTTCTACTAAAATTGAATCTGATAATATTTAGTGCCAAACATTGAATATCGTGGTAATTAAAAAAACATTTTGTGTAATGTAATGATTTTATTTAAGTTAGGTAAGTAGTAATACAAATAAAAACAACATCTTCTTAAAAAATCAAAACAATATGTTATTAAATATTATCATCATCATCGATGAGAATACTGTTAAGGAACAATGCAGGTTCATTGAACCCTTCATGACGGGCATAACCTACGTACCATATAATTGACAGTACATGGGCACAAGTACCTATAGTACGTCGCCCTGTCAAGCAGGTACAATAATATTGTGTAATATTGTTATTAATATTATTGATTAATATATAACAAAAATATTTCCTGGCTCGGACATGTCGAGACTGTATACGTCCACGTAATAGCCAAGCCTCTTCGTTGATATCATATTGTGCCAAGTCTTCTAGAGCGTTATCTCTATACGTCTCGATTATATAAAGACCATTTTGTAAGTGCTCGCTACAATATGATCGAGCGAGCTTTAACTGGTAAGTTCCCAAGGCAAAATGTATGACTTGTTCTTCACTAAGCCTTGGGAAGTTTTCTATTTCATTTGCTTCGATTCGCATGAAGTCTGCTCTCCTATAATTCAATCTCTTTGCTTCCACATAATTGTGCAATGTGTTTGGTATGTGTATTTTAGCTCTTATTGAATTCAAAAAGGCTGCTGCGTGTGAACTATCTTCGATGGGGGCGTGGAAGTGGTTTAGAATGGCTGCAGCTATTTTGAAGTCAACAAACATTTTTGGCAACGTTTTATTAAAATAGTTTTGACGCAAAAGTTTAAAATCTCGCTTAAATCTCCCATTTACTACTTCCACCACCCATCGGCACATGGTGACCAAACGAGACTGATTAGCTTGTTCTGTAGTGAGTTGATTTTCTCTTCTGTCTTTAGTTGGTGGCACATGATGTTCGTAGCCACAAGCTTCTATATCCTGCAAACTATCTCTAAATCCTCTGTCTAGGATAAACGCATCATTACGTTCGAGTAACCAATGCAGCGGCTCATCTTCGTTATTCATTATTTCACTCATGATCTGGGCATCGGTTCTGGTAGCGGCAAATGGCCCTTTGACATCTAATATATAGCCGTCCGTGAATACCATTAAAAACGGCTTCAACAAGTTTTGATATTTGTGTAAGCTGTATGACAGCCGTTGAAACAAAAAGTTGGAGCTTTTGTTAATATATATATATGTACCGTCACATATAATTATGGCTTTGATGTTTTCATCGTTTCCAAATAAAGCCCTTGGAATTGTTAAGTTTCTTTGAAGGATATCATTTCTGGTAATGTGGTCCACACCTAGATGCAGCACAACGTAATCGTTGCTCAGACATTCTCGAACTATAGGCAAAAAACGTTCTAGTTTTCGACGAGACATATGAAATAATGTTGCCAGTCTCTCATCAGAGTCTCCAGTTCTAAGTTTTGTTAAATAGATGCCTAATGCAGTTCTAGGCTGGTTACAACGTTCACTTAGTGACGGAGTTTGTTCTAATATAGCTTCGAACTGATCGTAAGTGCGCCCAGTCCATAAGTGCATCTCTTCATTAGACAAGGTGCCTCTGTTTTCGAAGTCGATTCTGGGCTGGTTGTTAGCAGCCATTCTCATCAAGTCACAGAGCGATGTAAACTGAGCGTCATTAAAATCATGTGTCACATTACACATTTGCGGCAGGTTGCTCCATTCATTATTTTGTAAGTGTTCTGTACACACCCTAGCGCTATCAGGAATAAAAAGCTTGCTCTCACAAAATACATTAATTCTTATCGCGTTTGGTATATGATTACGGGTAATATTAGCACAGTTGTTGTAAATACAATGCACCGAAGTGTTCGGTGCCCTCGTGTATTCTTGAGAGTGCAATGTACCAGGCGCTCGCGCCGCTTGCTGTGCAGGTCTATGATCACGCTCAGTCCTCTGCCAACATCGGTGACACAAGCTTCGAGTACTGTCGAACACCACCTGAAAATAATAACAATTAATACTTAAAATAAATAAATCCTATGCCTAACTACTCAATATAATAAAAATCAAAGGTAACTAACCTCCAACACAGCATGTTGTTGTATAAACGCGGCGAATTCTGGTCGTTCCCTTTCAGGTTATCAGCCAAGATATGCTGCTGGTACCGTCCGCGGTAAAGTCCTCGACGACACATCACACAGTTTCGAAAAACTTCCATTATCGGTAGGCAGTTCAAAAGTCAATAAGTCGAGCCAAAGTTAACACATTAGGGAAAGAAACAGGGTCCAAAAGCAAGCCAGGGTCAGTAAAAACAGAGAAAGAAGTTCAAACACAGCACTATCGTAACAAGACGTGACGTAGCCACTCACTTGATGCGATGCGACTGATTATTGTAGCCGTCCGGCGCGGCGCGTACACAACCGTTCCCCTCCCCCGCGTACGCATCCCTCTCCCCACGGCCCTTACATCGCTCTTCTCCCTTCTCGCTCTTGCTACTGCATTGTATAGGAGCCTTTATGTATGGATATAGTAATCGTGAAACCGTTATTTTATGTTCTTTAAAACAAAAAATGCTGGTGTTTGCATGGCTGTAACTCAAAACGGACAGACTTTTGGGGAAAGTTCCAATAGTATATTTTGATGTACTATTGTATGCCAATTCGAAAATGTGCTGCTCATTTTTATTGGACTGTAGACCAGGATGCCCGTTCTCCTTTAAAAGATCCTCAAATCTCTCCGTAAAATCCTTGTGTAATGCGTCCAAGTGAGTGACATATAATAAAATGTCATCATCTTGAAGCATTTCTGGTAATTATGACAAATGCGGAAACTGCGAATATTCTTTTCTGCCTAAATTTTGTTTATAAAGGATTAGTTTACCCACGAAGGCCAATATTATTGATTTTGTTTTAATCAAGTTAAGATCGTCACCCTGCAGCTGCAAATTAACTTTGTTGAATATTCCAAAGATATCAGTCAAGTAATAAATATCTGTTTTACAATTGTTCAGATTTTCTTTCAAATTCGGATCTTTTTCTTGTAAAAACTCCAACACAGATTCAAAAATGCCTGAAAATCTTTCTAAGCAAGAGCCTCTTGATAGTCAGCGAACTTCAGTGTGCAGAAGTAATCGAGTAAAGACTTCGTCGTTTTCCTCACATAGCTGAGCAAATAACCGAGAGTTCAAAGAATTGCTTCGAATCTTGTTGATAGCATTTATTACATATTGTAAAGACTTATACAATCTAGGACTCAGCTTTTTTGCTATTAAATGCTGCCTGTGAATCACGCAGTGAATGACCAGTACATCAGACAGTTCTCGCTTTAAGTGAGCTATGAAACCACGATGACGACTAACCATAGACGGTGTACCATCAGTCGCAACAGAAACAATGTTTTTCCATGGAATAGCTTTGTCCGTAAAAAAATGTTCCACGGCCTGAAAAACCGATTCTCCTCTGGTATCAGTCTCTAAATATGTAGCAAAAAGCAGTTCTGGGCACATATTTTCATCTTTGATATATCGAACATATCCTAACAACAGAGCTTAATTGCCGGGTTATGTAGACTCGTCCAACTGGAGAGAGAATCTGTTGGTCTGTAAGAACTTGCATAAAATCTTTTCCACATCCCGTCCCATCTCGTCTATGCGTCTCTGAACGGTGTTATTGCTCAAAGGTATTCTCTTTAAAATATTATGTGCGGGTTTGTGCAATACATTGTTAAAGACCTCCGCAATGGCTGGTAAGATAGCTGCTCTCCAATTATGTGAGGTTTCCCCGACTTCGCTATTAGTAAAGATATATTATAGGACGCTCGTAAACCATCATCGTCTTTAATAGATGATGACGCAAACATCGATCTTATGGATGGTCTTTTGTCTAGTTTTTCTTTAAGTGCTTGAAAAAATGACAAGGGCTTACTTTTTTGTCAGCATGTACTCTTGATAAGTGGTCATCCATTTTTGAAGGCTTCATGGCATCGTTACTGAATACTTTTTCACATATGAGACACATCGGCAAGTGTTGATTTGATGAAGATGCAATAAATCCGAACTTCAAGTAGTCCAAACTGTATTGTCTGCATTTTTTTTGTGTCCGCCATCATAAAACTCAGTAATCCTGCAAATAAAAAAATAAAAAACTACCTAAATAAAAAACAATAATAAACTGTTAAATTTACTGGTAATTTTTTACAATTGAAACAACTGAGGCAACTGCAAACTGTTGCAAACAATCTACACATAGCTCAACTGATCACTATCACACAGTGGCGCAATGCAGACAGCGTCCCCAAGACGCTGGCTGCATTGCCCCATTGTATGGCAATGCTGATGCGCTGTGTCGGATAAAAACTATTTGGTACTTAGGTACCCTGTTAATTTTTCATAAACTGCAGATATTGTATGGTTACGCTATTAACTCGCGTAGGGAGCTCAGCATTTTGTAAGTTCTTTTTCAATCACTTTACTTCACTTAATTTAGCGATGTTATAACTTTGTAATCTCTTGAAATAAATGAGTACCTACTTATATGGGTTATTATCGTTCAAGCTACAACGAATTTCAAAACGCAAATGAACTTTCAACCTAAAGTTAAATAGTAAAATATCGGGAACATGTTTGGACTTGCAACTTGATCATGAATTCGTTCGTATTTAATCGCGTAAGCGTCAAATAGAGAGCAAGTCAAAACGCGCCTGAAAGACGTACGCTCGAACTCATTATCTTGCACAAACTTGTCCACACTGACTTGCCGAGTTTTTCATCTTGTACGAACTTGAGACTTTACATTACTACAACAATGCTATTTCCTACAAAAATATTAATTATTCTTAGTACACGTAACACAACATAAACAATACAGTACCTACCTACCTATCTTGAAAGATTTAAATAAGAACTTGTGTTAATTAAATAGGGGTCGATTTTTAGACCTCGTCGACCCCCAAAATCAGTTTTCGTTTATGTCGACCCCTAGCAAACCGATATCAACCCCAAGGGGTCGATATCGACCACTTTGGGAATCCCTGATCTATACAAACTGTCTACACTCACCCATCGATCGTAGTTGGTGCTATTCATGTTTACACATCTTTGGATAAGGGTCCATATGTTGTCCACGTTTCCCGTTCAGAACCAGAACCCTCCGCTGGAACCACGATCAGACCAATTAAGTTTGGTCAATTTTTGACCACCAACAAATTTACGAATATTTGTGCTTAAGGCGTTAAGAGGTCGCAATAAAATATCAGTTGAATTTCTTTCAGCTGATGATGCTAACAAATTTATCACCTCCCCAATTCTACCAATGTGCAAGTACATAGCTTCCATCCCCACTTATAATGTGACAAGAATGGATTAGTTCGCCAGGTACCAACTGATCTTTCAATGGACGAATTTGTTTAGTCCCTTGTTCTCCCCTCTGGTTGTGGTATTGTTATTAAAGCCCGCTGTCTAAATAGAAAAACTGTTGCAGAAGGCACAATAACATGGGTGCCAACCCAAACTGTTGTTGTGACCTTCCAAGGTCAGCTCCTTCCATCCAAGGTCTTCCTCTACTACACCTCCCTGCCAGTTGAGCTATACCAGTACCCCACAATTCAGTGCCACACATGCTGCCGGTATGGTCATACTAAGGCTCAATGTAGATCAAAACCCAGATGCTTCCGCTGTTCCAAAGATCACACTGGTGATAGCTGTAACATCCCTGAGGCTGAAGCCTCTTGCCTGCATTGCTCGGGACAACATTTTGCTGCAAGCAAATCTTGTCCGGAGCAAGGTAGACAAAAATCCATTAAAGCAGTTATGGCCCAGAACAACATCTCATACGAAGAATCACAGTTTCCCCAGGTATCTCGCTCATATTCACAGGTTGACCAAGAGATGTACTCCCAGCCTTCTCCATACCAAGCCTCGCGGAATAATTATTCTGCAAGTTCATCTCAGTCCCATCCCACTAAGTCACATGTTAAAACTGTCTACGCCAACCCCCTCCCGCGAGCTCCACTGGGTAAGTCTTATGACAAGGCTGCCCACCGAGAGATTGTCACAGACCCAACATCAGCTATGCCCAATGGTTGTGCCATTGGTGCCACAATTCGTGCCAAAAAAAGGAGTTTCCCCTAACGAAAATATGTTAGAAACATTAATAACTTTAATAATAAACATTTTACTAATGAACCCTCATCCCCTACCGTCCAACGTTGCCTCTAAACTTACTCAATTAGTCTCACTGTCTAGTCATAATGGATCCAGTAGTCGCTCTGCAGTGGAACAGCCAGAACATGCGTGCAAAAAAGCATGAACTGGTTCACTTAATTTCAAAATTCCGCCATTGCTTCCGACATGGCTGAAGCCTGGAACCCGTTATCGGATTTCAGGTTACTCCTGTCTACGGGACGACAGGGCTGACGGGCATGCCGGCAGCGCCTTACTAACAAGGCGCTGCCTTCCCTTTTCCCAAATCACTCTCCCTTCCCATCCTTCTGATATCAACATTGTTGGTATCAGTTCCCTTAATATTTCCTTTATATCTGTATATATTCCTCATCCCAACTCCTCCTTGATTCCCGATCTCCGTCTCCTCTTATCATCTGTTCCTTCCCCCATGGTGCTCATGGGTGATTTTAATAGCTATAACACTATCTGGGGTCATAGCCACTCCGATATGTTTGGTCTTTACCTATTAGAGATCTTCGATGAAGTCAACTTGTGCCTACTCAATGATGGATCCCCTACTCGGAGAGCACTTCCGTCTCAAAATCCGAAAAGCGCTGTCGATCTCTCACTTTGCTCTCCATCTCTTTTCTCTTTGACTTTATGGAAAATTCTTCCTTCGAATTATGGAAGTGACCATTTCCCTATTTTAATTTCTATCTATGCTAATTTTTCGAACCCCTTCCGTAACCCTAGTCCTTCTCTTAAATACAAACTTTCTGGAGCTGATTGGTCTGCTTATTTATCTTCACTTGATCTTAAAATAGATTCTTCCACTCCCATTCAACATAATGACTCCCTTGCAGCATATAACTCCTTTGTTGATAATATTACTACATGCGCTGATCTCCACATTCCCCTTAAAAAGCCCTCCAAAGATTTTAGAATCTCTACCCCGTGGAGTGCACAACAGCTGTATCGGAACGGAGAGAAGCTGAAAAAAGTTACAAGGAATCTATGTCTATAGAAAACTTTTTAGTCTATATAAAATCCTCCGCGAAACTCAGAAGATTGGTCTCTAAAAAGAAAAAACAGGGATGGATTGGGATTTGCGAAAACCTCTCGCCTAGAACACCATCATTTATCATCTGCAACCAGATCAGACGATTCAGAGGATCATGTAATATCGAAAATATTTCAGCTAATGACCCTTCATCGTGGCTCGAGGCCTTTTCGGACAAACTCGCCCCTCCTTCAGTTCCTTCTATTTCCTCCTTCCCCTCGATCCCTTCTGAAAATTGTTTTGATCGCCCCTTCTGTTTTAATGAATTGACCCTTGCACTTGACGGACTGACTGACTCTTCCCCCGGTATCGATGGTATCCCTTACTCCTTTCTCACGAAATCTTCTGAAAACACAAAAAAATATTACTTACTTCTTATTAACTCCTTCTTTGAAACCGGCTTAATTCCTGATCAATGGAAAACTCAAATTATCATCCCGGTACTGAAACGTGGAAAGGATCCATCTGACCCAAATGGTCGTAGACCAATAGCTTTGTCCTCCGTCATGGCTAAGGTTATGGAGCACATGATTAAACACCGTCTTGAGTGGTTGGTTGAGAATAGTTCACTACTTGCTAATTCCCAATTTGGCTTTAGAAAGGGCATGAGTACCATGGACAGCCTTAGTCTCTTAACAACAGACATCCACATCGCGTTTAAAGAAAATAAATTTCTAGTTGCTGTATTTTTGGACATCGCATCAGCTTATGATAACGTCCTGCTTTCCAGTTCTCAGGAGTAAGCTCGTTCAGCTGAGAATACCTGTGAAGCTGGTCCGTTTTATATGCAACCTATTGATGGAAAGGTCTGTTGTTATTAAATCTCACCAAGGCCTCCTCTCTCCTAGGACGGTTTGGAAAGGACTACCTCAGGGTTCTGTCCTGAGCCCACTTCTTTACAGCCTCTACACCTATGACCTTGAGCAATCTGTGATTTTTTTTTGTGAAGTTTTACAATATGCTGACGATCTGTCACTTTATATCACATCCGTGTCAACAGAAGAGGCAAGTAACCAACTAAATTCTGCATTGTCCTACCTTAGCGACTGGTTACTTGATCACGGCTTATCTATTTCTGCTCCCAAAAGTAATGTTGTAATATTTTCCAGAAAAAGAATTTCCCCATCTTCCTCTTCCCCTCGGACCGCGAAAGCGATAAGACGTGTGCAACCGTGTTTATTTTAATTTAATTTTGCTCCTGAGCGCGACATACGAGACAGCGACCGTGCAACAAAGACGGAATCGCCTCATCCAATCCTACGCTGCGCTTGAACCGCGCCACCTCCTACGTCATCAGCGCGTCGTCGTCATTCCCGTGCCTGTGTGCGTAGTGACGCTTGCCACAAGCTCATAAGCGATAGCGGTAGCGATTTATTTTTGCCCGTTGGTCCAGGTGCAAAGTTTCATACCTGGTTGTACAACAATTTACAAATATGGATAAATACTTAGTAGATAAAAAAAGTATTGAAAAATCCCCTAGCGAAGGAAACATCAATCTGGTGAGTAGGAGCATAGACACCACGCCTCCTAGCTATGTTTTCTTGCGCAACAAAAGAGCTAGAGAGGATGATGACTGGAATACTGAATTCGGCGCCTTCAAAGAAGAGATGAAATCTATGATGGGAACTCTGATGGCAGATCAGGAAACCGAGCTGAAAAAGTTGTTTAGTCCCACCCTGATGGAAATTCAAAAAACCAATAGAAACATTGAAAGTTCCATAGCACTGTTAATGAGTAAGAATGAAGAGCTTACAAAGAAAGTTGAACATCTAGAACAACAGAAAAAGAAAGACGGTGAATATATTTCAATTTTAGAACACAGAATAGAAGAAATTCAGAGAACAGATCGTAAAAGTAATATAGAAATAAAAAATGTGCCAAAGGGTAAGACTGAGACAAAGGAAGACCTGCTAAATATGGTTATGCGACTGGGAAAATCTATTGATTGCAATGTTAATAAGTCAGATGTGAGAGATATTTACAGAGTACGAGGGAAGAAAGAAGGACAAATCAATACACCTATTATAGTCGAGTTCTCATCCACGGTTATGAAGACTGACGTTCTTAAAATGAGCAAAGCTCATAATATAAAACATAAGGGTAAGCTCTGTGCCAAACATCTGGGCTTCACTAAAAACGAAGACACTCCCATATTTGTGTCCGAACAGCTCACCGTAAGGGCATCCCGCCTATATTACCTCGCAAGAGACCTCGCCAAATCTAAGGGCTACAAATTTTGCTGGACGTCCTACGGGCGAGTCTATCTGAGGAAAAGTGAGAACTCACCTATAATAACGATAAGCAGTGAAAACCAGGTGAGCAGCTTACTGCAGACTACTTGACTATCCTTCGTAGCACTAGGACTCATATTTATCCTTGTGATCCATTCTCAGGTTCACCAATTAATAACTACGTGTACACATTTGCTATTCTTATACAAATTACTTCCACACTTCACACAAAAAACACACACACAAAACCTTACAATGGGTGCGCGATTTGTATATATCATGCGTCACAAACTATTAATTACTGAAATTTCTCGCTCAAACCTTTATGATGGATAAACTCACTGAAATTGTAAATGAAATAGACAATACGGAAATTGCAAGGTCTTTTGAATGTAATATTGAGGAACTGCCGTGTAAACTAAATGTAAAAGCATCAGACTTTACCATTGTTACTCAAAATATAAGGAGCATCTATTGTAATATGGACGACTTTCAAATAACATTAATGGAACTTAATTTTGTAGTAGATGTTATAGTACTGACAGAATGTAGACTTCAACAGAATAAACTTGTACCACATCTTACAAACTACAACTCTTATACTACGACTAATCATCTAAATCAAAATGATGGTGTGACCGCATACATCAGAAACGATCATAATACCCTTGTTAAAGAGATTCTATTGGATCATGCGTCTTGTTTACAAATCGCTATTAATTGTACTGTTATTTTATGTATTTACCGTTCGCCCTCAAAT
The DNA here is from genome assembly GCA_918857605.2 of Philereme vetulata. Taxonomy (NCBI): domain Eukaryota; kingdom Metazoa; phylum Arthropoda; class Insecta; order Lepidoptera; family Geometridae; genus Philereme; species Philereme vetulata. Next base: position 1,400,171 of record OU975459.1, on the reverse strand, counting down.
AAGAATGCCGAAAACTTCATAATCTCACTAAGCAATCACCTAGACACAATAAAATCTTTTGAGAAAATAATAACAGTAGGAGATATCAATATTAATATCTTACCTAAAAGTGAAGAACAAAGCTATGAAAAAAATAACAGACTATTTTATCTAAATTCTATGACAATGCACGGACTACTTCCTGGTCACAACCTACCTACTAGAGAGAACAGTTGTCTCGACCATTTTATACTTAAAATAAATAAAACTAAAAATACTGCTACGATTGCCATTCTTCAAACATCTACTACTGATCATCTTATGATTCTACTAAGCCTTTCAAAAACTACCAATTCGGCAAATACACATAAAACTAAACTTATAATTGACTATAAAAAAGCTACACAATACTTACAAGTAAACCTTATAGACCTTCTTCAACTAAACGATCCTAATATTTTAGCTAAACTACTAATAAATAAAATACAAAAAAGTCTTACAGACAATACTAAAACTATTAATATACCTAGAAGTAAGCGTATCATTAAGCCTTGGATCACACAGGGTATTCTACGCTGCATCCAAAATAGAAATAATATGCAGAGAAAATTACGGTTGGACCCTAAAAATGATACACTTAAAATAACATATAGAAGATACCGGAACTTTTGCAATAACTTAATCAAAAAGCTAAAAAGAAAATATGATCGAGATCAACTAGCCAAATCCTCAAAAAATAGTAAAGCCCTCTGGAAAAGTATTAATTGTATAACAAATTACAAAACTGCTAAAACACCAAACATCCAACTTCTTAATATAAAAATCTCACCTGTAGAATCAGTTAATTTTGTTAATACTTACTTTGCTAGTATAGGGAAAGCTCTAGCAGAGAGCATCCTTCAACAAAACACAACACAGGCAAATACCAGTTTAATTCTACCAAACAACCAGATTTCTTCCTTTGTGTTGCTAGATACGGACCCTAAAGAGTTATACAATGTAATTATGAATTTAAAATCGAAAAGTGCCCCTGGCTGGGACAACATTTCAACTAATTTCTTGAAATCAAGCTTATCTTTTATAATTCCTACTATTTGTCACTTAATAAACTTATGTTTTAGTCAAGGAATTTTCCCCAGTATCTTTAAACAATCAATTATTACGCCTGTGCATAAGAGTAGAGACAAAGACGATGTAAATAACTACAGGCCTATCTCAGTTCTGCCCTCGATCTCAAAAATATTAGAAAAACTGCTTAACAACAGACTATTATCATATCTAAACAAATATAACATCATTTCTAAATCACAATATGGCTTCAGACAAGGTCTCTCAACAGAGGATGCAGTTGCAGATTTATGTAACAACATCGTAGATAATGTGGATAGGGGAAAGAAATGTATAACAGTATTTCTAGACCTTAAAAAAGCATTCGACACCGTCTCTGTCCCCATTCTTATTCTCAAACTAGAAAAAATTGGCATAAGAGGTACTCCATTGGCATTATTGACAGATTACCTCCATGAACGTAAACAAAGGGTTAAGATTGGTCAGGTTGTTAGTGAGGATGTGCCTATAAAGTATGGAGTTCCACAGGGTAGTGTGTTAGGACCTACCTTATTCCTGACATACATAAACGACCTATGCGATCTGGAAATAATGGACTGGAAAATTTATTCATATGCGGACGACACTGCCGTAGTTTTTTCTGGCAACTCATGGAATGATGTTAAAAAGAAAACGGAAAAAGGTCTCGTAAAGATTGCTAAATGGCTAAAACAGAATCTACTTACACTTAATGTTGCTAAAACAAACTTTATCTGCTTTACTATGTACAATCGTACTCAACCAGAATCCGATTTCAATATTAGGATACACGACTGTAATCTCAACCATCAACTTTCATGTACCTGTCCAAATATAGCCAAAGTAGAGACAACTAGGTATCTGGGAGTTATAATAGACCAGCGACTATCTTGGCACGCACATTTAGAATTGCTCATGAGTAGGACTAGAAAACTAATATGGATTTTTAAGAGCTTAAGACATGTAGCATCACAAAAACTTCTTAAGCAGATATATGTTGCGTTAGCGCAGTCTATCATAACATACTGTATACCAATTTGGGGAGGTGCAACAAAAACTAAGTTCTTAGATCTTGAAAGAGCTCAAAGGTCCCTGCTGAAAGTAATGTATTTTAAACCATACCTATACCCCACAGATATCCTATACGCTTACTCTGAAATACTATCCGTAAGAAAACTTTATGTACTCAATTCGGTATTAAAACTTTATAAAACCCTGGAATATGACCCTACAAAACTTAAAAAAAGATTATCTAATGTAACTAATAAATCACATGTCAAAACAACTTTCGCAACACGACAATACATCAGACAGTCTACCCACCTATACAATAAAATAAATAAAATTATGAATATATACCCAATGAACAATCACAAATGTAAAAGAATTGTTTCTGAATGGCTAATATCATTAAATTACGACGAGACAGAGACACTTTTAGAAATTGTTAAGTAATTAGTATTATAATATAAATCGAGTCGAAACGCTAATCGCACACCTACCTACCACCACCGTAACATAGAAGCGCCTGTACTGTACCAACATTCTCTTTACGCCCAAACACCAACACTATACCCATGCACATACTCACGCACATACATTCACACACATATACTCATGCACCTCCTTACGCGCTCTCATACACACACCATCACACTCACGCACATACATAAACACATGTATCACACTCACACACACGCACACACACACCCACTCACACACGCACACACACACACACCCACTCACACACGCAGATACACGCACCCACTCACACTCACTTATTCAGTGTACACTATTACCTATATAAGATAAAATAAGTATATAAAATGTTAGTAATGGATTTGAAGTTAAGTGCTTTTTAGAATATGTATTTGATTTTGTAAACCTCAAATGTTTTTCTTAAGTTACGTCTATTTTTTTATATTACGGAAGAGCGAAACCTCCTAATACAGGTATTATTTACTTAAAAGGAGGTTTCAACTACTAGTTAAGATATTGTAAACACAAGTTATCGAAATAAAACATTTGTATTTGTATCTGTTATATTTCATATTCAATTATTCATTGACCAAGAGATTATCCCTCAATTTAATAGTGCAAAATTTTTAGGTGTTACATTGGACTCAAAAATGACGGGCGTCCGACATTTTGTTGTAACTTCTCAAAAATGCGAAAACAACATTAACATCCTTCGCTCCCTTTCGGGTGTCTGGTGGGGTTCTCATCCGTATTCTCAAAAGTTTTTATACAACACCATAATTCGGAGTCATTTTGATTATTCTTCTGAATCTTTGTAATAAATCTGGTTTAGACAAGTTAGACAAAATTCATTCAAAATGCTTGCGTATAATTCTTGGAGCCATGAAGTCATCCCCCATCAATGCTATGCAGGTTGAGTGTGGTGAGCCTCCATTGTATTTGCGTAGACAGTTCCTATCTGATAGGTTCTTTTTCAAATTAGCACAAAACTGTAATCACCCACTTCTTCCAAAATTGTCTCGCCTGCTTAACTTATTTGATAATTACAATCCTGATAAAATCCCCTGTCTTCTCCGTAGTTTCAAACAATTTTCCCAACTTCCAAACCCAGGAATTCAGTTCCCAACTCATCCACTTTATCTCACTTCTTATGAAGCTTTAACATATCAGCCTAATCAGCCACCTGTCCTTTGGTATAGATAAGGAAGGAATCTTCCAATACCCGAGAAAAAATTTATGAACACCTGGATGCTAAATTTAATGGGTGGCACTCCATCTTCACTGATGCTTCAAAACTATCTACAGACAGTGTCGTGGGAGCAGCTGTGTGGATTCCATTCACCAAAATCTCCCTTAGTTTTAAATGCCCCTCCTCGACATCAGTGTTTTCTGGCGAAGCTGTTGCGCTTCTAGAAGCTATCTGCTTCATTAAATCCCACCAATTAAACAATTCTATTATATTTTCTGATTCTAAAAGCTGTCTGCAATTTATTCTATCCAACCCTTTCCATGTTGTATCTCGTTTCTATTATTCTTCAAATTAGGCAATCCCTTTTTGAATGTCACAATCTTGGGATAAACGTTGTTCTTTCCTGGATTCCAGGGCACTCTGGAATTCCTGGCAATGAGTCAGCTGACTCTTTCGCAAAATATGCTGCTCAGATAGGTTCCCTTGAACATTTCAAATCCTTCTCACATGACTTATGTCTTCTTCACAAATCACAACTTGAACAATCGTGGACGGAGGTTTGGAATCGTTCCAAAAAAGATAAGGGTAAACATTATGCAGATATCCAACCCGATATTCCTCCTTGGTTTTTTAAATTCCGGAAGGCTAGTAAGATTACCACCTCCACAATTTGTCGTCTTCGACTTGGCCACTCGTGTACCCCTGTTTTTTTGGCCAAACTTAGGATTAGGAACCACTCCCTATGTGAGTGTGGCCTGGACGAAGAAAACGTGGACCACATATTCTTCGACTGTCATAAATTGCGGTGTTCCCTCTATGAAATCCTTCCTCCTGAAATCCCTCGTCCTACCTTCTTTAAATGTTTATTAACCCTTACCTTCTCCCCTTAAATTAATTATATTTTATGTAAATTTATAAATGATAACAACATTAGGTTGTAAATGTAAATATTACTTATTAGCTCACTAACCCACATTATCTATAATAGTACTAACAACTAATATTGTGCTGTTTTGTATGTTGTGTTGTCTCTTTTGGTTTAGAATTATCAAAGGTTTTTCCAAATTTAGAATACCGGTCATATTCTTGACCTACATTAGCTCCTAATAAGTTTATGAAAATATCGCAACATCGACATTGGCGGAATTGTGACACTCCCTAGTCACAGATGCCACAATCAAGAACTGAACTAAACTGATTAGAACTAGCCTAAATCGCATAAATCTAAGCTTAAGTAATAAAAATCCTAAGTCTAAAGCACAGACGCCGAGTAGCCAGACTTACAGTTTTTTACAAGATTCATTTTGGTGAATGTGCTCAAGATCTTCATGACCTTATCCCTCCTTCCCTCTTCCACCACCGGACAAGCAGACGTACCGAGAAGTACCACCCTGATCGGCATACCACCTTGCCGTATCAAACGATTTGCTTCAACTTTTCTTGTTAGCACAAGTAAGGAGTGGAACTCCCTTCCGGCGTAGGTAAGTATGTTTTTCCGAACCAGTATAATCTCGGAATCTCGTCTTCATGTCCAGAGTGAATAGGTTCTTTCTAGGCAAGCGTGCTCCATCTTCGGTCACACCATCACTTACCACCAGCACCAGGTGAGGTAGAGGTAGCGCTTGACTTCTTGATATTTAGATGGATAGATAAATACCTACATTTAAAGATGGATAAACGTATGGATTGATAGATTTCTAATATAAATAGATGGATGTATGTTTCTTTTTTGGTGATTGTCGTCGTTATTTCATTTTAGATCTATAAATTGTAAATCCGTTTTTGGCTGTAGGATAGACTTAAGCATAGTAAACTTTTATTTTTAAGAGCTGTGGATATTGTTGATAAATAAATAAAATAAAATCGTCAATAAAAAAAATTGCGCATACGGTGTGTTCTGAGAAGAGCATCCATACTGATCCATACTAATCTATAGGTACCTATATCTATTATTACTAATGTTATAAAGAGGTAAAATTTGTTTGTAAGTTTTTATATTTTGGGTAGGTAATCCCTTGAACCGATCCGATTCTGAATTTTTTTTTTTACTAATAAGTACAATACAATATCTTTATTGATAACACCAAGTTATAATTGAAGTACCAAGGTAGGTATATGTTACCTAACAATAAGTTATATTTACAATTATAAACTAAATCAAGATAAATTAAGGATTACAATTATATTAATAATGGATATCCGATTATTGCTATGAATCATTATATTATTAACGAAGTGGCAGTTCGTAAAACTCGTCTCCAGCGTAAAAAGAGTTTTCGAGGAGCCACTTTCGTAGCCTCGATTTAAAGACTGTCGTGGAAGTTGCATCCCTTCGGATTGTGGATTATGAGTGGGTGCGACTAAAAGGTGGGCTAGTTTATCGCTGCAGAGAGCTCGGGAGGTGTTTACGCCTCTATGCTTGAAACTGTCAATATTTTGTGGGTGAACGTCGCTACCTGGTAGATAAGTTCGCAGGCGAGCGTACATCCTAATGGGAAGCTACATTACCTATCTATCCCTGAGTGGTATCACACTATATAAATGCGAAAGTTTGGATGTTTGTTTGTTTGTTACTCAATCACGTCAAAACGATTAAATTTGGTATGAACGTAGACTATAACCTGGATTACCACATAGGCTATTTTTATCCCTTAAATAAGTTCCCATGGGATAAAAATGGGATGTCTAAGTTTCTAAATATATTTTTGCACACCAGAACAACGAGGGCAAAGCCGCTGGCAACAGCTAGTAAGCTTAGTAGGTATATTTTATTATGATATACATCCGTGCGAACCAACCAGGGACCAAGGCTGTTTGCACCAGGGATCGGCACTAAGCCCTTATTTGTTCGTCTTGGTAATGGATGCCTTGACATCAGATATACAAGAGGAGATACCCTGGTGCATGATGTTCGCCGATGACATGACTTGTCGATAAAAATGCACTCGAGGTTTAGAGCAGACTGGCAAAATGGCAGAAAAAACTGGAGAGTGTCGGATTGAAGATCAGCAGAACGAAAACCGAGCATTTGTTCTGTAACTTTGGCAATCCCTCCGTTTTGCCAATATTGCCTTGGATGATGTATCCCTACCAGTCTGCTTCGACTTTCAATACTGTTCGATACACGAACACTTGTAGCTCAGCCAGCAATTTTGACTATGTAGGTCGAATGCCGCCTCAGCGAGGCGACGCGCGATTTACCTAATCAGTGCACAATCGGCTAGCGGCCGAGCCACTCGTATCATTAGCATCATTAGCGTAAGGTTAAGCTCAATAAAATCATCTTTTAAGAATCTATCTCCCGTACCTATATCATTCCACGACTGAGCCGCGCTTGCGATCTCCTACATTTCTTTGGAGCCGAAGCTTTCGCGTATCCCGAAATATCGTCACGCGAAGTGTTTCGGTCGATCTAGCAGCCAGTGGATTGAAGTGTCGTCCAGTTAATCAGTGAGCTTAGCGTGGAATCAGCAGCAGCGTACTGAGGTTTACACTCAGTACCAACACCATTAGCAATTGACGTGGGGAGCAACCCGCGCCAGACCAGCATCAGCAGCGAGCCAACAGCTCGTACCAGCAGCATCAGCGCCGTGGAAAACCACCCGCGAAAGTCAGCCGTAGGTCTAGCGGCTTACAAGTAAGAGCGTTCCTTGTATAGCTTATAAAAATCAGCAGCAACATGGACGCCTTGTACTTCCAACAAGGAGAGCTAGGAGAACAAATAGAAAAACTTCTTGTTAACTTTAAAAAGGAGAGTAGGGAACGTAAGACCGTTGACTCTTGTCAACGGATATTAGACCTATTAGAAACGTATTGGAGAGAGTATCGAAATAACCACGAAAAACTTCGTTCATACGAGACAACTAATCATAAGTACTTCGTCAATTCGGAGTTTGAGCGCGTGGAAGAAAAATATTTAGCAGCCGAAAAAATAATAAGCAATAGCTATGATGAGCTACTATTGAAAGGTGAGCAGCTCAAATTATCTGAGGCTAGAGGAACCCCTCAGCGCGAAGCAGCAGGTCCTAGCAGCGGAGAGCAACCGCCGTGGGCCGGAACACTGGCAACCTCCGCCGTAGAGGCGAGAGGAACCAACAGCAATCTAGACGATATGCTACGTAAGCAAAAAGTCAATTTTAAAGCTTTTATGAGCACAGTAGCGAATTTAGAAGGTGAGTCCTTCACGGAAAAATGGGAGTTCGAAGATGCCCTGCGAATCTTACAAACTCGCTGGGCTAGGGTTGATGCGTTACATTGGGAGATTCTGACCGAATTGGAGGAAGATGAAGCGTACGAATTCAACTATTCATTTAATAAACAACCTTGGCAGCATATAGCACACATCTTCTTAGCAGATCCGGATTATAATATCAGTCACCCTGTGGATTTACTACTCGGGGCTGACGTTTACTCGGTCATACTCTTAGAAAGTCTAATCCGAAGTCATGTTCAATCAGAGCCTCTAGCACAGCATACTCAATTAGGATGGTTGCTATGCGGCAGTGTAAAAACATCATTTCAATGCAATGTCATCTTAAATAACATTGAAGATATCCAACAGTTTTGGAAAATCGAAGATATTCACGAGCAAAATGAGATGTCAGTAGAAGATCAAGAGTGTCTAGATTTTTATAAAGAAACTGCTAAACGTCAAAAGAACGGGCGTTATGAAGTAAGATTACCCATCAAGCAGCAATTAATAGAGAAATTAGGATCGTCGAAAGAGATAGCTATAGCACAATGTAAAAATCTAAAACGTAAATTTAGTAGACAAGAAAGTTTAGCAAAGCAATACAAACAATTTATAAACGAATATGAACAATTAGAGCATAATATGAAAATAGCAGAAATAATCACAGATCAGAAATGTTTCTTACCTCATCATGCGGTTCAAAGAGCTGAGTCGAGCACAACGAAGCTACGTGTAGTGTTTAACGCTTCAGCAAAAACCACTTCCGGTTACAGCCTCAACGATCTCATGCACAAAGGTCCAAACTTACAGCAAGATCTACAAGAGATAATAATGAAATGGAGACAATATCGTTACGCATACACGGCCGACATCGAAAAATGTTATGGGATGATTTTGGTCAATGAAAACGATCAGAAACTGCAGCAAGTTGTATGGCGAGAGAATCCAGCTGAAACAGCTAGTACAGGATTAACAGCAGCACAGTTAATAAAGCATCCGTTGTGGTGGCAAGGACCAGTCTGGTTATTGGCATCCGATTACAAACCTACAGAGCAAGAATTAATATATACAACCGACGAAGAAGTCAAAAAGCAAGCGAACGTTATTCAAAACAGCAAGCCAGAAAACAACATCATATATGATTTATTGAATCGCCATAGTTAATTCATAAAAACAACTCGGATAGTAGCATGGATACGACGGGCATTGACTTCAATATGTACACAAAGGCCGAAGTATCTCACATTACATGAGCTTAGAGCAGCTGAACTTAATATAATAAAACATGTACAGCGCTATGAATTTAGCGAAGATATTGAAAATTTATTGCATAACAACAAGCTAAAATCAGACAGCAAACTATTAAGCCTGAATCCATTTTTGGATTCAGATGGCATTTTGAGAGTTGGAGGACGTCTTAAAAACGCCAACATAAGCACCGACATGAAATATTCGATTATTATTCCATACAGCGGCCGGTTAACAGAGCTACCTATCGAGCAAGCGCATGAGCTCACATTTCACGGTGGAGCTCGGCTTACATTATCTTCACTTAGATAAAAATATTGGATAGTTAAAGGAAATCGAGCAGTTAAAAAACAGTTGTTGAGATGCGTGACCTGCAAAAAACAAGAACCTAGAAAGTTACATCAGATCATGGGAGATCTACCGGATTTTAGAATGAACCCGGCGCCGACTTTTTGGCATACGGGAGTGGACTTCACGAGATTTATTCAAGTGAAAGCCAATAAAGATAGAGCAATAAAAACATCGAAAGGATATTTTACTTAGAAAACTTTCGTGATTGATTTCAATCATTATTATAAATACGGGATTTATCACGTACCGTCTTATCGGTGTTTCGACCGACAATGTTTCGGTTCAATTCGTGAGCAATTTATTCGGAGCGGATCGCATTCACCCTGATGAAGGTTCACGAATTGAACCGAAACATTGTCGGTCGAAACACCGATAAGACGGTACGTGATAAATCCCGTATTTATAATAATGATTGAAATCAATCACGAAAGTTTTCTAAGTAAAATATCCTTTCGATGTTTTTATTGCTCTATCTTTATTGGCTTTCACTTGAATAAATCTCGTGAAGTCCACTCCCGTATGCCAAAAAGTCGGCGCCGGGTTCATTCTAAAATCCGGTAGATCTCCCATGATCTGATGTAACTTTCTAGGTTCTTGTTTTTTGCAGGTCACGCATCTCAAGAACTGTTTTTTAACTGCTCGATTTCCTTTAACTATCCAATATTTTTATCTAAGTGAAGATAATGTAAGCCGATAAGACGGTACGTGATAAATCCCGTATTTATAATAATGATCGAAAGGATATATTGCATTGTTTATCTGCATGGTCACGAAAGCAGTACACATAGAGTTAGTTTCCGACTTGAGCAGTGCCTCATTCATAGCAGCGTTATGAAGAATGGCGGCACGACGAGGAGCACCTAAGCACATGTACTCCGATAACGGGACTAACTTTGTGGGGGCAAATAAGATATTAGAAGAAGAGTTTCAACAGCTAGAGCAAGTTTTCGGTGCCGCATTCTACAGAGAAATAGCGGAGATGAACATAGAATGGCACTGGAACTGTCCTTCATGGCCAAGCGCTGGAGGGATCTGGGAGCGATCAATTAGAAGCTTAAAGCAGCATATTAAGAGAGTCGTGGGTGAACAAGCGTTGACCTTCGAAGAGTATAGCACCGTATTAGCACAAATAGAAGCAAGCCTTAACTCAAGACCCTTGTGTCCGATATCTGAGGACATCGATCATATAGATTTTTTGACACCAGCACACTTTCTTACTAACAGAGCAGGCCTTACAGTCATAGAAACAGCACACAACGCCAGAACTAGATGGCAGTTAGCAAACAAGATTTTCCAAGACATCTGGAAGAGATGGCAGACATAATATCTGAGCCAGTTCTCAATACGTAGCAAGTGGTTAAAAGCTAAAAGAAATATCGAAATTGGAGACATGGTAACTATTCATGATGATAACGTAAGCGCAGGGAAATTTCCAGTTGGAAGAGTGGTAGAAGTCCATAAAGGAAATGACGGTCTTATACGGGTCGTAACCCTGAAAACAAAAAATGGCTTGGTAAAACGACCTGTAGTAAAATTATCGATTTTACCAATAGACAAAGAAAAGGAAGATGATGTAATAAAGCATCAGCAAATCAATGAAGCACAAGCGGAGAGGAGCAAGGAAACTGATATCGGCGGCGTGACGAATAGCAAGCGATTAGGAAGAAACAGATGTCCTAAATTCGTCAACGTAGCTTTATCTCTAGTATTTTTTATGAGCCTAATATGGTGTAGCGAAGCATCTTATAATATTACACAATTAAGCAATAATAAATCTTTATACTTTGATCCAGTGGGAAAAATGCATTTAATCCGTGACCAATAGAAAATCGTCACTTATTACAATATGCAATCTTATTGGCAGGGCGATAGAGCGGTTATTGCATTTACAGAGTACCTACAGCAAACTTGTGATAAGGTCAAGGGACCGAGTCATTGTCATATGATCCTATTACGACTACAGCGAGTTACAATACTATAATCAGCTGATGCTAAATCAGCATTTCGGCCCGCGGTCAAGAAACTGACGCGGCTGTATCAACGCAGTCGGCTCCGTGGCAAATGCATTGTTTGGAGTACTGGATGAAAGCTTTGCAGAAAAATATCAACATGACATTGAACTTGTCCAGAGCAATGAAAAACACCTGACGCAGCTATGGAGAAACCAGACGTCAGTTGTAGATGCAGAATATAATGTTACGCCGAGGCTGTTACAGAATAAATAATAGTCGGTTTTTCTCGAAGTTATACCTACTGTGTCACAGAATAGGTAATACTTGGTATGGAATGAGCTACATACCACGTTTTTACCTACCGTTGCACAGATTAAGAAATAGTAGACAATCGAAATAGCTATACTTTTCTAGATACTAGTGGAAGGTTCTGGAAATAATGCTCGGTATAAATAGTGTTTAGAGACGTCCGCAGAGTCAGTCTTGATTTGGCGATACGTGCGAACATTTCGGTGACTTTTAGTGGTTTATTGTGCGATAGTGTTGTGAATTAGTGTGTTTTGATTAAGATCGTGTATTTTGCATTTTAGTGTTGAATAAAAGTGTTATTTTGGTTAGATTCATTTTAATTATTTTATCCCGAACCCTCAGCTCGTAACAATTTGGTGTCAGAAGTGGGATAAAATAATGCCGATTCTGCCAAAGGATAACGTGGACGGTGTAAGGACAAGAGGTCAACGACAACAGGAAATAGATGAAAGGCGGTTTGGAGAGTCTCCGGTTCAAGAAGTTCGGCAGAGTCATCAGCCGATGCAGATGGAATCAGCCGCCGCCGAAGCATTTGGAGCTTCATCATCATCATCATCCGTAGGTCAAGCTCCTGTGACAGGCGATCTTGCTGCTATTATGGCAATGCTTTGTCGTCAAGAAGAGCAGCGTCGCCAAGATAAGGAGGAGCAGGCTCGGTTTCAGGAAGAACAGCGACGTCAGGATAAGGAAGAGCAGCGTCGTCAACAGGAAAAGCAGCTACGTTGGCAGGAAGAACAGGCTCGGTTGCAGGAGGAACAGCGCCACCAGGAGAAGGTAGAGCAGGCTCGGTTGCAGGAGGAACAGCGCCGTCAGTATAAGGAAGAGCAGCGTCGTCAACAAGAAGAGCAGGCTCGGATGATGAAAAAATTGTTCAGTTCAATTGGAAAGGAACTCCAGGGTGTGAAAGAGCAGATGGAACACCATGAGAGCCGTATTTCAGAAACTGAATCTCAGATCGCAGAGGTAAAAAAAGCTCTGGATGTCCTGAAGTCTGGAGACAGCAATGTGGTTCCTCTAACTGCTGCATCTTCAGCACGAGGTTTTAAAACACCACCATTTGATGGAAGTTCTTCGTGGTCAGCCTAGAAAATTCAGTTTGAGGCCGTTGTCAAGGCCAACGGATGGACGACGGCGCAGGCCATGACGGCTTTAACATTGGGCCTTCGTGACCAGGCAATTACGATTTTAGAGGCTCTTGGGAAGGATTTCACCTATGAACAGCTGTTAGAGGCGCTGGAGTCACGGTTTGGTGACACACATCTGGAACATGCTTTTCGAGCGCAGTTAAAGGACCGGAGCCAGCGTAACTCGGAGAATTTACAGCAGTGGGCCCTCGAGATAGAAAAGTTGGTTCGAAAGACATACCAAACCTCTCCAGCACCCCTTGACGGTTATTTGGTCCGGGCGTTCGTTGACGGAATACGTGATTTGGAAGTGAGAGCTGCCGTAAGGCTTGGACATCATGATTCTCTGAAAAATGCCTTGGCTCATGCATTGAAAGTGAAGGCTGTGCGTCAGGACTACCGAGCTCACCACATCAGAAAAGTAAGGGACTCTTATACTGGCTACAGTCGTCCAAAATTTAGTCCTATATGCTACGAGTGTGGAGAGAAAGGGCATCTGAGGTCCAATTTGCCCAAAAAGAGAAGAGGTTTTGCAGGGAAGCCCGTCCACCAAACGCAGCAACGAGTAAACGACAGAACTACGGGGCAAGTGCTGGCTGGTATTGAGAAAGCTCCAAGAATGACGATCTCGACGAGTCTGTCAATTAAAGACCATCGAAGGGAAGAATCTTACGGGCCGTTGTCATGAAGACCTTGCCCTGAAAACGTTGAACATTGTGCCTAACGAGAGCCCAAGAAAGCGGTGCCCATCAGACTGTTGAGAAGTTTGAGAACGGACCTAAGTGACGAATGGGAGGAAACTTTGCAGCAGGCACAACAGGACGACAAAGACCTTAAACCAATCATTGAAAAGATCATAGCGGATACCACTAAGCCTTTGTGCCGTGACGTTGCTGCTATGAGTACAACAACAAAGAGTTATTGGGTACAGTGAGAACTTCTAATCAACGTGCTACAGAATTAATGTCTGGACAGTGTATTCCTGAAATTCTTTATTGTAAATTCGTGCTCAGTACTTCCAAGTCGGGAAGTCGTTTACGGTCTTCGCTCCTGGTCTTTCTTCCTACTTCTCCATATCTATACCTGACACCCGTCAAACCTATCATCTGAGCCGTCGAGAAGCGTGGTTGTTTTTCAGCCACCCTGCTGGCTGCTTCGAAGCATACCGAGACCACGCCTTCCCACGAAGCCAACCGCCACGAGGTCGTTCGTCTGCCAACCCGCTAGCTGCCTTGACGCACGCCGGGACCACGCCTGCCCACGAGGCCTACCGCAGCAGCTCAAGCCCGCTTTATCTATCCGAGCAGACGCCAGGAACGGTCGACGAAAATAACACGAGGTGTATCAATTCCATTATTTTTTTGTATCCGGGTTGAACCCCAGAAACATTTTTCTCTTTTCTGACGCCCTCGTCAGATGGCGCCCACTTTATTCATCATCATCATCATCATATCAGCCGTAGGACGTCCACTGCTGGACAAAGGCCTCCCTCATTGATCTCCAGGAACTGCGGTTGGAAGCGGCCTGCATCCAACGCCGACCTGCGGCTCTTACCAAGTCGTCTGCCCATCTTGTGGGTGGACGTCCTACGCTGCGCTTGCCGGTCCGTGGCCTCCACTCGAGAACCTTTCGGACCCATCGGCCATCTGTTCTGCGCGCTATATGGCCTGCCCATTGCCACTTCAACGTGCTAATCCGTCGGGCTATGTCGGTGACTTGAGTTCTCCTACGTATCTCCTCATTTCTGATTCGATCCCGTAGAGAAACCCCGAGCATAGCCCTCTCCATAGCTCGTTGAGCGACTCTGAGCTTATTCATAAGGCCAATAGTGAAGGACCACGTCTCGGTTCCATATGTCATCACTGGTAACACACACTGATTGTAGACTTTCGTCTTAAGGCACTGAGGTATGTTGGACGAAAAGACGTTGCGAAGTTTCCCAAACGCTGCCCATCCGAGTTGGATTCGACGATTGACCTCTTTCTCGAAGTTGGACCTACCTAATTGGACTGTTTGTCCTAGGTATACATACGCGTCGACAACTTCAAGAGCTGAGTTCTCAACCATAACTGGGGCAGGGACGACATGGACATTCGACATGATTTTCGTCTTGTCCATGTTCATTTTAAGTCCTACCCGTTGGGAGACTCGATTGAGGCCTTCGAGCATCGTGCTGAGCTCTTCCATCGACTTTGCCATGACCACAATATCGTCGGCAAACCGAAGGTGAGTGATGTATTCGCCGTTAATATTGATGCCCAGTCCTTTCCATTCCAGAAGCTTGAAAGCATCTTCCAATGCGGTCGTAAACAGTTTCGGAGAGATGACATCTCCCTGTCTTACGCCTCTTTTTAAGGGAATCGCCTTCGAGCTCTGTTCTTGTACTCGAACTGACATAGTGGCGTTTTTATACAAACACTTCAACACTTCGATATACCGATAGTCAATACGGCATCGTTGGAGAGACTCAAGCACTGCCCATGTTTCGATCGAATCGAAGGCTTTCTCATAGTCCACAAACGCGAGACTTAGCGGCAAGTTATACTCTTCGGTCTTCTGTATGACTTGCCGCAGCGTATGTATGTGGTCTATGGTACTGTAGCCTTTACGGAACCCGGCTTGTTCGGGAGGCTGGAAGTCATCAAACCTGCGTTCGAGACGGTTCACGATGACCCTCGAAAACAGCTTATAAACATGGCTCAAAAGCGAGATGGGTCTGTAATTCTTAAGCAAGGTGTTGTCACCTTTCTTGAAGAACAGAACCACCACGCCCCCGTTCCATGCTTTTGGCGTCGTACCTTCAAGCAAGGCGGAATTAAAAAGCTTCTGAAGGACTTTAAGTACCGGTGATCCACCCGCTTTCAGAAGCTCTGAGGTGATTCCGTCCTCACCCGGCGCCTTGTCGTTCTTAAGCTGCTTCAAGGCCATCCTGATCTCATACAGGCTGATGTCCGGAATATCTTCGGTATAATGTCGGGTCAGTTTGGCTCTTGGGTCGTTGACCGCACTGCAAACAGGTTTAGTGACCGAATCGTAGAGCCGTCCATAGAAACTTTCGACTTCCCTTAACACTTCCGCTTTACTTGACGTTATGCTGCCATCTTCCCTCTTCAGCTTCGTCATGCGGCTCTGCCCAATAGAATTATCTCTCGCGAACACTTTGGAGCCTTTATTCCGCTCTATCGTATCTTTAATACGAGATGTATTAAAGGTACGAATATCGTGCCGCAAGGATTTCCAAATCTTTCTATTGAGCTGCCTATGTGACTGAGCATCATCGGGAGACTGCAGTTGCAAAGAACGTCGTTCAGCCATGAGGTTAAGGGTGTCATCAGAGAGTTTCTGAGGTCTATTGGTACGGGGGGTCTTAAAGAACTGGGACCCCACCGTATGGACGGTTTCTACGAACCTGTTATTGATCTCGTCCACTGATGCATCTACTTCTAGACAGTCAAAGCGATTTGCAAGTTCGAGTTGAAAGCTCTCAAGGTTTTGGATATGTGCGCGAGTAGGTTGGAGCGTAGATTTCATCAAACGGGACCTTTCAAGTTTAACGTTCATATTCAATGTGGCTCTAACAATTCGGTGATCACTGCCGGTTTTCACCATGTGAATCACAGAGACATCATTAAATATCCGTTTCTTGTTGGTCAAGATGAAATCAATCTCATTGCTCGTGGAACCGTTGGGACTCATCCAGGTCCATTTCCTGTGAGGCGGCTTCTGGAAAAAAGAATTCATCATAAAGAGTCCTTCTTTCTCCAGAAAATTGGCCAGCCTCTGTCCCCTGGGGTTCCGTTGCCCATATCCAAATTGCCCCACTCTCAATTCATCATCGCTTCTCATGCCTAGCTTTGCATTGAAGTCCCCCATAACAACAATAAAGTGAGTTTTGTTCGTATGTATGGCTCTACTGATGTCCTCATACATAGACTCTACTTCTTCATCTGGGTGTGAAGAGGTCGGCGCATATACCTGAACGACCTTCAGCGAATGTCGCTTAGATATTCTGAGTGTCAGGTACGCGACCCTGCTCGACACACTGTCGATGGTGATAATGTTGTTGATGAGTGACTTGTGAACGAGAAACCCAACACCACCTTGGGACTGTTGGTCGCCCTCCCGGTAGTATAGTAGGTTACCAGACTTAAGGGATATCGTGCCCTCGCCCTCTCTACGGACTTCTGATAACCCCAAAATGTCCCAGTGTAATCTACTAATTTCTTCTTCCAGCTCAACAATCTTTTCGTCTGTCCTCAAAGTGCGGATGTTGTGTGTTACCAGGGCCAGTGGTCGTCGTAGGGTTTGGTAGCCGATCGTCTCCCGGGGATTCTTAGCACCCCTGGCCCCGCCGTTACCGTGACTGCTACCGTAGCCAGGATTAGCGGGGCCGCCGGGGACTCGGGGCCTGGTTTTATGTTGCAATATCATGAGGGGGGTTGTTGCCATACTCGCCACGCTTGGCAGGCGGGTTGGCGAGCGCAGTATAGGTATTGAAAACACGAAAAGACGCTGCTGCCCATCTTTCGGAGGTATCCCTTAGCAGACTCCTACTGCATCCACGGGCAAGAGCGGAGGGGCAACATTCTATTGCCGGCGCCCCACGGCACCACTTTATTATATTAAATAAATCTATTCTACTAGGTGTGCTCAACACATTCTGTAATTGCTGCACTATAGGCCAAAAGCCTTAAGATTCTGTGCTCTTCAAGCCAACGTCTGTTCGTACCACCCTCATTGTAACATAGCATAACTGTAATCTGTAACCTAAGTGTGTACCATCGGTAAACCTGCTGGAAAGATAGAAGTAGTCTTCTATATGTTAATCTAAAAGTATTTATCGTTTTTAGAGCACGGAGTGGTGAGGGAATGTCATTCCAACACCGAGATGCAGCAAATCTAAAAGAACCACGGAAAATTACCAGCCTGTGTCTCGGTGTTACGAAGACGTGGATGCATTCCCTTCTTATATATCTAGAATAATCTTGTACCCATGTTAGCTTTTGGAATAGGTATTCAGGTGTTTTATTTTTAATGATCCTAAACAAAAGGGTAGCAAGGTGTAGGTTCCTACGCGCTTTCATTTTAAGTAGGCTGGATGTGTTAAGGTACGGTGTCACATGTGTGTCTCATGCGAATGTTGAGATGGATGTGTGAGGTAACGAGAAGGGACGGATGAAAGAAGAGTGCACGCCGCGGAAATGCGAATGTTGAGATGGATATGTGAGGTTACGAGAAGGGACGAATGAAAGAAGAGTGCACGCGGCGGAAATGCGAATGTTGAGATGGATATGAGAGGTAACGAGAAGGGACGGAAGAAAGAAGAGTGCACGCGGCGGAAATGCGAATGTTGAGATGGATGTGTGAGGTAACGAGAAGGGACGGATGATAAAAGAATGCACGCGGCGGAAATGCGAATGTTGAGATGGATGTGTGAGGTAACGAGAAGGGACGGATGAAAGAAGAGTGCACGCGGCGGAAATGCGAATGTTGAGATGGATGTGTGAGGTAACGAGAAGGGACCGATGAAAGAAGAGTGCACGCGGCGGAAATGCGAATGTTGAGATGGATGTGTGATAGAGAGATATGGAAGAAAAATACATGTTGTGCCGACCCCGCGTAATGTGGGAAAAGAGCAGGAAGAAGATACATCCGTGCGAAACCGGGCTGAGTTAGCTAATATTAGGTATAACAATTCTCAACAAGGCCCCTTTAACCCCTAGCCAAAGGTCGAGAGCTCTCCTTATTTCCTTGGCGGACTTCTTACCTATCGTACGCCATTTGCACACTCCAAAAACTAACAGTTATTATGTTATTATTAATATCAATTCTTTAAAAAAATCAATCATTAACTAGACGGCACACACCATTTATTAAATATGTGTGTGTGCGTGCATAGGTAAGTGAGTTCCACAAACATCTCATCCACACACGTAGGTATATACAGCTACACCTTAAATCAAGGTCGTTTAGTTCAAGATTTTTATTGTACCTACACTTTGTACCTACAATCTTATAATGAACGAGCGAAGCGAGAAATCAACTCGGGCAAATCGTCGTTGTATGTATGTATAACTTTTGAAACTATCATGGTTATGAACACTATTTGTATCTACTAAAAACGGGATGTTTACCATGATTTGTGAGTTTTATAATATCTCGATATTTCGACGCAGTTGCATGCGTCATGATCACGGGTAAACTGAAGTCTGTGCGAGTAGGTAGTTATTGGCAGATATAACGATCTACCCTCTTTCTTAGTCTCTTGCTGGGAATGAATTCACTATAGGTAGGTAGGTACTATTGCTACCACAGGTTTCATTCTCGATCATAACTCGATTCCAACACACCACACTCACGGCATCAGGACGCGTACCTAATTGACACTTCACTTCTTTGGTTCTTACACATTGTCACCACAGGATTCCAGGCTCCAGATAGTTGAAAACCATCTTCACGATTTAAATTCTTGTTTGGTAATCTCAATTGCCTCTTGAACCAGTCTTGACATGTAATGTCGCTCAGTTGAGATTTCTCAAGTAGGTAATCATTACAACGACATTACATGCCATCATTAGGTAGGTATACCTATCTGTCAATAACTACCCATTCGCAAAGACTTCAGTTTACTCGTGACCATGGTGCATGCAACTGCGTCGAAATATCGGGATACTCAAAAAATCACAAATCATGGTAAATATCCCGTTTTTAGTACTTACAAATGGTGTATGTATGTATGTTTGTTTGTCACAGGATAACTTTCGAAGCGTTTATCCGATCATCGTGAAATTTAGTAGGTATATAGGTAGGCAGTGATGGCACAATTTTGGTGTGACTAAATAAGCTAAAAATGTTTGGTCGTTGAGATATTGGGGTTCAAGAGGGGTAAAAAAACCAAAATAGGACTATCCGGTCAAATGGCACGTTTAATAAAAGGTCTTTATGAGTATGAGTACATTTCGACTCCGTTTTTATTTTTAACCTTGTAGTTTTTAAGTTATTAGCCATAATAAAAACTGAACTTTGATATTATTCACAAGTTACACCAGTGACCCCACAGTGCTGAAATTTGGTATGCGTGTAGCTTTAGTGACCCAAACTTATGCAAAAGTGTGACATCCAGAATAACTGCAATTTCAACCCTAAACCATAACCAATTTACATGAACTCCCGTTACCTGTAATTTGAATGAAACTGTAGGTCAGGTAGGCTGGTAGTGTTTCGTGGCACTATTCTGGTAGTCAAATATTACAAATAATATTTTTTTTTGTTTTTATGGTAGACTCGCGAGATCTCAGTTCGGAGCGAACCACACACGCATACATATATACAATGCCAATTTGCCCAAGTTGATTTAGAGATATCGCTTCGCTCGATCAACTATCTATAATCTATCTCATACCTACAGATACATTATGAGTTGACTTGACCCAGACCTATGGCCTCTGATATCATGTGATTTATTTACCATTCTTAATTTAGCTTCATTCCAGCGAACATTACGTTGCCATTGGTCGTACGTAAAATCGTGTGTTAAAATGTTGGTTAAAATTGGGATTTGTGTCTGTGCAGTGGTGGTAAGTATTTAAAAGTTTTTATAAGTGTAGGCGCACACTAGGCGACACGCGCGCGCTCGACAGCGACAGTCTCGCTGTGAGCGCTGAGGAAGGTGCACGTGTTTATTTTATTGAGAATCTCAACATGGATACGTTCGATGTCGATGTGTTCATTTAGTAGTATTGATATAGAGTAATATCAGTTTATAGAGGTTTTTTTTACTAATAATCGCTTCCTGCACAACGTCTGTCGTACTTAGCTACGTAACGACTGATCGCCGACTCGACGCAAGCGACAGCTCCGCGTCTAGTCGCGGCGACAGGACGCCAGATGCAAACGACAACGCCGCGTCTTGTCGCGGCAACTTGTTGCCAGCGCTAAATAGTCATTTAGGTATAATAATTATTGTAATAAATTTAACTAATAACTCTAAATAACTCCTTGCGGTACTTACCAAACGTTTCGTTTCTACTTTAATTGTTAGTGCGAGCCGAGTTCAGAAATAATGTAGGTACCTAACTCACATTCGGCATCTATTGAGGACCATTTGATTATCGTGCTCCAAAAAACCACTACCTATGCCGGTTTGTACTTCGCGTTTTCAAGTCCAAAATGAACAGAAAACAAAAGTAGGTAACTGAAAATTTATACTCAGCTTCTAAACCAACCATAAGTAACTAATTTTGAGTCCTCCTGTTTTTCGTCGGTAGAGCGCGTTATTTCTAGGCAAGAGTTCTTTATCTTCGCTTCCTATCACGGATTTTTAATAAGTAAAGGATTCAATTGTGTTCTTTATATCAATAAATAGAAAGTCTTAGTGGTAATTCCAGGTTTGTGTAGCTTTACCACAGCAGCAAGGCGCCACACCTCCGCCGTCTCCAACTGCAGCACCAGCATCAAGTGTCTACTGCGGTGAATCTCCAAACAACGTACGTATAACATCCTACAGCTTTATTGATATTTGTTCCGGGTCTGTTTGTTTCTCTACCTATATATTATAAGTAGATATGTATTTACAAAAAAAAAGTATACCACGTGTAATGTTATCATCATCATCATCTCAGCTCGTCTGCACACAATGTTCGGTATAGGCCTCCTCTTTATTACGCCATTCTTTCCGATCCCTTCCGTGTCTCATCCATTGAAACCCAGCTGCGCTTTCAATGTCATTCGACCATCATCGGGCGGGTGGTCTGCCTCTTGGTCTACGAGCATCCCTTGGCCACCACTCTGTAATCGCCTTCGTCCAACGCCCGTCATCCCTCCTAGCCAAGTGTCCAGCCCATCTCCACCTCAGCCCTGCGATCCTCATACCCACGTCCGCAGCCTTTGTGCGACGTCGGATTTCGATATTGAGTATGTGTAATGTAATGTACGACATTAAATGAAAACACGGGTAGGACTAATGGCTAGTATTGTTGTAAAAAAGGTGTTTTTCAAATTCGTTATAATTTCTTTTTTTTAATATTTTATTAATTTTTTGCTTCCTAACCTATCTCGTCCCACTGCTGGGCAAAGGTCTCCCCCCAGTCCCTCCAAGCAACCCTATCTGTCGCTATTTCCCACCATCCTCTTTGGAAGGTGTCGAAATCGTCCCGCCAACGCTTTCTCTAATTTTTATGCAAACTTAATATCAAGTCCTGAAAATATCAACGAAATAAATATATATGTTACAGTTAAAACCAGTTTTAACCTCGGTCGGAACAGTTTTAACTGACTCGCTTCGGAAAAACGAGTTTTGTCTAGTAAGAACTAGTTTAAAAATTATAATAAAATGTTAAAAATTTACTAGTTTCTACTAGTAGGCATTATTGCTTTGTATTCAACTACCTATATAGATGCCAAATTCGAACTTTCTAGGTCATCTGGAACTGGGTTAGAGTTTTGATCTATAGGTCAGTCAGTCAGTCAGTGATAAAAATGACGATTTGTGAAATTTGGAGCACATATGCATCTCGAAAATCTTAATATATGAGCCAAATTTGACATGTTTATGTGAAATAGCTTTTGAGTTATGAGGTGGTCAAAAGTGGCTCCAAATGGTTCTTGTAATATTAGACACGGTGCTGCTCGCCAGTTCTGTTAGCTTGAACTTGGCTACCGAACCTTGAACTACTTTACTTTACTAACTTACTTTGAACCGCTACCGCGTGTCTAGATTTTAGAAGAGTGTTTTAAATCAATGTCGTACATAACATTACAGGTTGCATAAGAAAAGTATTCTATCAATTATCTGGTTCCCATAGTACACACGGCTACACATCAAGCTATAATTTTCCAGTATAAGCTGACCTCTCATTCTACGAAAAGCTTACACAATGCGAGGACAGCTTATACTGGAAACGTATAGCTTAATGAATAGCCGTGTGTACAAGCTCTGCTTAGTTTGGGACTAGATAGCGCTGTGTGACATGTCCAGCAATATTTATTTATTTATTTATCACTGACAAGTTTAGAAAAGTTGGTTTTAATATAGTACTTTTTTTGTAGATTCTTCCGTGTCTGGGAAACCCGACATTTTTCAAAGTGGAGACTGTTTCCAAATGCAAGAAGGGTTTGTCCGAGGTAGGTTTACCAGCCATGTGATTATTAACTTTGTTACTATCAGTTTCAATAAGTTAGCATAATGCTCAATCAATTTACAAAGTATTATTTTATAAGGAGACTATACAATGTACTAACCAATGTTAATCAACCGTACTATCTATAATTTTATTATTTACTAGCTGACATAGCGAACTTCGTACCGCCTTAGAATCAATAATTTTTGAGTTGCCAAGCCGAGTTAAATTAATTTTTTTTACTATCTCTATATTCAAATTAGAAAATTATAAAAGTACTAATATCGCTATTAAAAAATAGGGGTTGGTGGTAGAATGGTGAAAATTTATGCTTGTATTTATGTTTTGTAGCCGAACCATATAAAAAATTTTAATTATTGTAAAAAAAAATTAAAAATTAAAATTTGGGGTGGATCCTTATCACATTGTTGAAAAATAGTTTACGTTCTATTCCCAGACCTACCGAATATACACAAAATAATTCACAAGAATCGTTCAAGCTTTTTCGGAGGAGTTTTGTTACAAACGCTGTGACACGAGAATTTTATATAACAGAAGAGATATTTCATAATTAAAGTATCGGCGCTCTTTGCTTTGCTGCAGATGTTGTTTTTACACGACGTTTGCAGTAATAGAATTGATAGCACCGAATTGGCGTCTCTCGTTCTTCAATTCAATACTCCTTTTAAACGTACGAGACACACCACCCTCTTTCATATTCCTTTCAGTCGTACCAACTATGCCCAAAATTCTGTCATCTGTCGCACGCTAGATAGCTACAACAAGGATTTTTCGTCAATAGACATCTTCTCTAATAGCAAAACATCTTTTAAGAAACAAATTATATTTGTTCTTAGTCATATATAGCGCGTTCTACTTATAAAATATTCAGAAATTCACTCAACACACACTACACTCCCTCCCTCACCCCCTCAAGTACACACATTTGCACAGCATCCCTACCTTCTTTTGTTCTTCAAATGCGTACCTACTAAATTACTAAAATCCTTGAAAATTTAAATTTTAATTAATATAGTATGTTTTTTAATCTTTTTCTCTAGGTGACTAATTTCATAAAAAGATAAGTCTATAAATTGAGAATCTGTTATTGGCATTAAGCATTAGTTATAAGGATTGTTTACATTGTTAACAAGTGCTGTTGATTCTGTAATGAATAATAAAAAAAAAAAACAAAAAATGTTATCCGGTTCCAAATTGAAACTGATTTCAATAAAAGCATCATAATTGATAAAGCACGGTGATCTTAAACATTTTTAGATTTTTTTAAGGTCTAGCAAAAAAAAAATTTATACTTAGGTACATTGCTTTACGCACTTCCATACAAATTTAAATATTTATTACGTCAAAGCCTTTAAATTTTTTTTTCATTACAATGATTTATTGTGAAACGTCACACTGCGAGCAAACTTCAATATACGAGTATCTATACAATATTGTTACTGATTATGTAAGCACGGAGAGTTGTCTCCAAGCAACAATAGCTATTGCATAAGTCCTAGGCTCTATATCGCCGAAAGTATTTTGACACTCGCAAATATATAAAAACCTATTGTATACCTACAATCATGAAATTTGCCAAGAAGCAAGACCTCTCAGTACGAGTAAAGGATAAAATCCGAAAACTGATCATTTGTCATTATCCATACTAATATTATAAATTCGAAAGTAAATATGTCTGTCTGTCTGTCTGTTTGTTATATAAAATTTGGTACATAGAATATGACCGGGATTGGAACTTTTACCCAACTGACAAACAACGCGTGCTAAGCCGCGGGCCTGTCAGCTAGTATAACATAAAAACGGAACCCTCGGTGCGCGAGTCAGACTCGCACTTGTCCGGTTTCTTTTCTTTCTACTATTTTGAAGTAAATCTCATAATTCGTGTTGGCTTTCAGTGTGACCGCGTAAAATGCATATTCCGCGAGTCCGGCTGGGCCTCGGCAGGCGACCAGGTGAACAAGCTGAAGGTGGCTGAGTACTTCAACCAGTACGCCATCGACCACCCTGTCTGGTCTGCCGCTGTACAGCATCTTAAGGTATTTGAGTGGTATCTTATTTTCTACATCCATTACAGCGGTTGGTTTTGAAAGCCTTTATGATCTTTATATCTAATTCTTAATTGTATGTAAGGCAGAAACCCGCGGCTGAGTAAGCTCTGCATATTGATCATCCGGGCTAGCATCCGAGCCGTGACAAAATTTTGTCGACGCTTATGCCGTATTTGCCTTATATTCGCACGAGCAAGAACGAGACAATATAATCAACTATCTCTTCTTCTTCAACTTCATCTTCAAAGGTTTGCTGGAAGAATACTCCTATTTGGGTTAAGCTCGCCTTTGTAGATATCCATTTTGTAAGCTTTTTTATCTGTTATCAATTAGTGTACCTACAAAAAAGAATAAAGAGATAAAACGTGGACTAAATTGGCGCGCATCTTAGCCTGGCAGGTCTCTCGTGCGGGTTATGACTGGCTTAGCTGATATGGTACAGGCGCAGGCACGGATTATGGAAGTAAGGGGATAGGGCGAAGGGGCGTGGCCCGTGTCTCAACAACGAGACCAAACTATCTTGTCCGTCTTATGACTCCATGTAGTACCCTAGGCACTACGGCTGCGTAGGTACTTTAAATTCAAATTAATTTTATTTCAGATAGTTACAATCCATATTACAATATATAAAAAAAACAAATAATCACATAAACACACCAATAAAATAAAATATTTAAAAACTAAACTTAGAACTAATTAAAAACATACGGCGCCGGCGGTTTAAATCGCCCTCCGCACAAAACATTTCCAGATCGGAGAGGTGAACCTGTCCGATATACAGGATGCTGTTTTGACTGTCCCGCACTCTGCGAATCAGGGATGCAGTTTTCTTACGTAGTATGGCTT
This sequence comes from Philereme vetulata, assembly GCA_918857605.2. Taxonomy (NCBI): domain Eukaryota; kingdom Metazoa; phylum Arthropoda; class Insecta; order Lepidoptera; family Geometridae; genus Philereme; species Philereme vetulata. Next base: position 1,374,229 of record OU975459.1, on the reverse strand, counting down.
CGAAAGCATCCGTCTGGTATTCTGCAAACATCCCTGACGCACTGCAGAAGCGAGTCAGCCCTAACATCATCCTGAAAATATTATTATATTGGACACGGAGCCGGTCCAAAGGCTTTTTGGAGTAGGTGACCCATAGGTTACCCGTGTAGAAGCTCTGACAATAAGCTTTAAAAAGTGTCAGCTTGACTTCTTCAGTACATCGGGCAAACCTACGTATCAACATGTTTCCTCGGACGGCTAGAGCCCGGCGTTCCCTCTCTATGTCAACGTCGTCTTTAAGGCCGTCGGTAATGCTATGACCCAGATATTTAAAGTTAGTCACTTTTTTAATGCTCATTCCGTTAAGGGTTAAATCTAGAGAACTTGTCATGCTACTACCGGCGGCCCCAAAGACCATGTATTCACATTTCTTAACATTATAGCTGAGCCCATGAGAAGCAGCGTAGCCGGCGCAGACCTCTAGCATTTTTCCGACCGACCCCTCAGTCGGGCCCAGTAGCACCATGTCGTCAGCATAGCTGATGTTGTTTACACTGACACCATCCACGCTACAACCGACACGCATGCTACTGAGCTCGACTATCAAATCATTAACATACAGGCTGAAGAGTGAGGGAGAACTTACTCCACCCTGTCTCACCCCACACTCCAGCCTGAATGGGTCAGAAAAAGCATTAGACCACTTCACAACATTACTTTGGTTCGAATACCAGTACTGCAGTACTCGAAGCACGTCCGCCGGTACACCCCTGTCTCTCAGCTTTCTCCAGAGCACATCATAGGACACAAGGTCGAAAGCTCTGGAGAGATCAAGGAAACAAGCGTACACCGGCGTCCTACGACTTGTATAATACTGGACAGTGTGCTTGAGTTCTAGTATTATTACTTTACAGCTAAGGGTAGATATCTAATCAACATTAAGGCTATGCTGTGCTGTGTTTAAAACAGCACAGTACAGCGCAGCAGCTCATTGTTGATTGATTCGTCACCAAGCGCTATACAGAGTGTTTTTTTTAACTGTAACAGTACGGCAGCACCCATAACCAGAGGAGATACAGGTGCAGTTTCTTTTAAAACATCAGCTCGTTTTTGAAGAAAAACATTTTAGCATTAAATTTTTTCTGGTCAAGTGTGAGTAGCGCCTTAAAATGAATCAAGTTGGTAATTTTTTTTTGATGCCGATCGATGCACTCCTTTGTAAGAACCATTTTAGTGTATCGGATGAAAAAAATCTGAACAGCGGAAGTTAGTCAAATTTGATAAAAAGTATTCTCATACAACAGGACAAACAAAATTCCTTCTACAAACATTTTATTAGATTCTAATTGCACATTAAAGAACTATTAATACTGTAGCGATTAAGAAGTTTAGGAACTCCATGCTCTCGTGAGCAATTCAAAAACATTTCGTATTTCAGAACAATTTTGAATTTCGAACATGGTTCTTGCACCTGTCGGACTTTTATATCAGTCATTGCATCATCTTATTTGTCCTATCATGGCATTGTCAAATACGCAAAAAGTAGACTTAATTAATAAAAAAACACTGTCTATTTCTTCAATTACATTCTCATTGCAATTTATAGATTCTTCTTCGTGTCAATATGGTTCATAATTATTATTTCAAATATCAATTGCTGTTTTGCCAGTACTTGGCCACTGCAGCATAATAATAGCAGTGCAAGATTAAGGGCACAATAGGCAGCTCATCAAGTGTGCCATAGTCCGAGGGTCTGTACCGCATGGGCAACTAGTCGCCGACTCTCCAATGTAGCCCCATTATTGCCACATATTTTGCCTGCTGCGACCCACCTGTGTCCTGAGACGGTTGAGTGATTTCCACGTAGGCCAAGGAAGGTATTTTCCGGCTGGCAGCTCTTCAGCAGTTTCTATGTAGCTTTCAGGAGGGGCATTCTTTTCCAGCCATAGTTCTCGACGTGCTCGGGAAAGATGTTTTGTGAGAGCATAGGTTGACACAAAGCTGAGACTGATCCTTTTTGGGACACCACACATAGTACGGAACCTTTTAGCGCCCACGTATTTATGTAGCTCTTGTTAGGTATCTGCATATAATGACCGTTTCTAATTCTGTTGTTTTATATGTCTTTCTGTATGTTTATAGGTAGGTATTACTCGTGCGCGATAACTTGGGACTTGCTAGGAATGCGACTTCCCCTGCACTTCCCCGATGGCGCCCGTATTGTACCGTTCGCATCACTATTTTTTACTAGGGTTTTTAGTCTCGTACTGGCCTACGTCACGTAACGACGCGCTCTGGAATTCTTTTAGTTTTCGTTTGTGTTATTGTTTTGTTGTCTGGAAAAAAGAAGTCAACCATGTGGACAGGCTTCGACAAAAGTATTGGGACGATGACCTCTTACAAGAGACGAATGAATCGCAATTAATTGTAAATTTATCGGATACCTCTTCGTCAAGTGATTATAGTGAGACTGAGGACGAAGAACAACTTCTAGAAGGCATAAATCCACTAAGTAGTGACGAAGATGAGATAATGTAAATAATAGATAAAATAAATGTATAAACTTAAACATTGTATTTTTATTTTATTCAAATAGTGTAAAAAAGATTAGATAAAAAGCAGCGTCCTCCCTGAGTAACATAATAAATTAGGTTAAAAAAAACAAAGACGAAGCCGCGGGCGGCTGCTTGTTATGTTCGCTTTTTTGCGGGCGGTACAAACACGCCAATATGACGTCACCGCGCTCAGGTCCCAACTTATCGCGCACGGGTAATACCTACCATTTTTCATTATGTTATTTATAATGTTTTTTTCAATGTTTTATTTTATTTTATTACCTTCTGTTTTGTCTGTACTGTACTGTACTGTTGTCCGACAATAAATGTCTTTTACTTCACTTTTTTAGTTTACTTCAGAAAGTTATAACGGCTTTTGAGGCGCTGCGCTGGTTTGGTAGTTTGGCGCCAAATAGTGGATGCCTGTCATCTGATTCCTGTTACTGCTTCTCTTTTATAGATGTAAATTGTAAATGGTCGAAAAAAGAAGATTCTAAGAGCTATTTTCTGTGCCATCGTAGCTTTGCTTGCAAGTTTTTATAGCACTTATTCTAAAAGTACCTACTTATGAGTATTTATGTTTGATATACCTGGTGGTAGAGCTTTCGTGAACGGGCTCGATAAAGTGGGCACCACCGCCTTACCTTTATCTGTCGCCAAATAGCAGTACTTGTGCTGCTGTGTTCCGGTTAGATGGTAATGGTATGTTCCTGTAATTACTGGCACATAGGCATAACAGCTGAGTCCTATAGTATGGCAACGTATCCACATAGAGATCAAGACAACATAATAGCTTGTTTTGAATGCGATGTGGATATCCATGGGCTGCAGTAGCCACTTAACATCTGGTGGACTGCATTCTCGTATGCCATATAAGTTGTATAAAAAAAAATATTTTTATTTTTCTAGATCGCTTGCTTAGAGAAGGACCTCCCGGCACAAGGCGCCACTCAGGACTGCGCGCCGTACGACGTTCTACATTGTATACAGACTAGTTTTCTGAGGGTGGGCATCCTAATTTCATAAAATAAGTTACTCAAATAAATTATCGTATCATCTCTTCTAAGAATGGTGATTTAATTTTATTTTCCTGTATTAGAATCATTCCAAATAATGAGACTGTACGTCTAAAGATCAAATACTAACTATTATTTTATTGTATTCGGTAGAATGCGATGGCGTCTCAATGGCGTGCCACCACTGAATGCGAATACCCTCGCTCGTACGCCGCGTCGTGCCCCATATGCCCTACTTCGTGCTTCGTACCGCAAGTGCCTTATGGGACCTGTAACGCATGCCTGTCTCTACCTAGGACTCCATAAGGATACTCGAAATAACAGAATCCTGGACAACCTTTAATATTTAAGTGGCCTGTAAAAGAGACTTGAGATGTCAGGAACTTAGTTCTATTGTAACAATCTACCAAAACTGCTTGTAAAAAAAAATAATAATTAAGCTTTATGTATGAATTTGCATTTTATTTGTATTGCCCATTTGTTACTATTTTTTTAAAACTTTACCAAATCATTTGGTCTCCCCCGATACACATATGTTCTGTTTTATACTGTTGTTATGTTGTTGACTATAAAATAAAATTGCCCAAAATGTTTGGTTACGTCTTCCGTTTTGGTCCTCAAATAAAGTATAACATTTCTGTGATTATAAATTACTTTCTAAATAAATATTAGGATAAAGTTCGTAGTACATTTCGTATAACTGAAAATGGCTATGAAATGAATAAAATTTCGAATATGTACATATTTCGGTTGCGCTCGTAGTGTTATTTTGCTTATTTTTTCTGTGATGATGTCGTCGTGAATAGAGTATATGAAAGCCTGGGAAACTAGGCGACCTAGGCTCTATTTATAGCCCTTCCTCTTTTCAATCCCCTAAAGATGCGCCGCGCAATCAGGATATCGAACGGATTCCTGAAAATTTTCCACTATTTACGCATGCGCGGAAACTTTACCATGCGCAGTTGGTCGATCGCTTATTTGACAGCTGTCAATGCGGACGAAACTAGTCCCGGTGTGGTCCTTTGACGTCATAGCATCAATTTATGGGAATTCCAAGTGCATTATAGGAAATCATGTAATCTGTACGGTGAGTAATTTTCTGCACTAATTTATATTTGTATCAAGAATTGTACAGCTTCCAGGAAGTCCCATAGGTTTATAGATTAGAGTTGTAGCCACTACAATCCATATTTCCTTTATTTTTTAAAGATATCATTTCCTTTTAATTGATTGTCACTGTATTGTACTAACAACAGTCGACTTCATTACGAGTTAGAAATGGTTACAATTATATTGGTAGACATGATCTTAGATATAGATAATAGTTGAGGTAGGTACATACCTAATGATAAGAGGAATGGTACCTGCGTAGATAATAGGAATCGCGCGTTTGACCTTTCGTGATCTGAAGGATTTACAGTCGATTGCTTGTGATAAGGTCAAAGTTGGATGGATCATTGAGATGTTGGCCAATAAAATTTATGAAGCAAGAATGTTATGTCAATTACACTTCTAAGAACTCTATACTTTTTGTAGATCGTTCGTTCGTATCACTCATTTCTTGGTTATTCTGTGTTAGCTTAGAATGTTTGGTGCTGAAAAGGACCATTTGGAAGTGAACGAACTAATGTGGTGGAAGAGTTCAGTGAGCTTCAAGGCTTCAGGCGAAATGTAAACGTTATTTTTTTAATTGAAACATTCTCTTCATTTTAATATTCGATTCTTAAAATTCGGTAAGAGAAAAGTTAAATATGCTTTTCTTTTAAACCTAATATTCGTGTTATTTCGATGTTTTTTTTGAGTTTTATCTCGTCTGACGTCCCAAGGCTGTAAATTATTACATACAAAAAAGTTCAATTTTTATTTATTTAAGCCAATATCTAAACACTGGCTCGTTTAAGTTAACGTTACCGTAGGCATTGGTGGTTTAAAATTAGGGTTATTAAAACCCAAAACATAGACATCAGATTGATGGTCGAATAAATCCAACATACTTGAAAAACCGCTCCCAATGTCATTAGTGAAGCAAGATTAGCATTCAATGAATTCCTTATTAACGCCGGTCACGGTCCTGACGGTCACGCTCCTGACGATAACCAACTTGGAATAAAGGTAGCAATGTCTCCGAAAGTCTTATCACAGACTCGCAAGCACCTATCTGGCATAGATGTTGCTCTCAGTCGACACTCACCATAGTCTAGTCTAGGCACAGACTTAAAATTAATTCTATGTCTGTGGACGGAGGGCATGCTGATGAAGAATCTAACATTTCAACCATACTAATATTAAAAATTTACAAATAACACGGTCACTCTGTCTGTCTGTTGGTTACCTTTTCAAGACTAAACGGAAGGACCGATTACGATTAAATTTTGTATATAAATAGAGTATGGCATTGGATTTGACATAGGGTGGGATTGAGACATAGGCTATTTTTTACCCTACTGCGCAGAAGGAGGGTAATGTTTTTATTGACAAACAACGTGAGTGAAGCCACGGGCGGGGCCACTAGTAGTTTTTGTAAACTACTAGCGGCCCCGCGCGAGAATTTGGTCCCTATATACTCATAACACTGAAGAAAGAAGACCTAACAGCAAATTCATAGTTATCCACAGTCTCTGTAAACAGCCATCGAGCCCTAACTCCCTTCACTGCTGGCAGGGTAGTCTATTTTTGCGACGAATACGATCTTGCGCTATTCTCACCCACAACCGATACGTTTTCAATAATAGTAATGATGGTAGAAGAACAAACGCGCTAAAGAAAAAGGTTTTGTTATGAGGTTAAATAATTCCAAGGCCTCCTTAACAAATTCTACTAAACCAATAGATTCAACAATTGTATCGTCGCAAAACCTCCATCAAAGATTCCTTTAGGTATTCTACTATAGTGTGACCATTAGTGCTGTGCACTCCCTGAGGTATGCGCGCGGCGAGACGGGGGGGATGTGTCGGCCGCTCCGATCTATCAGTCTGCCGTCAACGCTCACGGCGGTAGGTAGCTTTTGTACCGGACGGTCTATGTCAGACGCACACGGGATAAATATTCAAAGATGGGTCGTGCGTTATCTCGTGATATGAAATGGAAGATGAAGTTGAAACAGAATATATGTCAGAATAACTTTCGTTAGAATATATAATTGTTTGTAAATATAAAAAATGTTCAATAAAACAAGTCCTTTGAATTATAAGTTTAGTTCTTATTTATCACCTGCATATTTTTAATAAAATATGAGTATATTTAAGTTACATTTTAATCAACTAAGTAAGTATAATATATTACAGATAGATAGCCTCCGACCATCGTCCCGCCACAAGTCTTGCCTTAGAAATGCAAACTGATATCGTAAGATATGTCCGACATGTATTGATCTCATGTGAACTCATGCAGTTTTTTCTTTGCCTCCCACCTCGCCGCGCATACCTCAGGGAGTGCACAGCACTAATGGTCACACTATAACACAATCTTTTTTCAATGACCGCCGTTGCTATGACAACACCTTTGAAAATTTAGCAGCTTTTAACATGAACCACAATCATAATCATTAAATGAATTAACCCATGGCTCCATAATGGTTTTACTTCAAAGGCAGAATTGGGCCCCTATCATGTGGGTACTTACATTATATACCTAGTCAGGTCATAAATTCTGTCACATGTTTAATATAAAATAATTGAAACAAGTTTATTCATTATGTAACCATTTATATACCAAAATGAACTTAACAAAACATAGATTCTTATGACACTAAAGTTTATTCAAAATGACTTCTGTGATTTTGAATACAGGCCTTCAATCTGCGCGGCCAGTCGTCTATCGCAGCACGAACGAGGTCCATGTCAATATCGGTGGCTGCCTTAATCAAGGATGTCTTGAGTGACTCCAAATTGGGATGAGGCGTTGAGCACGCCTTTTACTCCAAGTACTGCCATATCTTGTAATCTAACGGATTCAAATCTGAACTGGAGGAGGGCCAGCCTTCGTGCCGGATGAAGTCGATTTCACGCGCCGCCAGCCAGTCTTGTGTGCTCTTCGCTCTATGAGCTGGCGCCGAATCTTGTTGGAATACCCAGTGCCTGTTATTGAACATGGTATGAGAAACAGGTTCCACAAGGTTCGTCAGGACTGTATTTTGATACACATCTGCATTCGTTTTTACACCTTTCTCACAAAAATGTACCTCTGTTAAGCCCCAATAAGAAACTCCCAACCATACCATGAGCGAGGATGGAAAATGACCTCGTTGGACACGCGGAATACGGTTGCTCGCTTCTTCACTACTGTGTGCGTACATCTTATCATTTTGTTTGTTGTAGCTCTCTTCTACGGTAAAAAAATTTTCATCCGAAAAAAGAATTTCCCGATTTTTTTCCCCGCGTACCGCTTTAACAAAGCGCGGCATCTCTTCAGTCTCAGGTCCATTAGACGAGCATTCAAACGATGTCCTGTTTTTCTTCGATATGCCCGAAGCCCTAAGTCTTCATTTAACACCCTTTTCACCGTGGTTCTGCTAAACCCCATCTGAAGAGCCAACAGTTTCTGCTTACGTTTGGGATTTCTTTGAATTCGCGCCTTCACAGCTTTTATCACTGCTGGAGTCCTAACAGACCGAGGGCGACCACTTCTTGACCTGTCATCTACACTAGAGTCTTCATTGTATCGTTTGATGGTGCGATAAACGAATCTTTTGGTTATATTCAAATTTTTCAGTATGTCAAAAATTTGAATTGGCTCGTAACCGCAACGATGCAACGCAATAACTGCAACACGGTCTTCTTTAAGCGTCCACTCCATATTTAAAAATGAGTAAAATTCTAAAAAGTATACATTTTTATTTTCATGAACAATTCAAAATTCGAATTCTATAAACTTTTTTGTGGCCAGCATTCTAAAAGAAAAGTTTTTACTGTGTGACAATACTTATGACCTGACTAGGTAAAGGCAAATACTTATATTCTAAGATTAGAGTGGAGACTCTACTAATCTAATGTAGGTATTTCGTACAGAGTTTAACATCGAAAGTAGCTACGTACTCAGTCCTCTGCCAACTAATAGTGATACCTTATCAGCTGATAATACCACTGATAACAATGCATTACCTATGCTTAGTTGAGCATTCAATTGTTTTGTTATTACACGTTGAAATAACCTGTAATGAAAATCTAAACAATGAAATTATAGGAAAGTTTTCTGGAATACATCACGATTTGTATTTTCAGCTGCCAACGTGGTAAATATGGTACCTAATGAAACGCAGGTGAATTAAACGGTCATCTTTATTTATTTTTAGGAATTTTAGGTCATTTTAAGTTCAGTGCTATAAAATCATAAAAAATAAATGTTTTTTTTTAATAAATAAAATCGTGGCATATTATTAAAGGTATATTTTATTTAAATATATTATTTATTATGGAATAAGAATCAACTAGGTACAATCAATATACATGTAAAGGTACAGTCTGTGTTAGTACATGGTACTATGTGTGAGCTATTGATACTGTACTCCACGACCTTATTCACAGGTTAGTGCACTACGTTTCATAAAAATAAATGTTCCAGCTAGAGGGTCTATGAGAGGATTACATAGATTAATAAGGTTGTGATAACAAAAATCTAAGGAAGTGAAGTGAAGTAGTGTGAGTGAAGGTAAGGTTGTCTGGTAGAGATCGTTACTTACATGTATATATCGTCTATGTGCAAATGGGGATTCGTGGACCATAACTTAACGCAGTGCGACTGCAGTGATCTCGCTCAGTCAATGCAGTACTTGCTAATGTGTCCTTCGTCCGAACACCTGCACGAAGGAGAACCTAATAATCGCCTCACCTAATGCTATTGTTGTGGCCAAACACCTCTCCAACATAGTGTTACGGGCTGATGGTTTGGGATAAAATAATGAAAATCAATCTAACCAAAATAACACTTTTATTCAATACTAAAAGGATAAATACACAATCTTAATCACAAGGATTCACAACACACTAAATCACACCACTGTTACACAATAAACCACTAAAAGTCACCGAAATGTTCGCACGTATCGCCAAATCAAGACTAACTCTGCGGACGTCTCTACGCACTATTTATACCGATCATTAATTCCAGAACCATCCACTAGTATCTAGAAAAGTGTAGGTATTTCGACTGGCTACTATTTCTTAATCTGTGCAACTGTACGTAAAAACGTGGTATGTAGGTATATTCCATACCAAGTATTACCTATTCTGTGACACAGTAGGTATAACTTCGAGAAAAGCCGACTATTACTTATTCTGTAACAGCCTCGGCGTAACAGTATAAATTAAAACGTAGAACTCTTGACACGCTAAGACGAAGAAGTCTGGTAGTGATAAGACCTCCAATCGTATACATTTTATTATGTTTATATTAATTGTTTTGTGTATAGTGTGCCTACAATAAAGTATTATTTAAATATCTGTCGTATGTATGAGCGTGTGAGTGACGGTGTGTGTGTTTAATGGTACCTATGTATATTCTGGCTCAGTATGTAATCATAACTGTTAAAGAAACCTAAAGGCTGTGTTTGAAGGATTTTACTGGTAGGTACTTAGACTCTCAGTGACGTAGTTTATATTAAAACCTTGGAGGGTTAGAAATGTAATATCGCTGCTTGGACTCGATGCGTAGGAGGGAGGGGTTTTGAGGGAGATTGAATTTCCTCAAGAACCACTTACTTTATTTATTTGCTTACTTATTTTTATGGAAAAAATAGTTACCTGACAAAGTGATAGATAGATTACATTTATAAAAAACCTACAAGTTTTTATTTCAATCTTAAAGATTGATATGCGGGGGGTAATTGATAATGATAACAGATGCTCATGTCATAGGCATTGAGAGATACAAGTCTACTCTTCGTGCAAGCCACTGCCAAGCCCTTATTCAAATGTGTGCTCATCAAAATTCAATTCAAGCAAGAATTTGGTTTGGTTCAAGGTCATTGCTTACATAAAGATTTTATTTGTGGTGGAATTTTTGAGCTGTACCTTAGTGGGAGTACTTTATATACTGAAGATAGGTAATTAACCTCAAAGGAAACATTCTTTTATTTTTAAAAAGAAGCAAATTGCATTCAAATATTTTTAACTTCATTCGCAGATATCTAAAAGACTATTCTAGTTCACCCACTCTCAATAACGACAACAATTTGTAATAAAAAGTTCTTTTTAAGTTGCCAAATTAGTAAAAACTGCGCAGCTGTGTATATCCTTTTGTCGTTTTATTATTCTAGACCATAATAAACTCAACTGTCGGCATCAAACACACCAAACTTTCTAAGAAATCCGTTCTTTTGTTTACAAAATGGGATTGCTTGCACGTGTAGCTGCAGACTGTTGTTAGTAGAAGTGATGGATTTTATCTATACGTTGTCATATTCTTAGTAGCTCACAAACTTTCAAATTGTAAACATGGCTAGTAAGAGAAAATCACTGTGACATACACAGATTTTACTTCTCTCCATTTAACGACAACTCTCTATAACGTCAAAATATGCTCAGTCCCTTGAGTGTCGTTATATAGAGTTTACACTGTATATAAAATCACTTGGAAGACAACGCAGTCTAGACACAATTCGTGAATTTCGTCAGAGTTCAGTTTTTATTATGGCTAATAAATTTAAAACTACAAGGTTTAAACTAAAAATAAAAACGAGGTAGAAATGTACTGATGAAGACCTTTCATTAAACTTGCCATTTGACCGGCTAGACCCATCCCTCTAAAACCTCAAAATCTCACCAACCCCACATTTTAGCTCATTTAGTCACACCAGGATTGTGCTATCACTACAATATATATAAAATTTTACGATGATCAGATCAACGCTTTGAAAGTTATCCTCGGACAAACAAACATACATACATACATACATAAAACGCCGATTTGCCCAAGTAGATTTGGAGATTGCAAATATCTACCTTTGCGATGAAATACCATGGTTAAAGTTTTCATTATGCAGCGGCGTAGCGTGGATGTCAACCGCCCGGGGCGGAAGAAAATTTTGCGGCCCTCTTATTTAGGTATTTCAATTCAATAGACTATAATAACTTCTGTATTTAACTAAAACTCTAATCGTCTAATTTTTTATGAGCAAATTCTTTTATTGCACTAGCTATGTGTATAGCATAACATACCTCTTCCTCAATAGACAGGATATCCAGATTAGTTGTTAGTCATATAGTACTCATTGTTTATCTTAAATAGTTATTGATCAATTTCAATTTAAACAAACTTCTAGCTGGCATTGCTTATGTAACATAAATATGTAATGGTTCAAATATTATAAGATATTATTATTATTTATTGTTAAATTTTGCCGCCCCCTAAAGGTGTCGCCCGGGGCGGGCCGCCCCTACTACGCTACGCCACTGTCATTATGCTTAGTAGTTTTATAAATTTGAGATTTATTCCTTGTGCATGATTTAGAGTCCCATAATTGAAGGAACGCGTTGATATAAGTTCGAGTTTATCAATATAATGTTTATACTGAAAAGTTATGTATGAATTATGCCTTGAAACCCGCACATTCAATAATCATGAACAACTTTCGTCTTCCTGAACTCCTATTTGTTTATCAGCAGGGGGAAGTAAATCAGGCAATATGTTCGAGGGTGCGGTCGCGGGAATCCTAAACCGCCTCCTCGGCAAGTACGTTCAGGATCTGGATACGGAGAACTTGAACGTGGGCATCTTCTCCGGGAATGTCAACCTTACGGACCTGAAGTTAAAGCCTGAAGCTCTGGTGAGTAGCTTCGGTTGAAGTTCTACAACAAATAAATAGGGCGATTATTTTTAGCAAACAAATACAACTTCTAAAGTTTGGTAAAATGGTGAAATTCCCCCGCAAACCTTAGAATTTGCTGTTAGGGCAGAACGGTTCTCGAGTGGGGAATTCGCATTAGATACCGCACTATTAGACGACCCCCACCCCTAGATGATAAGATCGAACTAAAAATCCTTTATTAAAGGAATTTTAGTTCGATCTTACCCTTCGTAACTTCATAGTTATAGAACCCGCATTATTAAACTTTTTATTTCAGTACGAGCTCGATCTCCCAATCGATGTTAAAATCGGAACGATCGGTCGCATCAGCTTCCAAATCCCCTGGTCGGGAATCTACACACAACCGGTCATCGTGAACATCGAAGACGTACTTCTGCTGGTCGGACCAGCAATCTCCAACTCGTACTTCGACCCAGAGCGAGAGAGGAGATTGACAAGAGCTGCTAAGAGGAAGATACTCCAAGATCTAGAGGCGGAGAGTGAGATTCTGAAAGGGCCGCAGAATTTCTTTGAAAGTTTGTTTACGGCGATTGTGAATAATATTCAGATTTATGTGAGGAATGTCCATGTGAGGTATGAGGACTCTATCAGCTCGAAGGATGGACCGTTGGCGTGTGGCCTTTGTTTACAGAGTCTGTCGATCGAGACCACTAATAGGTAAGATCGTAGTTTCATTTTAATGCATATGTAGGTACTAACACCACAAAATAGATCAGAATGGAAGTTTACGCGTACGTGTATCTCGGATCAAGAAGAAATTTCGACTAAATTGATCTGAGATCCTCGTAAGCGCGTCTATGTGACTCCTCGTTGTACTAAACTTACCTTCTGATCTACTTTGTGCTCATACTGTATTCTTGGAAAATAGTCTAGGTGACTTCTAGAAGGGTTTTCTATGATGTTCATGTGAAGACACGTATTATAAGTAAAAAAAAGTATTTTAACACGTTCCCAGCGGTACAGATTTATCTGTCCTTTCCATTACTGCGTTACGGGTCGTTTTAAACCTTGTCCTAAACCAGAGATTGTGGCGGCACAAGGCATATTAAACCCCACCGCCCGTAGGAGACCAAATTCCTTTTTTTGGCGCCAAATAAGACAAAGTGTACGGTTTTTTTTGTGTGCGGCACGAGGTCTAAGAAACCCGGCATTGAGGTTGGTATACCATAGAACTAGGAATCAATAGCATATCTCAGATATATAGTTAACTCTTTCATACACTGAACCAGATGGAAGTTATGCCTCCCGCACGACAGAGAAGTTTAAGTTTTTTCTTACCGCTATAACGACGAGACACGGACAGGGTGTTTCAAGCCCTGTTTCACACTTATCGTGTTAATGATTTCTCATAAATTTGAACGTTGTTATAAATTTATCTTACCGTCCTTAGCTTACCATGAACTTTAAGTTTCTGTACATTCATAAGTAAGCTAGTAAGAGATTGATGAACATGTAAGAAAGTGGGAACGTTCTTACAGTTCTCTTGCGTCCCCCCAGGCCCGTTCACTAAAACACTCACCCTTGACATATTATTTCACCGCTGATACTTTCATAATAAAATAGATCACTAATATTCAATTCATTTCGAGACCCTGGGTCCATAGGTACTGGGGCCCATCGCGTTTTCTAAATTCTTTCTGGGCGTCTAGCCAACCGACGTGTGATCCCAGAGCTGACGCTTATCTGGGTAAACGCATAAGTATTGCAATTCAATGCAGCCAGTGTCTTGGGGACACTTCTGCCTGGTAATGATCTGGAGCAGTTCAGCTATCTATAGATCGTTTGCAACGGTCTTTAGATGGTTCAACCGTTTTTCCTGCGTTATAGTCTTGTAAACAATTATATATTATTTATGTTATTAAATATACCTAACAAACAAAATTCATTTAATAGAAACAATAAAATAATCGTATTTTAAAATAAACATTTTCAAATTACATTTTGGGGCAACAGTCGTTACACAACGGGTGCTTGCAGGTGGGCGTCGAAAAAGAGGCAGGCTGAAGAAACATTGGCGTGACGACCTCGATGCATTCCAAGATGACTGGTGGGATGTGGCGAGTGATCGTGAGATGTGGAGGAACAGGGGGGAGACCTTTGCCCAGCAGTGGGAAAATATAAGATAAAAAAAAATTACATCATACAATGCCTATTCTAAATGAGATTTCCATTTGCAGTAAATGGAAGGCATCCGTGACGCCCACAAACGCGTCCACTGTGTACCAACTGGTGCGCATCGAGTCCCTCTCGCTGTACTGGAACCCGCTGTGCACGGCGCTGGACGACGTGGAGACGGCGCACATAACCCCCATGCAGTACTACAACTGGAAGCATTATATGCTCACGGGTTTAGACAAGTTCTCTATGCATCGCGAGGATTTTGAGTTCTGTAAGTATACTTATAGTGGGACTGCAGACAGTCGAGGGCAGCTCTGCCGGCTGTCTCGCCACGACTGACACGACGACTGCTCAACCTTCAGAGATTGGACCTTCGAATCATCGTGGGGACCCTTACAGGACATTGTCCCCTCAACAAACACCTCTCCATCATGGGAGCAACAGACAGCCCACTCTGCAGGGGATGTCTCACCGAAGAAGAATCAGCAGCCCACGTAGTCCTGGAATGCGTGGGGGTAACAGCACAACGTGCAGAAATCCTGGACAATCCAAGGTCACTCCGTGAAGCCTGCGAGGACCCCAGGAAACTTCTGCGCTTCTGGTCGGAGTTAGGCTGGCTATCTATATAGCCAACTCTCTCACGCATAATGTACCACTTAAGAGTTCAAATGCGGAAAAGGGAGTCCACCAACATAACATAACATAACATAACATATACATACTTATAGTGGAAACGCCAAACCTTTCTTGGTATATTTAACGACCTCCGTGGCGCAGTGGGCGAATGGCCGTCTGCAACGCATTATAACCTCAACAAGGTTACTTTGTTTTTAAGGTTGTGAAATGTGATTTTTTTGTAATTTGAATTTGTATTGAAGTAGGTGTTGTTTTCTTGCTCATGTTTTATTATTCACGAGTAACTAGCTGACCCGCCGAACTTCGCACGGCCTTGACATGCATGCGATGCGGGCTGCCAATATTCGTCATCCCGGTAGAATTGTCCATCGGTCATCATTAGTTGCATCTATGTATGAGAAAATGAATTTTCTTTATAATTTTTTAGGCGTGAATATTTCCGATATTTTAATAGTTATTCTGCTATTCGAGGTAGAGACAAATCTAACAAATCAAAGATCATAAAAATCGGTCCAGCCGTTCTTGAGTTATAAATGGTGTATTTAAACCCGACTTTGTTTGATATATATAGAAGATACCTTACAGTTGTCTGCTTTATTGCAAATACTGTATAAGCCAAATGTCACATGCCATTGTATGCTCTATGTGTGCTGTTGGCTTTGTCTTATAAATAAAACTAAAACTAACAATCACAACTACCATTGAAAACAAAATTTGAATCGGGTTAGTAGTTTTGTCAAATCTCTGCATAACTATATTACCTACTCGTACAATGTACAGCCAACGCCAAAAGTCGCTGACCATATACAAACTTCAAAAAATCCTATACAACTAAAATATTAAAAGTCGGTGATCTGCTATGGCCACAATAGCCTAGAACGTCTAGTTTCCCAGTTACGAGTGGTGCTATGTTTTTATGCGTTCAGTAATTTTTGTTCCGATGATGTTTACCGATATTTGTAACCTTCGTATGTTCGCTGAATAATGTGGCCATAGCAGATCACCGACTTTTAATATTTTAGTTGTATAGGATTAGTAGTTTTTTTGAACTTTGTAAATGACGACTTTTGGCGTTGACTGTACATGTCAAATCAAATCAAATCAAATATTTTATTTTGCAACAACACATAAAACAAAAATAACAACAAAAAATAAAACAGTATTTCGATAAAAAAAACAACATAAAAACTTAAAGCTTGGTAGGTAGACAAATTGGTTGCAAAAAAAGGTCTCAACTCAGCGTGTGCAGGACGTTAGAACCTGCACTGGTCTTCCGTTGAGACCTTTAGGACCAAGAGAGACAAACAATTAAAAATAAATACATAGCGGACGCGATTTTAAAGTACATAAAAAAATAACACTTAAAAACAATGTACTTGTCTTTAGTTAATACATTCCATAGACATCGTACGTAGCACCGCACCGTAGCAGTAGCTGCGGTGAACAACTCGTAGGCCTGTACACGCATAGATTAAACAACGGTTATGTCTACGACTTGCTACGGCGTAGCGATATCATAGAGCTTATGAATCGTTATGAATAACTCAACAAGGTTATATTACCACTGTATATCAATATGTGTTTATTAACATTTTTGATAGAGCGAAGCGAGATACTAAACGCTCGGCGATTAAGAATAAAAAACACGTCTCTTTAAAAATCTATCTATCATAATCATAATCATTTATTACCAGAATATACGTTATACAGAAAGATACATTTAATTTAAATGAGTTTCACTATACTCTACCCCACTCAGGGGCGTGCAATAAGCTTGCAAAGCTTTCATATTTGTTTAATGATAAAGGAAAAGGGTTGCCGGACATCTGCTGGAATAAATACACTGATCTGTTAAACATTTTCGTTTACTTTATTAAGGATAAGAAGCAATTACACAAATATATTAGTTATTATTACTAGATTGATACAAGCTATAATAAGCCCTGATGTCCATAATTTGAGTCAAAATTCAAATCATAAGATCAAAAGTCAATAATATCTAATATCCATTTCTACTTATTACCTAATTTTTTGTAGTTTTCACATATATGACTAACTAAGTAAAATTTATTGTGTTGAGAAATAAACATTTTAAACCAGATATCTTGTAAGTACTACAATTCCTTGATGATGATTGATTGATGATTTATTCCATAATGCTTGAAAACCCGTCTGTATAACCAAGGTGTCCTGCCAACGATGACTTACGGTGTACAGAGAACGAGTTGCACAGAGATCCATGGAGCGCGCCATGCTTCCCATCAACCTGCCCATTATCGAGTTCCTAATACCGAAATCTGACGTCAGACGACAGTCCAAGACGATGGAACAAGGGTGGTGGAACTCAAGTGGAACTGGGCAGGACACTTGGCTGAGTGATGGGCACGAGGTGATGGCAGGTGGAATAAACTTTTGACCGAATGGTGGCCCAGAACAGACCTAAGAAGTCCAGGACGTCCGACGGCGCGGTGGGTTGACGTCATAAAGAAAGTCGCGGGCAACTCCTGGAAACGCGCAACACAGGACGGGGAAGGGTGGCGTTTACAAAGGGAGGCCTACACCCAGCAGTGGGTACTTATGGGCTGTGTATAATGATGACTGAATTAGTCATCATCCTGCTTGACTGGCAGATAAACACCAATAATATTATTTTTCCAGTACTCAAACCCGTGTCTTGTAAAGTGAAAGTTCTGATCAACCGCTCCGGAGAAGCTCGCGTTCCTCGACTTCTGCTGGATGCTGTGATTCATGACAGTGCGTTGCAGCTGTCGCGACGACAGTATCTCTCGATTGACAACCTTATAGCCTCCTTCGCAAGGATCAAACTCAACAGGTGAATCTTCATAATTACCTTTATATCGTAACTCCTAACTACACTACTATTGCATACCTTACAAGCAACTTTTTAACAAAAATATAACCGACTTAACCGAACTACTGAACTTGTTTTGATAAAATTTCTATTGGTTGATTCTGAGATAAAAACATATAACCGAATCGCGTCCCTATACAATTTGAGAGTTGCTCTCGATTTTTTTGGCATACAATCATAAGATCCTGACTTGGTGCCACTGGGACCACCCCTTTTAAATAAAAAATGAACTTCTCGAATCAGTTCAGGCGTCTTCGAGTAATCGGGGAACATAGATAAAAAAAAAGATTCCGCCTAATTGAGAACCTTCTCCTTTATTTTAAAGTCGGTTAAAAATGCAAGCTACATTTCAACTGACCTCTTCCGTGTTACAAGAGTACGCGCGACATATCAAACTATACTATAATTTTCCAGTATAATCTGCACTCTCATTGAAAGGAAAGCCTACATAATTCGAGGTCAACTTATGCTGGAAATTTATAACTTGAATAGAGGTTGTGTCTCCGTTGCGACTTCTGTCGGCAAACAGTCGCCAAGCCACTTCAAAGCTGGGTCTTCGAACAGCTCATAGACCCTGACACTAGAGTCCAATACAGGAATTGATGCAAAATTACCAATGTTATTTTTAATTACTAACTTTCAAAATTAGAAACATACGACATAAAATAATAATAATAATTTGAACTGTTTAATTAACCTGTTGTCCACACGGCTACATATCAAGCTATACATTTCCAGTATAAGCTGACCTCGCATTGTGTAGGCTTGTCGTAGAATGAAAGGTCAGCTTATACGGTATATATATATATATATATATATATATATATAGCTTATATATAGCTTGGTGTATAGCCGTGTGTATTATATTTACTCTGATTAGATTATTATGACATGAATTGTAATTATTATAATTGGCCATGGCTGTTCTAGTTACACAAATAATTAATAATATTAATTAAAGGCAAAAGTTACCATCACGTTTCATTCCAGACGTTACCGCCACCTCCACCCAGGCGCACCACTCCTCAAAAACGTGAAAAAATGGTGGCTTTACGCGTTCAACGTAGTGATCGAACAACGAATCCGCCCTTACACCTGGGCAGCCATCAAGAAGAACAGAGAGAACTACAATGAATACAAGAAGACCTATAAGAGTACCCTGCGGAGTCCCAATGATACGGAGCTGAAGTTGGACTTGCAGAAGTGTGAGGATAGTCTGCCGATTATATCGGTGGTTATCGCAAGGGAGCAGGCTAAGTTTGAAGTAAGTAATACAATATTAGTAAGTCATGCAAAATCTCTCCCTATTTTTAAAAACATGGTCAGACAACACTTTCTGTCATCCATTGCTCACTAGGCCATTTATTTATTTATACATTTTTATAATTTATGTATGTAGGTATGACAATATATATATATATATATAATATATATATATATATATATATATATATATATATATATATATATATATATATATATGTATTTTATGTATCTTAATATTAATATTTATGTAATTTTATGATTATATTATTTAATATAATTAAGCATTTTATTTTATTTTATATTAACTATATTTTTTATAAATTGTAATATATGCTTATTTAAAAAAAAAAACTGATTCTAAAAAAATCTTATGCTGCCGTCCTTATTTGTTCATATAGATCCTGTCCATCCAAAGGTTGCCTGGAAGAGATCGCTTTTAGCGATAAGGCCGCCCATTGTACCTATGATTTGAAATTGTATTTTCTTTTATATGTTTAATGTGTTATATTTAATGGTGTGCAATAAAGAAATTATCTAATCTAATCTAATCTATTATCCTGGGTTATTAGATAAATACAAATCATTTTAGTTGGATGTCACGTTCTAGGTTAGTTCTTGCACAGAGATATAACACACTACGTGCAATTCTATTGTACACACAGTACCAGTACCAAAATTTAATTTTATCCCTAATGTAATTTCGAGGTTGGCGATGCTATTTAAATGAAATGTGTTTGAAATGTCCAGCATTATTTATTTATTTAGAAAGAAAACATAACAAAAAGAAAGAAAAGACATTTATATATATATTTTCTTGTTCTTTTAATAAACAAGAAAATATAACCTTAACAATTAAACTAAAATTATTTACATTAAATCTAAAATCACAATTATAAAGGCACGTTTAACACAATAAGATCCAATGTAATGGCGAAAGGGCTTTCAGCTCAGCTGGTCTTCTGCTTAAGCCAGTATTGACTTACTTACCATTTATTTTTACTTATTCAGTTACTAGCTCAAGAGCCAGAGCGCATCGAAGTAGTAGAAACAGAGTTCGACTGGTGGAAGCCTTCCAGTCCTGGAGCTCCCGAGGCCTCTACGGAGCTCCCAACCCGCGTGGAGCTCTGCGTGAAGACCGAGAGGAGCAGGACCCTGTGGAGCCATCTCTCCAGCCCCGAGAAGAAGAGGGTCTGCGAGCTGATTGGATATGTCGAGGGTGTTCCGAGGCAGGACAAATCGAAGCAGTATATTGGTGAGTTATCTTACACCAGGGAAGGAATGTTCCATACCTTCGTACTCCATACTATTTTATAAATTCAAAAGTAACTCTATCTATTTGTCTGTCTATCTTAACGTTTTCACGACTAAACGGCTGGACCAATCTTGATAAAACTTAACAAGGAATTACTGTGTATCATGAAAAAGGACATAGGCTAGTTTTTAGTAGCGTTGTATGCGTTCAATGAAAAAGTTTACTTGAAATTTTACCAACTTCTACTGTCCCGATTATTTTACTCCGATACAATGAAATAATACTTACATGAAACTAAATCCGAATTATAAATATATTTTGAAAAAAAAATTAAACTTAATTAATTTTTAAGGAAAACTCACGCTTGGCCAAAAATTTAACTATACGATAATTATTTCCATAAAAAAGATGAAATGGTTCCTCAGACATTTTCTCTGTATCTGCTATGATTTTCGATTTCCCCATACTGTCCCAGTTAAAAAACACACACCAGTATTTTTATTTTTTAATATATGGAGAATTTTAATAGATTTTAATGAATAAAACCAAATATATTAATTAAATACACATGGATAATTTTGAAACGTTAATTATACCGCTTATTCTGCCATTCACTCACAATTTGTTCGTTTTGTTTTTATAGAGCACAAACTAAACCTGACGCTGGCGAATTGCTCGCTGGCGCTGATAAACAGGAGTAAGGAGATCATGGTGGTGACGGTTACCCAGTTCCTGGCTTCGCTGGAAACAAGACCCTCTGCTAAAGCTTATAAGGTAAGAATTCCTTAATTTTTTTACGTGCTCTTTATTAAGAATCCCTCAAAATGCGTGTCTATAATGTGAAGAAGTGACGGCCGTTGTAACAGATAGGTTTCTCGAGTGGTGGCAACACACTCGAAAGCATAGTTTAGGGCGGCCCCTCACTAGATGGAAGGACGACCTGATAAAGGTTGCTAGGAGCCGTTGGGTGCAGGCTGCACAAGATATGTCGCTCTGGAAACCTACGGGGGAGGGCTATGTTCAGCAATGGGCATCCTATAGCTGATATAAATCGGTCAACTTAACTCGGTACTTGAAAATGAAATGAAAATATTTTTTTATTACTACAAAAAACACAGTATCTAAACAATTTAAAATATGATTAACAAGCTAAATTATAACTACGTATATACAAGTAATAGATGCATGAATTTTGCAGACAACATTTATATCTATTTATAGTATTATCTATCGGTTTCCTCACTAGGCGTAGCCTGTATCGAGGAAACCGAAGCTCGGAAAGTCGGAACTTAAAGCGTACAAGTTGGTCGACTGACAGATTCAATTAGGTTATTTATTATATGTTAGGTGATAAATATTACAATTAGTCAGAGATAAAAATAAAATAATATTAAGTATAAATAAGATAACAATAAGTATAAATAAGATAAAATTAAGTATAAATAAGTTAATGTAAAAAAAATTAATATATGATAAAATTAGGGGTTTTTAATGAATTATTTTTAGTTTTGCCTCAGTTTGGTCGTAGCTTAGTGATGCAAGCCATTTAAAAATCATACGTTTCGCCTCATAAATTGACTTGCGTTTGATGTCGCAATTTTTGGCTACTATATTATAGACATGTGGTCTCATAAAATTTCCAAGCCGCTGCGCGAACCCAGTGTTGGTGGATGGTGTGATAAGTCTGTAAATCCCACGATTCGACAGCAAATCACACTCAGGAGAAGAGAGGACTGACCTGTGCACTGAAAGAGATGTTTTTAGGATAAATAGTTGTCGCACATTTAACACACCAGCATCCTTATAAACACTAGTGGTTGGATATCTGTAGGGCTTACATAGCATTACCTTAATAACTTGGCTCGAAACTCGACCCCTCTCCCGTTCTCCTGCTTCACACCCGCCAGTAGCGTTGGCATACTAGGCATGGAAATGATTGCTATTTTTAATTCATTTTCATATGACGAAATTATATTATTTTATCACTGCTATTTCAACTGTGAAAAATCACAGGCATATTTCATTATGATGTTAAACTTGCTATTGTTATTTCACATATGAAAAATCACAGGTAATTATTTTTCATATGCTGTTCTTTCATGCTAGTTGCTAAGATGCTAACTTCTGTTTGACGTCATGCTATTTGTATGCTGTGTTGTCTGAAGTGACGTTTAATGAAGTTAAACCTCCACGACATCGATAGGTATGGCAAAAAGGTCAAATGTAATGCAATATGCCTGTGTCTGCCACCCTACTATTGTGCCCATAGAATATATATGGAATTTAGTTTAGCAAAGGGTGGCAGATAAAAATATTGAGCAATCTGAAAAACAAATAGAAAGATTAACAAAAGAAGCCATAGCATCAATAACAAAAAGAGCAATAGCATCTATAACAACAGAAGATTGGCGAAAAGAAGTAAACCACACTGAGAGATTAGAAAAGCAGTACTGTGATGATGATCTATTCCACTGATTTAGGAAAAAGAATCAATAATTTCCATTGGAGGTGAAGAAAGTAGCGAGTCGGGGAGCGAATTTGAGGACGACGTTGGCAGTGATACCATGTCTGGGGCAGAACCTATGAACCAAAGTAGTAATGATTCTTTTTAATTTAAAAATAAAAAAAATCATTGTTAAGTTTTTAAATTTATTTTTTTCATAACCTATTTTAAAATTATATTTTTTTAACCTTAGTACTATTTTTTTGCTACGAACCAAAGTAGTGATTCTTTTTAATTTAAAAATAAAAAAATCATGGTCAATAGATATTTTAAGATTATTTTAAAATTGTATTTTTTTAATCTTAGTACTATTTTTTGCTGACCGTACTAAACAGAACTGTAATTCGAGCCAGGTCCCGAGTTGACTTGACCGAGTTATATGATGATAGTCGTAGTGATCCTGTATCAAGCGGAAGGTTGCGAGTTTGATTCCCGCCTCTAGCTATTGTATAGATGTTCCTTCTGTTTATTGCCAGCTCTCAGCCCGTGCAGAAAACATCGTGATCGAAGGCACCACATCCGACGGAGACCTGGTACCACTCCTGACGTCTGAGCGAGGCACAGCACTCACTGGCACCAATCTACTGGCGGTGGACTTGGAGAGGAACCCTCATAATATTGAGGCTGACTACGCGCTTTGCTGCTTGATGGAACCGGTGGAATTACTTTATGTTGAGGTTAGTCTTGACAGTTCTAAATAATGGCACCTTGAACCCGATTGTTATAGGTTTAGCCGGCAAGGGCCATGCCAGGCTTGTTTCTCATCTGATTTTTTCCTGACCTGGTCGTGGCGGCGGTGGTAGAAATTACGTTTTAAAATGATCCACGTAATTATAATAGTTCTTTGGGAAAATTAATATTTTTTGCTTTAAAATACATAAAATTAATCAAATATGTACTTGGAATGCGCCACAGATTAGAAAATAGTAGGTAGTTTTTACAACGCTCAACACATCGACGCGCCTCGGGAGTTATACGTAAAAAGGTAGCATTAACTTTAATCAGACCGAGTGTGGAAACGGGCAGACGATATTTTCAGACTTATACCATTTTCGATAATAGGCGCTGATTAGAATTATTATGACAATAAGGATTTATGTCTAATGAATAAACAGCTCGTAGGCGATATTTTATCCTGATTTGTTTTCAGTACAGCTAGTTTTATATGTACCAGAGATACCACAAACCAACAACTAAGTATACTACGTGTTTTGTTATGTACGACATTAAATGAAGACACGGACACGGGTAGGGCTAATGGCTAGTATTGTTGTAAAATTTTCATCCATACATAATATCAAGCCCTGATTTATCAATGAAACAACCTGTATAAAATAATTACACAAATGATATTAATTCACCATGTAAAGGCGCACCTACATACCTGTTAAACTGACTAAGCGGCATCGGCGCAAAGGCGCCGTCGCTGATTTACGTTAAAAACTGTTTATTGGAAATGTATCGATTACTGAATAAATATTTAAGCTACCGGTATTAAACCCACTTCTTAAATCAGTTAATACGATTCCGGGTCTACACCCGGAATCGTATATTAACTAACTATTATATATATCGATTATAATATATTTATAATTAATTAATTATAACATCGATTATATATCGATTATTATATCTTACATAGCAAAACTGGTTGTATATTAAATAATATATTGTATATTAAATAGTAATTCTGATTTCCGCAGCATGCATTTACCGAACTGATAAACTTCGTGCAAACCCGCTCCATGTCCTCCGAGGAGTTAGCCGAAGAGCTCTCCGTAGCGGTGGAGAGGGTCAAGGCCATCAGCAAGTCTGTAGCGACCTACGCGATACACAGGCGTAAGGTGTTCCATGTGAATGTGGATGTGAAGGCACCCTGTATAGTGCTGCCGGATCATGGATGTGTACAAAAGTAAGTGCAGCCGTACTAGGCCCGTCATTAGGCCTAATGAGTAGTATTTTCCTCCTCCTTTAATTGATGCTTATATTATAACGATTTAGACAGCTTTTAGAAGATAAGATAATAACTCTTTATTGAATTACCACACAAACAGAAATAATTCCAAAAATAAGTGCTATACTAGAATAAATTAGGCAAAACAATGGGCGGCCTTATCGCTGAAAGCGATCTCTTCCAGGAAACCTTTGGATGGAGCGAAATTTACGAAAATATGGAGTGCAGTGTACTTTGGAGGATACATTTAGGTACACATATATTCTTAGGTATACTAAAAAATATGATAAAGTTTTAATCCTAATACTTAAAATACTTATAAATTAGACTAATAAATAGGTATATGCATAGTCCTTTTTAGTGGGCTGCAGCGATGCAGATGCTGCCAACGTAGTTCCTGGGAAAGTTTGTTTGGTCTGTCATCATCATCATATCAGCCACAAAACGTCCGCTGCTGAACATAAGCCTCCCCATAGGTTTCCAGAGCGACCGATTTCCAGCCGAATCTCTACACTGCGCTTTCCATTGCGTGTTGGTCTGACAACTAAGGTAAAAGTATATATATACCTATAGGAGTTTAGATTTCTTTTCCGTACTCTGGTCGACGTGATTGTGCCGATGCTGATGACAAAACAATAGAGAATGGTACCACGATGCAAACAGTAATAAACAAGGATGGGTTTTTGCGTTTACAATTTGCTGATGATGGTTTCCAGGTCAGGACAAGTGATGATCTTCGACATCAGCCGCATCATCATCAAGTCGGACCTGCAGCCGAACGACCTCGCGCTAGAAGACGCCACTTGTATGGAGCTGGAAGAGAAGCTGTACGATAGACTTCACGCTGAAGTGTCTGCTCAGGTGACTGGGAAATTAATTATTAGCGTTTTAGCTGGTGATGATTATGACATAGTTAGTTGTTACTATTGTTTTTTTTTATTTATTTGAGGCCTTCAGCGGCTTAAAAACTCCAAGCTAGCTAATACGATTTTTCTAAATATTGAATTTGTGTAGAGTGCGAGAATTGGGATCTCAGGATGTCCACCTCAGAGATTTGAAATAAAAGCATGATTGGCGCAAACTTACGAAGATTAAGATAAATAAAAGTGCAACACAAAATAAACTCGCTTATAAGTGATTGCACCTCCCGGTGTACTTTGTGGCCTTGCGGCTTTGTATTTCTTTATTTGAGTTTGATTATTTTGTGGTGTACGATCTGTTCGATTCATTAATTTTATTAATTAGTTCAAAAATATTAAACTTCTAATTCTAGGGTGGGGGGAATAAGATCTGCCCTGACTTCCAGCATAGGGGTATATGGTGCATTACCTCCCTTTTATTGTGCATTACCCTCTTGTATTGTGCATTACCTTCTTGTATTGTGCATTACCCTTTTGTATTGTGCATTACCCTCTTGTATAGTTCATTACCCTCTTGTATTGTGCATTACCCTCTTGTATTGTGCATTACCTTATTGTATTGTGCATTACCCTCTTGTATTGTTCATTACCCTCTTGTATTGTGCATTACCCTATTGTATTGTGCATTACCCTATTGTATTGTGCATTACCCTATTGTATTGTGCATTACCTTCTTGTATTGTGCATTACCCTCTTGTATTGTGCATTACCCTCTTGTATAGTTCATTACCCTCTTGTATTGTGCATTACCTTCTTGTATTGTGCATTACCCTCTTGTATTGTGCATTACCCTCTTGTATAGTTCATTACCCTATTGTATTGTGCATTACCTTCTTGTATTGTGCATTACCCTCTTGTATTGTGCATTACCCTCTTGTATAGTTCATTACCCTCTTGTATTGTGCATTACCTTCTTGTATTGTGCATTACCCTCTTGTATTGTGCATTACCCTCTTGTATAGTTCATTACCCTCTTGTATTGTGCATTACCCTCTTGTATTGTGCATTACCCTATTGTATTGTGCATTACCCTCTTGTATTGTTCATTACCCTCTTGTATTGTGCATTACCCTCTTGTATTGTGCATTACCCTCTTGTATTGTGCATTACCTTCTTGTATTGTGCATTACCACCTTGTATTGTGCATTACCCTCTTGTATTGTGCATTACCCTCTTGTATTGTGCATTACCTTCTTGTATTGTGCATTACCTTCTTGTATTGTGCATTACCCTCTTGTATTGTGCATTACCCTCTTGTATTGTGCATTACCCTATTGTATTGTGCATTACCCTCTTGTATTGTTCATTACCCTCTTGTATTGTGCATTACCCTATTGTATTGTGAATTACCCTACTGTATTGTGCATTACCCTCTTGTATTGTTCATTACCCTCTTGTATTGTGCATTACCCTCTTGTATTGTGCATTACCCTTTTGTATTGTGCATTACCCTATTGTATTGTGCATTACCCTCTTGTATTGTTAATTACCCTCTTGTATTGTGCATTACCCTCTTGTATTGTGCATTACCCTCTTGTATTGTGCATTATCCTCTTGTATTGTGCATTACCTTCTTGTATTGTGCATTACCCTCTTGTATTGTGCATTACCCTCTTGTATTGTGCATTACCCCCTTGTATTGTGCATTACCCTCTTGTATTGTGCATTACCCTCTTGTATTGTGCATCCCCCCCCCCCTTTTATTGTGCACTACCCCCCCTTGTATTGTGCATTACCCTCCTAATATTAATATGAAACTTTGTAGGTGTTGTTCTGCGAGTGGAACGGGGCTTGGCGCGAGTCTCGTAAGCACGCTGACTCGGAGCTACATCTCGTTCCCAAGATCAAGATGACGGTTGTGTTTTCGAATAGCATCAAGAAGGAATACAAGCTCTTGCCGAAGTAAGTATTGAATTTGTTGTAAAGTGAAAGTATTGAATTGATATTGTTGTGTCCGACAGGGTCCATAATGATCATGTACCTATCAATTACCACCTTTTATTACATTGTGGAAAACAATAAATGATTGAGTATTGATTTTAGTACATTATTTTTATACATTGTAAGCTTGCGTTTGACCACGATCTCGCCTGATGGTAAGCGATGATACAGTCTACGATGGTACACGCTTGCCTAGAAGAAACCTATTCACTCGCGACTTAAAGATACCCAGGTTGTAGCTATCAGGAAACAGACTCTAGCAAAGCCGTTCCATTCTTTGGCGGGGCGCATACAACACCACCTACTTGAGCTAACAATGACCAACTTTCAAAGCATGAGTGATGAAAATACATATTTTCTCCACAGATACAAACTCAACATCTCCCTAACAAGTTTCAAGCTCAACCTATCAGATCGCATAATCTGCCTTCTACTCGACTTCTGCGATAACCTCCCAGTACCAGTTCCAACAACGGTGCCTATCACCTTCGTGGATTCCGAGGGTTATGCTGATGAGTTAGAGGATCCCGAGCTGATTGAACTGCTGGACATGGATAAGGTGAAGGCAGACCCAGGATATGCTGATCTTGTGAAGCTCAGGCAGAAGATTGTGGCTGCTTATTTGAGTAGGAACAAGTAAGTGATGTTTGATGTTCTTTGTTGACTTTGGAAACTATCTGCTGCAATAAAATAATAATGAATATTATAAATGCGAAAGTTTGGATGTTTGTTTGAGTGTTACACACTTTACTCAGTCACATCGTAACGACTGAACCAGTTTCGATCAAATTGTAACGGTGATGTTTAGATATGAGAGATAAATGAAACTAAATTTGATTTCAGTACATATAATTACAAAAGCAAGAGAAGTCGGTAGAGCGAGTAGGTTCGTTTGATTCTATTCTATATTATATTTTATTCTATTTCCTATACACGTGGCAAGATAAACAGAGGTTAATCACAAATGACTTGGTTTAAAGGTGAATATATGCTTAGATTAAAGATTTACAGATTATAGATTAAATATTTTACATTGAAGGTAGTGCAGACAGACGCTGGCTTGAAGAGCTTAGAGTATTAGGGCTATAGCCTATAGTACAGCAATTACAGAACGTTGAGCACCTGGTCCAACAGATTTGTCTTAGTTTAAATAAGTGGGCGCCATCTGACGTTAGCGTCAGAAAAAAGAGAGAAGGTTACTTGGGTTTGACCCGGATAAAATAATGGAATAGATACACCTCGTGTTATTTTCGTCGAACGTCCCTGGCGTCTGCTCGGAGAGATGGAGTGGGCTTGAGCCGGGTGGTAGACTTCGTGGGCAGGCGTGGTCCCTGGTGTTTGTCAAGGCAGCTAGCAGGACGCTTGGCGAACGAGCTCGTGGCGGTAGACTTGGTGTGAAAGCGTGGTTCGGCCAGCAGGTGACGTAAGAAAACACCACGCTTCTCGACGGCTCCGGTGTTCGGTTTTGACGTGCGTCAAGGTGTAGATATCCAGCAGTAATCAGAAGGATCAGCAGCGAAGCCCGTGAATTGACTTCACGACTTGGAAGTAACACGAATTCACAATAAAAAGACACGGGAATTACTGTCCAAAGAAATAAGTTTGTAGCACGTAGATCAGAAGTTTCACAGTTGAGTCCAGGCGTGGAAAAGAGGATGAGCACAGACGAAACTGTCCTTTTATACCCGATAAGAAAACTACCGGCGTTTAACAATTATTAAAATCGAATATGTTCCAAAGGCTTCTAGAATAGATGAATCAATCTTTTTAGTGATCCCATACAGAAAAATCTGACACTATCCGTGTCACTCAAGATAAAGTTTGATGTACCCATCAGTTTTGCTTCAGTCATAGACACTAATTGAATTTTGTCTTTTGTTATTAAAATTTTATTTATATTTTGTCTCTAATTAGAAAAGGATTTTTCAATTTAGTAAATAAAAATGATTTTAATAATTAAAATTGATTATAAATCAATAAAATTGAGTAGTGGATTTTTACAAGGTGCATGCAACGCCATCTGCGGTAAACTTGGCGAACTGCGTTGAGAAGACGCTTGGATTTCGGTATTTGCGAATCGAGTGTTTGGGCAGTGAGTACGCCGCCATACCGCTAGATGTCGTGGCATGTTGTTTTTATATGAGTGTAATGGTATATGTTTAATTGTTTATAAGTGTAAATGTTTAGTTAAATGAAGGATGTAACGCGACATTAAATTGTCTCGTTACAAAATATGATATAAAGATGGACCTGGATTAATAAAACATAGGGTAGGTACTTTTTATTGACCAGTCACGGGTGCGAGCTGCGGACGGAAGCTAGTAAATTATAAAGTGAATTTATATAAAATGCTTCTATAACTGTTATGAAAAATCCGTAAGAAGTATTGTTTTGGCAGACAACATTAAAACTCCAAAGTTTACAAGTCTTTATGTTCACTAAAACCGGGAAACCTCTAAGGCTTTAACACCTACGAGATATTTAGCATAAGCATACCAAGTTTCTCGTAAAATACCATTTTCACTCCCTAATTGCGTTGGCGTATGCGCAATAAGCGTTCTTTAAGGAAATCTATCAGTTGGACAGGAACTGTCAAGCGTAGTGATTACATGCTCTCTGCTATCAAGTATCAACAACCAAACTTTACAAACTTCTAACCCTAGGGTTGCAGAAACCAGTTCTGACTCAACATCAGGGCTCCGCCGCCAGCTCACAGCCCCAGGTTTTGCTGGCTCTGAACACAGCGATGAGGACCTGGAGGTGTTCGCCAGGAGTGTGGATCTGCCAGGGTTCGAGGATAACGTGTCTCCGAGTAACACTATTAATACTCTGCTGCGGTTTATTGTAGGTAAGATTATGAGGGTTACCAGCTGTAATAATTTGTCTACTTGATAAAGTAGGTAAAAAAAATATGTCCTGGATTTTATTTTGGTATAGTATATACAGATGATATTATTTAAATGTGGCTAATAACTACTATAGAGTTATTTAATCTTATTTAATTGTTACTATTTTATATACTACATAGGCCAATTTTCTGGGTACAGTTGGCAATGATCTGATTTACTCTTAATGTAATTAATATGCTCTCATTTATTTGACATTGTGATTAGATGCAAAAACGTAGTAATAAAATGAATTAATTTAAAGATTTAATTTTTAACATTGCATGCATTGAACGCTAAATATGTCTGTACCTTACCCATATTACGTAATAAATAGATACAATTTGTATTGAGTTGTTTTTTATTTTTTTGTGTAAGCACTAACGAATTTTCAATAAATCACTTCTTTGCCTAACAAAGTTATACGTGCAATAGGTAAATCTTGCCACACGTAGTCGTTGGCAAAACGAATAATTTGAAACTTTCTCAGGGGAAATCGTGATCAACCTCTCCCGTACCACGGAGCAAGTTGACAAGCCTTACATGATGTTGTCGATCAGCAAGGTGTGCCTGGACGTGGCGCTGATGCAGTTCGGCCCCGCCGTGCAGCTGTCCGTGGGCGGCGCGCTGCTCACCGACAAGCACCACCACAGCACCAGCGGACAGTACCTCGAACTGCTCTCCAGTCACGGGGAACTCCTCAACTTGCTCTATAGAAAGGTGACTTATACAACCTGTTTTGTTATTTACGTCATTAATTTAAAACACAACCGGAATCGTATTGACTGGTTTTAGACCCGGATTTAATACCGGTTACTTGAATATTTATCCAGTAATCGATACATTTCCAATAAAGTGAAAGTATTAAATAAATAAAGAAATAGATAGATAGATAACTCTTTATTGAATTACCACACAAACAGAAATAATACAAAAATAAGTACTAGGCTAAAATAAATAAAACAATACAATGGGCGGCCTTATCGCTGAAAGCGATCTCTTCCAGGCAACTTTTGGATGGAGAAATAAACAATGTTTAACGTAAATCGGCGGCGCCTTTGCGACGATGCCGCTTACTCAGTTTAACAACTTACTTACACTAGTGGTTCGCACCGAACGCGAGATCTCGCGAGTCTCCCAAACAACAAAAGAAAATATTCTTAGAGCGACTCGCGCAACGATGCCTAAACGTATTTCGTGGTTAAATATGATTTAAGGAGTAGTCAAATCATACAAATACGAACAATTTAAACATGTTTAGTCGCTAAATACGTTTAGGGATCGTTGTGCAAGCCGGCCTTAATCATTGACCAATAAAATAGTGCCCCGAAATGAGTAACCAAATACTTGACTAACAGTTTCATTCAAATTACAGGTAACGGGAGTTTATGTAATGTGGTTATTCTGTTTTGGGGTACAAATTGCAGTTACTCTGGATTTCAGACTTTTGCCTATATTTGTGTCACTTAAGCTACACGCATACTAAATTTCAACACTGTGGGGTCACTGGTGTACCCTGTGAATTTTGACAAAATTCAGTATATAATATGGCTAATAAGTAATAACTCAAAAACTATAAGGAATTTACTAAAAACAAAAATGGACTCTAAATTTACTAATGAAGACTTTTCATTTGACGTCCTACTTGACCTAATAGTCTCATTTTCATTTTTTTACCCCTCTTGAACCCCGATATCTCAACAACTCCCCAACATTTTTAGCTCATTTAGTCACACCAAAATTGTGCCATCACTTCCAAAGTTATCCTCGGACAAATATACATACATACATACATACAATGCCGATTTGCCCAAGATGATTTAAAATCGGGTTCCTATATCCGTCGGTAACCTACTGCGCCTCGTATCTCCTGGAAAAAGTCTCAAACTATTGACAGGTTTTCGAGGAGAAACGAGTCGTGGCTGGTTACCGACGGATATAGGAACCCGCTATTAGAGATCTCGTTTCGCTCGATCAATGATGAATAAATATGATTTGTTTACCTATTTTATACAGACTATATTCATGATATTTTAGGATTTGATAACAAGGATGACTGAAAATAAAAATTTTCTATGGTTATAAATCGGAATAAATCTATTTTGACAAAAAAGTAGGGTAGGCATTACAATTTGAATTACGAATGGCGCGAAGATTTGTATCTCGAACAAAACGCGTAGTGTACCTGTGTTAATGGTTCCTTCTTCAATGGTAAGGTTAATCTAGCTTTCTTTAATATATCTACACAATTAGTGAATATCTACCGCTTGATGATATTTCAGAAATCCAATTTTGTGCAAATAGATGGACATTGAATGACATTTGCAACGGTGTCTATTTCTCGACGACTGCTGGATGTCATTTTTGTCCACTTCTCGGGCTAAAATAGATATATTTTATGTGTATCGAACTTAACATTTGTTTATTTGTGTTTTTTCTGTGGCATTTTTGTTTAGAAAGTAAAAATAGAATGATGAATAAATTGTTGTAGGTTAGAGCGGACTGCCCGGAGTTCCGGTCTCACTTCCACGCGGTGGAGCAGTCGCTGGTGTGCGACACCGGCCACCTGTCGCTGCTGCTGCACGCGCCCGCGCTGCAGACCCTCGCCAAGTATCTGCAGTACATCTCCAACAAGTCAGTATTTGCAAACAAAAATGAAAAGTTTAGGCGCAAAAACACACTTTAAAAACGTAATTTAACAAAATCTTTATAAAAAAAACCTAAAGGTACTCTAACAGTCTAACATATCTGATTATTTAAATGATAAAAAAAGCTTGGGGTCGAAGTTGTTCCAACTCTATCAAAAGTGTTACAATTTAGACGTAACTTGTTTTCAATAATGTACCTACCTATTGTTTAGTAAAATTTATAAAACGTGTAACCAGCCTTGTCTCTTGCCTTTCTTTCCTGGCTTAACCGAGAAGGAACTGGCAGTAAATTTAACGTTTCAAAGTGATTTTACTTAATAAATCAATTTTAACTTGACTTGCACAAAAGGAGCATCTTCGGCAGACGACTTCTTGATGGGTGTCCGCCAAGGATATCCCAAAAAACAACCTTTGGCTCGGGGTCGTAGGACCAACAGAGGGCTTAGCCAAGTTACATTCGCTTCGAAATACCTACTTCGAATCTATTCGATTTCTACATATGTTCGTTGTCGATAGATCACGAGATATTTCCATAGCATGTGTCAAATTCCATTCATTTTCTAATGAAACTTGGCTAAGCCCTCAGGTCTTGCTGAGAAATATTAGTTATGTCCAAATGCTTAGATTATTTCGTTTACGCGATCTAGGATAGTTCTTTTATTTGGCGTTAGATGTCGCCATCTCAGTGTCATATTGTCGCTCGCTCTGTAGGTTAGCTTAATGACCAAGCAGTGGCGGCGCTAGACCAAACGTGGACGTAGGCGACATCAGCTTAGCGAGGCCCCGCCCATTTCCCAGTCGAAAAGAAAACGTTAAATTGAATGAGCTGAATTATACACTAATGTATGAGTTTTATTGCCAACCAAATGATGACGCCTACCCAACGAGGCTACTGCAAAAGCCGTGGGCCACCGCCCACGTCGCCCACGCTTACGCCACTTCTGATACCAACTACTGTAGTTCTACCATGTGGCACGATAGATGTCGCTACACGGCTGGTCATCGGGTTGGTTAACCTTCCGGTGGCTTTCCACTAGAGCTGTACGAGGAAACTGAGCTAGGAAAATGAAGCAATGTAAATAACTGGATTTTTTCCACACTCACAGCTTCTTGGCGCAGTAGGTGAGCTTAAAGTTCTTTTGTAGTTACCTCCTCAAGCGCCTTTGAGCGCAAACTTACACTGAAAATGATACAGTATTAACCGCGCAAACGTAGGCAAACAAAAGAGTGTGTTGAGTTTCTAAATCACTCCTTAGATTTAAGGCCTGCGCAGACGACGGACTTTTCTCCGCGGCGGAGAAATAAGTACGCTCGGCGAATAAAAAGTCCGTCGCGGATTTACCGCGAACTCAACGCACACGTACGTCGTGCATACGCACGTCACTCTCGAGCGCACAACGCGGACAAACGCGGACTAAAGTCCGCCTGTTGTGCGTTGCTTCGCCTATACTAGAAAAAACATAGCTTGATCTCTGGGACAGCTGTCAGTAAAATCGCGCCTATGAAGTTCTGAATTTAACAGTACGGACAAACGTACCAGTCAATGTCATACTTTATGGGCCTGCTGAGCTAATTATAGTGATGAGCGATGAATCATCGTGACCACAGACTATAAACTATCGATATTTTGTTAAAACTTAATTCAAAATTAATTTATCATTTAATTTAAATAAATAACATTATTGAATATTTAAAAAAAATAACATTATTTACAATAGTGAGTAAATAAAAACTAAATTCTAACCTACTCGTAATATTCCTTCCGACAACTTTGGGGTTCGAGAGAAGTTTGGCCGCGGCGTGTCTTCTTCCGCAAGATGGCGCCAACGCGCCGCCATCTTGTTTGACATGACCCATTCTCCTCAGTACGAGTGCTAACGCCTTGTATACGCCACGTGTTTTCCGTTCTCATCACTTTGTTTTTGTTACTATTGCTGTTAATTTGTTAAGTTTATTTATTATTGTTAGTTTCTTTGTTGTTATTGTTTGTTTTCATTATTTGTTGGCATAATGCCAAAGAGAACGATGAAAACTGTTTTGAACAGTCAAAGTCGTGAGTTTGTGATTAGCTTGCGTGAATATTTTGAGCGAGAAAACCAAAATGGTGGACCGCTATTCTGCCCTCCGATAGCTAAAACATCGCTAAGCCACAAAACCAAGTTTTGAGATATGAACGAAAAACGCGGGAGTTTTTTGAAAGTGATGCCATTTAACTGTTATTAGTCGTATCAAAATCTTTGAATTATCAAAAGGTAGCTCTTTTAATTTACTGCCGAATAGCAAATATCTAGATTTTAAATTACTAGTTTTTAAAGGAGAAAATTGTGTTTAGGAGTTTTAGCTTTGGAATATTGAGTTATTTTACTATCAAATACTTTACAAAAATATCGCTAAGTACACCCTAGCGATATTTTAGCGTAGGACTTATTCATCAATTATGACCTGTTTTTTTATTTAATAAAATTATGTGCCTTTCCTACACTAAAAAGTCGCTAAGCGCATTTAACGTTGTTATAGTTCAGTATTGATTTTAGTTTTTGGCATCTTTCCGTAGCTACAATGACGCTATAGTTGTTTAATGTTCTTATAGACTAGCTTTTCCATATTAGCGTGTTATTGTTTGTTTTCAAAAGCGTTTTATCCAAAAAATACTACACTTAAAGAACGCTAAGCTTAAAACCTTTAACGATAGCGTTGTTTTAGTTATGTATTTGGAGTAGACTAATTGAAGAGAGGTACGAAAACTACGCTACCAACAAAACAAAAGAAACAACATAAAATTACAAATTGTTTATTTAAGGAATCACAGGCACTTAATTCTTAAATTTTAGTTATAATTACAAAACAAAATCACTTGGTGAGTATCAAAACTACAATTATTTATTGCAATCAAAACTTATTCATAAAAATCTTATCATAAAACATAAAAATACAAAATGGCAGTAGAATCAGTCTTAAGTAAACCCTATTGTATTATTATATTTAGGTACTTAAAGCATTAAATGTGTAATGGTTATCTTGTGTTTCACACTTAATACTATTAGTATGTTATCTTAAAATTTAAACAACAGAAGGCAGTTTAGTCAGTCTTTTATGTACGTTTAGCTAAAATACTGATTGAACTGCCTTCTTTTTTTGTGAAACACAAAGTAAAATACAACGTTACAAGTAACACAAATACGTACGTTTACTTATTTAAGCATGATGTGTCAAGGGTAACTTGTGTTTTACACTTAAAACTAGATTATTGCAGTCTTAATGTTTAAAAAGTAAAAAATAGGAACCATTTTTATCAGTCGTCTAGACCAGTAAACAAACTAGAGATCAGTTGTTGGCAAATTTTTCCAAAACTGGAGCTTGTGTGTGGGTATTATTGTTTCTAATTTGTCAACAATGCCCGCTTTCCTCTGTTGGTCTATACCTTTTGGCGATGTTCTAAATGTTACAGTCAAAAGACTTGGATTTTTCAAGTACTTGTCATTCATGAACTGTAAAACTGTAAATTCGTCATCAAAATCATTCTTGTAAATGAGGCCGAAGTTGGAGCGTTGAAAAGTTACCTGAACCATGTTTTTGAGGTATGCCCTGGGTTGAGATTTTTGGATGCGCCGGTCTGAGACGAAATTCGGTATATTCAAAAAATTGTGTGGTGTCAGTGACTCTACTGACACTTTCCCGTTGTTGATTGAAGAGACCGCGTCTTTAAAATCAGTGAAATCGTAGATTTTCCCAATTTTTTTCATGGATAATTCGACCTGGTGGTGCACTTGGTCAGCGCTCATAAAAGTGTGCCCCGGCTCAAAGTAGTACAGGGAAATATTGGTCGTGGTTATTAAATTTGAATTGACCAAATGCACTAGCAGTGAATAAAGTAACCAATTTTTATTTTGCGCACTGCAGTTGTCCAACCAAATGTTTATCTTTCGGACATCACGATTACGAATTATGAAAGAGTAAAAAGCGCTCATGGTGTCCTCTTGTTTGCGTCCAGCAATGCCGTCATGCCATATAACAGTGACTGGTTTATTTTCAGTGGTTATTTTTCCGACAGGCGCAAATGTTTGGTTATAAACCACGAGGCGCTGAGCGAAAATTACTGACTTGAATGTATCCATCCTCGGTAACATTATCACTTTTTCTAAGTCAGCAGTGAAGAACACTTTATCTTTACTTTGCGGAAATGTTTTATGAAAAGCATAGAGCTGCCTTGCTTTGGTATATCTTTCATGATGCTTCGAATATTCAACACAAGTGCTACAGTCTGCAACAAACTGGGTAGTGAAATCATGATCAGATTGCCTTTTGTGCAACTTGTATGTCTCGCACGCCTCACACTCTTCGTTGCCAAGCTGTGTGAATGAAATCTTCATGTTTTTAACGTGTTTTCGGTACAATTCATACGATACAGTTTGGCCCGGATGCTTTTGACAAAAGTCATTGTACATTTTTGTGATATTAATATCACTTGGAAGGTACCGCCTCAGAGGCGCATGTTCCCGTCTATAATGAGGTGCTGCGGGATTAAAAGATTCCACGTGATCATTAAGCATAGCACGATCAAACAGTGGAGTTTTTTGGTGCTTGCCACGCTTATCACCTTCCAAACTAGTCGATTGTTCGATATCAATGCGCAAAACCTGGTCATTACTTTGTTTGTAGCCTAAAGTGGTCAAAAAAAATTTTTTGCAAACCTCGACAGCAGTTCCATTTCTCGCATGGAGTCGGAAAGATCTTTTAGGCTTTCTTTTTGGCTCGGTAGTATATTTTCTTTTAGGGACTGCTACTTCTGTTCTTGACGTGACGTACAGTTTTCTTTCTTGCCACTTTAGGCTCCAATATTCCTTGTTTATAGTCTCGCGATCTGTTTCGTCAAATTTTGTGGAACATTTTTTGAGACATATCTCGTTGCAACCTAGAATAGAATAATTTATTTTACCAGTTGCATACAATAATGTAGGTAGGTACTTACTTTATCTTAGGTATTAAAACAAAAAACATCTACCTAAAAAAACTAACCTGACTTCACAGCATACTCCATCCGCTTTCTATTTTTCTTTTCTTTCTTTCTATCAGCCAAACTGGTGTCATATCTTCGTTTTTTTGTTGGGACACGATTTTCTTCACCATTCGTTGCATGTAGAGCAGTTTCTTCATTTGTGTTGTTGCAGTTTAAATTACTTTCATTCACTATTTCTCTGCCAGTATAACTGTTGCTTCGTTTACGTGCATGCATTTCAGATTCTGGGCACCGTATTTCACTGGAATCGAAAGTTAATCGTCTTTTCTTGGTCTTGTCTTTTGCAATTTTGAAAGGGAGTTGCAGTGAAAGAGACGGAGCAGGTTCAGTGGATGATGTTACCGAAAACTTCTTCGTTTTCAGAAGTTTCTGTTTTGAACACGTAGCTGTTTCGTCGTCGTCGGAATCTTGGCTCGAATCAGATGGTACATAATCTTTGTCTAGCACGGAATCGTCAGAATCATAATGAAATGAAGCTAACTCAGTATTTGGCATCGGAAGTCCTAGAGTCATATTATTGCTGTTTTGTCGCTTATTACTGGGATCAAGTGACCTGCGCTCAATACATAGCTGTGGTTCTTGTGGTGAAGAATTGCTTAACAACATAATTTCATGACAGGTTAAATCCACTGTTCTTTCTAGACAGTCGGGCGCAGACCGCGCAGTTGCAGGGAGCTCTTGACTTTTCAAAGAAGAAGATGGCTGAAAAGTATCCTTCAGCATAACTAAATGACTTTCCAGGTCATGAAAATGGTGAGAGTTTCTTGTAGTTTGTGTTTCACAAAACTGGTCGAATACAGGTAGTGTCATGGAGAATGGCCGCGCATAAAGTTTATTTAAACCCGCTTCAAACACTGGGTCCACCTTTTTTTGGTTCTTCCACTCACCCCAAGGTGAAAAAGCTCTTGTAGTAGCATTTTCAACCTCACAGTTGTTAGCAGTATCAGTATCTGCATCTACCATACTGAGTATGGCTTTCGCTCGGTTCGATTTTATCGGAACTTCTGCAAATAAGCAAATGTTTAAAGCAAGCTTTGGTTTGCGACTTCTTTAAAAAAAAACATAAAAAGGGAAAGAAATATAGCCATTGTGTTTAACCAAATTCCATCCAAAACCGTTCAGCCATTCAAGCGTAGCAAACATTCACACATAATAATAATGTTTACATTCATTCATACATCCTCATAGACTTTCCCTTTTATAGTACCTAACGAAAAACGGCAGGGAGTCTGGCGCGAGTCCATCAATAATAGCACCCAAAATCTTTACTCAGTTACTAGTATAGTATTATAATATCTGTGACTCAGTGGAAATTATAAGCAAAATTTAAAGTGCATTAGATTGCAAAATAAAAACCAGCAACTTACCAATAGCAATTCACTTGGTCGTATTACAATTTGGCGGGAAATAGCCCGACGCGACGTGCGTCCCCACTTGACGACTGCCTGGGCGACACTGGTATACATACGGGCGGTGCGGTGCGGACTGCGGGGTGAGACGCGAGCGCAGGTAGCGACGTTTTAGCTAAGTATTGTAGCATAGCGTTCTTGTAGCGTAGCATTCGCATAAAGTTTATTAATCATCGAAGTCTTTAAGGGCGGATAGAGTTTTCGAGAAAAGTGAACTGTTTATTGTTATGCCCGCTATCCTACGCTATAAAAGCACTAAGAGAGTTTAACGTGTTTATAGTGTAGTATTGTTGAATGACGTCTTTTTAGCTAAGATTAATGTCGTTTTCTGGCTAGCTGAACCATGACTTAAAGATCGCAAAAGTATCATAACGACTACCTAGTCATGTAAAATTGAATAAAGTCTTTTTAGCCAAGCAAATAACGGAATATTTTTTACATGCTGACAACGTTAAAGGCTGCAAGTGACTATTTAGCCAAGTATTGATGGTTAACGTAGTTTTAGTGGTGTAATAATATATATTTTACCGCAATTAACGCTGTTTTTGCTAGAGCTATCTCCTGAACTAAAAACGCTACAAGAAAGATTCCAAAACAGATCGATAGAGAATTTTTTTCTATGTAGACAGACATCAAAATCTCAAAATCGACCCCCTGTGGCTTAGAGATGTTTTAGCTATCGGAGGGCAGTATTACCCATGGCAAAAGTTTGTGACAGAGTTGCAGATGCTCTTGGCATTGGACGTGCGACAGTAATTCGCATCAGTAAAGAAAAATATGGCGAATCTTCAACCGCAGTATTGACTGAAGACGAGGAAAAAAAGCTTTCAACGCCAAATAAAAAAATAAGAAAGGCTGCTCCTGTCACAAATATTGACGATTTTGAGGCCGCTGCGATTCGCAACTATGTATATGGTTATTATACACGGGGCGAATTACCTATGTATATTAAAAAAACTGGCGGCGTCCCTAAAAGACGCAGACTTGTTTAAAGGAAGCTTGCCGTCACTATCGAAGATTTTGAAAAATATTGGATTTTCCTACAAAAAAAGTAACAAAAGAAAAATTATAATGGAACGAACCGACATTGCTCTTGCTCGAGTGAATTTTCTCCGGAAAGTCAAAAAAAATTACAAATTGGGACAAAGTTGTCTTTCTAGACGTGCTAGCTTTCCAGCGAGAAAATAAATTTTTTTTACAAAATATTTTTTTTTTATACGTTTACAAAAAAATAATTCCTTTATTCCAACTTTTGTTGTGCTTTTGTTGTATTTCTATTGTATTCTTTTTGTGTGTTATTTTATATCTGTGTAAAATTAAGTGAAGTTGCCTTCTCCGATTATTTTACTACTCTATGGCAATGGCGAAAGTAGAGCCAATTCCAAAGGAAATCGTTTAATTAATACCGTTGTATAATGGTAACAAAATACATTTAAGTCTTTATTTACGAATATGCCAATATGTGATCGATCGATTCAGTTAAAAAGATTTTGAAAAACAAAATTTATACGTCTCAACGTTTTAACAAGTAGACTTACGGAGAACGCAGCTGCGCTCTTGGTCCGCTTTAAAGGAATTACTCATTCAGCATTTTGGAGATCCGCGTAGTGAAGCGTGTATAAATATTGAATTGGAATCTTTAAAAATTAAATCAGGTGAGAGTTATTTAGATTTTTGTAATCGAATCCAAAGTGTGCGATCGTTATTAATGTCGAAAGTAAATTTGATTGCGGATAGTGATTTAAAGCGTGCTACATTGATCATTTACAACAATACAGTTCTGAATGTATTTTTGTACAATCTTCCGGAAAATATGGTGCGTGTAGTGAGATTAAAAACACCCTCTACTTTAGAAGAAGCATTGAGCGTGGTTCTTGAGGAAGTTAACTTCCTAGAGCAATATAACATGAGGAATAAAATACATGGCAGCAACCAAATTACAGGTTCAGGTTCAAGGCCATTGATAACACAACCATCTGGGTACAAACCCACATTGCCTAACAGTGATATATTGCCGAAATTTACATTTGGCATTCCTCAAAATTCATAGATTAAGGGTGCCCCAATTACAAGGGCAAGTACATCAACAAAATTTTGGAGGCTTCCGTCCACCAACATTTGGCTATAAGCCACAGTTTGGCCTTCAACCACAGCGACAATTTGGCCTTCAGCCGTTTGGTTATAGACCACCACAACCAGTTGGTTATAAACCACCACAGTTTGGTAATAAACCATTAGGGTATACTCCGCAAGTACAAAAACCTCAATTGCAAACTACTGATGTAACTATGAAGACAGCCGCACCTCTAAAAACTCAATCACCACAAGGTTTTAAATTAAATGAACTGAGTATGAACGAGTACGAATGTGACCCCTACTATGATCAAAATTATTACTCTGACGATTACAATTATAGTGACGTAAATGGACTGAACTATTGTAGTGATTATGATAACATGCAATACACCGACGAACAACTATTGAAGACAAGTACGACTTGTATTCCAATAATCAATAACAATTTAGATTACACGATCAATATCCCTCCCACGATCAGAAAAACCAGTCAAATTACTAATAGACCAATATTCAGGTGAAGCCATACTTGACTTCCACAAATTCACAAATGGATTACGAATTCCTAGTGCAATAGTTAACTGTATAAACGGATATGCATCTACGGTTATACAGAATACCTTAGATCAACCAAAGCAACTGATTATTAGACGACCCTTTACAGTGACACGATATGACGGTAATGAATGTGACTTAAACATGACAAAGGACATGAACAACATAGAAACAGATTATTAGCTTGAAGAAAATTTAAGTAAACTCAGGCTTGATCATACGAACGACGAAGAACGTGAGAAAATATTCAGACTTTGCATGGATTACAAAGACATCTTTTACTGCGACCAAATTCCCTTGACGTTTACTAATCAGGTAATAACACGACCTCCGTGGCGCAGTGGGCGAATAGCCGGCTGAGACGCAGGAGGTAGCGGGTTCGATTCCCGCTGCGGAACAAATGTTTGCATGATCTACAGATATTTGTTCTGGGTCTGGTTGTTTCTTTATGTATTATAAGTATGTATTTACAAAAAAAAAGTATATAAGTATTCTATCAGTTATCTGGTTCCTATAGTATAAGCTATGCTTAGTTTGGGGCTAGATAGCGCTGTGTGAAATGTCCAGCAATATATATTTATTTATAATAAACGGACAAAGAACGAGGACCCTATATACATAAAGCCATATAGGCAAGCCCCGTTTCCACAGAGCGAAATTAATAAACAGGTAGGTAAATTACTGAAGGACAATGTAGTCCAGGAGTCTCATTCTCCTTGGAACGCACCTGTAGACCTGGTGCCTAAGAAGATAGATGCATATGGTGAGGTTAAATTTAGGATGGTAGTTGACTATAGACGACTTAATGACATAACTATTGACGACAAATACCCTTTACCGAACATTACAGACCTTTTTGACAAATTAGGAAAAAGTTCTTACTTTAGTACCCTTGATCTAGCAAGTGGTTACCATCAGATCGAAGTAGAAAAGAAGGATAGACAGAAGACAGCCTTCAGCACGCAGAACGGTCATTATGAATTCCTTAGAATGCCTTTTGGGCTAAAAATAGCTCCTGCGACATTCCAGAGGACGATGGACAACGTTTTACGTGGTCTACAAGGGTTACATTGCATGGTTTACTTAGACGACATAATTATATTCTCAAACAGCTTAGAAGAACATATTCAAAAACTACGGAGTATCTTTGACAGAATTAGAGCGACTAACTTGAAAATACAGCTTGACAAATCGGAGTTCTTACGTAAAGAAGTACTTTACCTTGGGCACATGATAACGAAGAACGGACTGACACCGAATAATGACAAAATTGACGCAGTGTTGAAATATCCCATTCCGAAAACTCCGACTGAAATTAAAAGTTTTTTAGGTCTAGTAGGATATTACAGACGATTTATAAAGGACTTCGCAAAGGTAACTCAACCCCTGACAGCTT
This sequence comes from Philereme vetulata, assembly GCA_918857605.2. Classification (NCBI taxonomy): domain Eukaryota; kingdom Metazoa; phylum Arthropoda; class Insecta; order Lepidoptera; family Geometridae; genus Philereme; species Philereme vetulata. The sequence goes on along the minus strand of OU975459.1, from coordinate 1,330,428 downwards.
GTTTGAAAAAACGTAACAGAATTGTAATTGACCAGAAGTACATTGACGCATTTAATAAATGCAAGGAACTCTTGACGCATGCCCCATTATTACAGTACCCTAACTTTGACAACCCTTTCGTGCTTACGACTGACGCGTCAAATGTAGCGGTAGGTGCAGTACTATCCCGGGGACCAATTGGTAGTGATAGACCGGTGGCGTATGCTAGTCGAACACTCAGTGACACAGAATCACGTTACAGCACTATCGAACGTAAATTGCTCGCTATTATCTGGGCAGTGAAACATTTTAGGCCCTATTTATACGGTCGTAAATTTTTCATATACACCACCATATTTTTCACATCGACCATTAGTATGGCTTCGATCTCTGAAAGACCCGAGTAGTAAACTCACTCGTTGGAGGTTGCGTTTACAGGATTATGATTACGAACTAATTCATAAAAGCGGTAAACAGAACACCAACGCAGACGCCTTGTCTAGGATTAAGATCAATGCTCTAGATTCGGATAATGAGGATCAATGAATGGCAGTTAACGTTGATGATAAAGAACAGAAACTTAAAAAACACCTAAATGAAGTAGTCGAAGATATAGGAAGGATAACAGCTAAACAGAAAACGGCACGTAACGACTCATCAACGATAACAGTATCAGATTTGAGTAGGACAGCGACAGTCAGCCCAATAGCGATTTCCGACACACTGTCAAGACATAAATGAATACCCTGTGCGATCAGAATCAAGTAAATCTTAAACAATTCATTCAACTGTAGAATTAGAATCAACTGGAATACCGATTTTACATGAGGCAATTGACACAAAGCCTAATCAAATTTTGATATGGTTTGAAAATGAGATGCAAGTTAGGAATCTTTCTCGAACTAAACAAAAGGTTTTAGAAGTTTTTCTACCAACAGATAATTCAGAACTAGTTAAACAATTTTTGACACAGTACATAAAGCCAAAAATATAGTATTTTGTTTACTTTGAGGAAAAAGAACATCGTAAACTATTCGGAAATATAATTATTCAACTTTTCAAGAAAGATATGATTAATTTCTATGAATGCACTGAGCGGGTAATTGCCATCGAAGATGAAAGTGAACAAAGAGCAGTAATAGTAAAATATCACGAAGGAAAGACTTGTCACCGCGGTATTAAAGAAACGTTGGTTAGGATTCGTAGAAATTATTATTGGGATAGAATGCAAGAAACAGTAACAGCAGTCATGCCAGTCATGCGAAGCATGCCAGAAAATGAAATATGATAGGAAACCCATCAAACCTATCTTACAATTAATGTAAACACAAGATGCCCTTTTTCAAGAGATTTTTATAGACCTGGTTAGCATTGAAGGAAAAACCTATCTGACACTTATTGATGCTTTCAGTAAGTTAGGATAGGCAATTGAAATTCAAGGAAAATCAACACCTGAAGTAATCATGAAGTACTTTTCATATTACGGAATCCCACGAAAGATCCGTTCAGACCCCGGTACTGAGTTTAATAATGAATTAATGAAAGAATTTAAACATGAAAAACGATGTACTGATGCAGCATCAATTATGACGTATTCAGTTATGGCTTACAATCATACCATTCGTTCTGTTACTGAATTAACTCCATTTGAAGTAGTATTTGGACACACTGATACAAGCAGCCCTTATCACATAGAGTTAGAAAAGCGTTATTTCCAGAAATTGGTTAAAGATCATGCTAAGCGAACTAATGTATTATATGAGCATTTGGTAGAAAAGATGGTAATAATTTCTTGACTATGAACTCACTATCAGAAGTGAGTTTATCAAATTTCATTGAATCAAATTTGATTAACTCACTTCTGATTTAAGTCATGACCAAATTATAATTTCTAAGAAATTAAGAAGCTCTGTTTGACTGTCATAAACTTGGAATTAACATAGTTCTGACTTGGATCCCTGGTCATTCCGGTATCCCTGGCAATGAGTCAGTGGACTCATGTGCAAAGCAGGCCATTCAGACAGGGGCTCATGACCACCTTCAAATATACTCGCACGACCTTTGTTCAGTCCCTAGTTCCCACCTAACTACTTCCTGATCCCGTATGTGGCTTGATTCCAGGTCTTTGAAAGGAAGACATAACGGTGAAATTCAACCCGAAATTCCAACAAAACCATGGTTTTTTAAATATCGCAAAGCCAGCAAAAGGACTACGTCAACCATTTGTCGTCTCCGTTTAGGACATGTCTGTACGCCGGTTTTCTTAGCCAAAATAAGAGTTAGGGACCATTCACTATGTGAATGTGGTTTGGATGTAGGTAAGGTAGAGTACCTACTTTTCTCATGCTCTAGGCTGGGGCCATCTCTGTATGACGTCTTTCCTCCTGAAATCCCTCGTCCTTTCTCTTCCAAAACTATATTATCCCTCGTGTTCTCCCTTTTCATAGCCATTCTATGTAAATATATTAATGTAAATAAAATAAAACTGTAAATATGTTGACCCACTAATTCTATGTTTAGATGTTCTGTATTTGTACCTAATCAGGTCATAAATTCTGTCACATGTTTAATATAAAATAATTGAAACAAGTTTATTCATTATGTAACCATTTATATACCAAAATGAACTTAACAAAACATAGATTCTTATGACACTAAAGTTTATTCAAAATGACCTCCGTGATTTTGAATACAGGCCTTCAATCTGCGCGGCCAGTCGTCTATCGCAGCACGAACGAGGTCCATGTCAATATCGGCGGCTGCCTTAATCAAGGATGTCTTGAGTGACTCCAAATTGGGATGAGGCTTTGAGCACGCCTTTTCCTCCAAGTGTTGCCATATCTTGTTATCTAACGGATTCAAATCTGTTCTGGAGGAGGGCCAGTCTTCGTGCCGGATGAAGTCGATTTAACGCGCCGCCAGCCAGTCTTGTGTGCTCTTCGCTCTATGAGCTGGCGCCGAATCTTGTTGGAATACCCAGTGCCTGTTATTGCACATGGTATGAGAAACAGGTTCCACAAGGTTCGTCAGGACTGTATTTTGATACACAACTGCATTCGTTTTTACACCTTTCTCACAAAAATGTACCTTTGTTAAGCCCCAATAAGAAACTCCCAACCATATCATGAGCGAGGATGGAAAATGACCTCGTTGGACACGCGGAATACGGTTGCTCGCTTCTTCACTAATGTGTGCGTACACCTTATCATTTTGTTTGTTGTAGCTCTCTTCTACGGTAAAAATTTTTTCATCCGAAAAAAGAATTTCCCGATATTTTTTTCCCGCGTACCGCTTCAACAAAGCGCGGCATCTCTTCAGTCTCAGGTCTATTAGACGAGCATTCAAACGATGTCCTGTTTTTCTTCGATATGCCCGAAGCCTAAGTCTTCATTTAACACCCTTTTCACCGTGGTTCTGCTTAACCCCATCTGAAGGGCCAACAGTTTCTGCTTACGTTTGGGATTTCTTTGAATTCGCGCCTTCACAGCTTTTATCACTGCTGGAGTCCTAACAGACCGAGGGCGACCACTTCTTGACCTGTCATCTACACGAGAGTCTTCATTGTATCGTTTGATGGTGCGATAAACGAATCTTTTGGTTATATTAAAATTTTTCAGTATGTCAAAAAATTGAATTGGCGCGTAACCGCAACGATGCAACGCAATAACTGCAACACGGTTTTCTTTAAGCGTCCACTCCATATTTAAAAATAAGTAAAATTCTAAAAAGTATACATTTTTATTTGCATGAACAATTCGAAATTCGAATTCTATAAACTTTTTTGTGGCCAGCATTCTAAATGAAAAGTTTTTACTGTGTGACAATACTTTTGACCTGACTAGTTATATACATATTTATTTGTGTTTTGCATGTCCTTAAGGGCCCTGTATTCTGTTACCCGTTTTATGCGAATATTTCGAACAAGTCTGTGGCTCGGTTGATAAAGAGAGATAAACAAAAATAAATACACCTAAAGTCTGGTTCATCAAAACTTAAAAGATCGAAAAAAAAAATTTAAACATACCACATTCGTCAAATAAATTAATTTGCAACTCGCGTTTCCGTAAAATGAGCAATGGAGTGAACTATCTAACCCTGTTTTCACCCAAAAAACGAGTCGTAAAGTTTTTAACAAAAATAACATTACAACAAAAATATTGTCTTATTTGAAATGCGTTTAAAAATAATTAGTATATTAATACAATATTTCAAAAAAAATAACGAATAAAAACTGCGCAATTTTACGCCTCAAAAGATGTCGTTTATTCGAAAGTAGAAAGTTTATAAGTTAAAATTCACATACTTTAACAAAGTTCAACCTTTTATTTACATATAATAAAAACTAGAAGTGTACTATCCATTAATTATTATCATATGATTTTTTTAAAATCATATATAAAATGATGAAACGCAACCCGGCCACTGGCAGTCTGCGCCGAGCGCTTTTGGAGGGAGAACGTGTCGCTCTTTGTCACGAGCACTATACATAGTTACGTGTATATAATACTATAGGCAACATCATACAATTATAGCGCGACCGAGTGATTTGATCTGTATGGATACTTACAGATCTTTAAAACTCATTGACATCATTGTTCTCCCAGATGCCCCCTCGTAGGGTAAAAATGTTTGGTATGATCGTATAGAAAGAGTTTTGGTGAGTTGGGAATAAGTCCTAAAGTCCCCCTTTTGTCCCCCATTCGCTCCCATCCACCTTGTATCTCGGAAAGTATAAGACTTAGAGTATTAGCGCCAAAACGAATGTTGCTCAGAACATTTTTTATATACGAGTCTAAAAAAAATTGATCTTTCATACAAAAAAAAATTGTCCCATACAAAATATGTTTGTGCAAATACCGTACACCGTATATAGTACGGACAATTTAGACATTCGAAGTTGCATAAATTCCCAACAAGCTGAAAATCTGTAAAATTGTTCAAAACATAATTATAAATACCTGCGATGCCCGGTCGTATACAGGGAGTCACTAAGCTAATTATTAATTATGATGTTCTTTACGATAAGTTAAAAAAGGTAGAATGGATTAGGACTAAAGCTATTGAAGTTTACGGGAACGTTAGAAGTGTTTTTAAAAACTAAACTTTTATATGTTGATAAAAGAATTTAATTAAAATAATGTTACAGTTAAACGTCTAAGACTAATTTCATTCTCGAGACGAATGATTTATTTAGTATTACAATAATACAGCCAAGAGGCATATAACACGTGGGTGGTCGCTGATAAGCGGCCAATAAACAATAAAAACAATAATAAAAATGCTTAAGATTAAGTACAATAATAGAGTGCCTAAACTAACACTGTTTACTCTGACGCCACTGATATCTTTTTCACTTTCACTGAACACACTTTCTTTTAACTTTAGAATACGTGAAAATTGTTTGATTTCCTCCAAATCAATGTTCTTGATGTTAATAGTAGGCAATGAAGTAAAGTTCATCATTTTTAACTTTGGAAACGTAATAATTGGAGTGATCTTATACTGTACACGTTCTGTAAATGTTCTGCGATAATTTAGTTTAATCTCGTCCAGAATAACCTCGCAGTTTTCATTTGTTGTTATAATATATCTATCATAGAGCGACTCTCTTGTGTTATCATGATTACATTTTTCCACCAATACTGTTGGTTTACGTGTAAAAACAATCCAGCTATCCAAACTGATTCTCTGAACCTTGGTGTCTTCGATGTCAACTGAGTATGGTATACATGAGGTAAGATCTGTCTGGAACTCCAGAAGCTGCTCTGCACACGTCAGTGTTGTAAACTGAACCATGTTATTCTCGCTGCATAAGAAGTTGTTATCTGCAGAAATTTTCTCGCATGGCCTCGAGACTGGCAGGTATTTCGAATCTTTCACCAAAAGATAAGGGAATTCGGGAAAAACTACAATTGTCTTGTTTATAGAAACAATCGGTAATGAATAAATTTTAAAATAATTGTAGATATTTTTATCTATTAATGGAACTTCCATTATGAACGTTAACTGGTTTTCCTTTACATAAGCTTTTACATTGATAATTCTTTCAAATTTTAACAAATTATTCTCATTAACTTCATAAACTAAACTAATTACTTGCTCTATGGATTTTAACACTTGAAGTAATTCTATAGGATTTACGATAGACTGATGTAGTACAGACACTTTACTAAATGCCAAAGCTGTCTCTATTTCATTAACCGTTGCATACATAATCCTGAACATACTCATAAATGTATCAAACATGCTTAGGGTGTACATCAAAAAGAGACTGGCGTTTTCTTTAAAATCTTTATATTTTAGTAATTCTTCAATTCTTTTCAATCTTTTTTCCAATATTAACGTATTTTCTTGTAAGGTTTCTGTACTATTCACAAAGTTATCCAACATTCTGGTGATCAAGGTTATCTTTTTATCAATTGCGTTTTCTTTAGAGCCAAATCGCGAAATAAGAGTGTCATATCGAATAGCGTCATCGTTATCTAAATTTCCAGAGACTGCCTTAATTAATGATCCGAGGGGATTAACTAAGCCTCTTTTATATCTATGTAATGGAACCAACTGCCGAAATTTCACTACAGTTATGTTACGCATGTACTCTACTTGAGTCCTAATACCTAAAAACTCATGGGCATATGGTTTATGACCATCTACTAATCTAAGAAACTGATTAAACTTTAATATATGATAATCTAAATCGCTACTAATACCGCTTAAATCTAAAATCTTAACTATTAACCACTTATCTTCCTCCTTAAACGCTTGTCCTTCTTTAACGGGTAATATCCCGGGATTGTTTTCAATCCTTTGAAGATGAAGGCCCTGGTTTTGGGGAAGCAGTACGACCAAGCACCACCTGTGGAGGACGTTTTACATTTTTAATAGCTACTTTTGTCTCTTTCTTATCTATTTGCATTGAAGCTACGTTACGCTCTACTCTTCCTGTCACTTTAGCTTTCCTATACCTTGGTTTTTCCTTACTTTTCCTAGTGTGGATATCCTTTGCAAACACAGTATCGCCTGGTTCTAACTCTACAGTGTCTCCTACTCTCTTTTATCTCGTCTTTTGCTTTTTATCCAATATTTTATCCGAAAGGTACTGATAGAGATATTTTGTCCGTTTAGCGTGGTCATTCAACAATTGTTGCATGTAAGCCTTTTCAAATTCACCGTCAAACAATTTATTAGAATCCGTGTGCCCAAACACTATCTCAAAAGGAGTCAATTCCGTTGTTGAATGGATCGTGTTATTATAAGCCATTATAGAGTATGTATTATATATGTATTATACTGAAGCAGCGTCTGTACATTTTTGATCGTATTTTGCCAAACGATAGATTTCTATTATTGTTGAATGAAAACGTTCAACAATACTAGTTGAATTTGGGTTATTAGTGGTAAAAATGTGTAACCGAATTTTGTACATGTCGGCAAATTCTTTCATCAATTCGTTTTTAAATTCAGAACCAGGATAAGAACTAATTTTATTAGGTACACCGTACATTGAAAAGTATTTAATCAATGCACGAACAACTTCCGGTGTTGATTTGTTTTCTATCTCTATGGCCTGTCCTAATTTACGAAACGCGTCTACTATTGTCAAATAAATCTTATTTTCAATCGAAAAGAGATCAATAAATATTTCCTGAAACGGCGCTGATTGTGTTTGAGTTAATTCTATTGTTGGTTTTAACGGTTTTCTATCATACTTCATCTTTTGACAAGCATCACACGAGTTAATTACAGCTGATGTCATTTCCTGCATATTGTGCCAAAAGTAATTCCTTTTTATCTTAACCATTGTTACCTTTATTCCCCGGTGACACGTTTTACCTTCATGATGTTGCTTTACTATCGCTTTCTGTTCATTTTCATCTTCTATATATACTACTCTCTCGGTGCATTCATAAAAATCTACCATACCTGCTTTGAATAATTTTATAATTATACTGTTAAAGTCTTTCCTGTGTTGCTCGTTTTCAAAATAGATAAAGTATTTAGTTTTAGGTTTGATGTATTCTTTTAAAAATTGTTTTATTAATTCCTGGTTATTTATGGGCTTAAAAACTTCAAGGACTTTTTGCTTTTCCCTAGATATTTTTCTTACGCTTGTTTCCTTCCTAAACCAAGTATAGATAAGTATCTGGTTTGGCTTTGTGTCAACGGCCTCATTCAGAATAGGAATTCCTTTAGATTCAAGATCTGCAGCTGAATGAACTGTTCCTCCTGAGCTACTTGATAAAGGTGGTAATGGGTAATCCTGCTCTCGTTCAAAAATATTGCGAATTGTCTCTGTATCAGAATTATCAGATAATACTATTGTTTCTATGGGTTCATCGTCAGTGTCATTAGCTAAAACAGTAATTTTGTCAGTTATGTCCTGAAGGTGTTTTTGAAGTCGCTGTTCCTTTTCGTCTACATTAACTACCATTGATCCGTCCGATGAATCACTATCAATAGCATTTACCTTGATGCGCGATAAGGCATCAGCGTTTGTGTTCTGTTTTCCTTTTTTGTACTTAGTTTCATAATCGAATTCCTGAAGTCGTAATCACCAACGTGTTAATTTGCTATTTGGTTCTTTTAAGGAATCTTACCAAGCCAGAGGGCGATGCTCAGTGTAAATGATAAATTTATTACCATATAGATATGGTCTAAAGTGTTTTACGGCCCATATCACTGCTAAGAGCTCGCGCTCTATAGTGCTGTAGCGCATCTCAGTTTCACTGAGAGTCCTACTCGCATAAGCTATAGGTCGGTCTGTACCTACAGTACCCTGTGATAATACGGCACCAACAGCGACAGCTGAGGCGTCTGTTGTAAGAATGTAGGGCTTTGATGGATCGGGATACTGAAGTAGAGGCGCGTGCGTTAAAAGTTCTTTAAAAACGTCCATATATGTCTGATCTATTATTATTTTATTTCCCTTCTTAAGACAATTCGTTAATGGTTTTGTAATTTTGGCAAAGTCTTTGATAAAATGCCTATAATAACCAATTAATCCCAGAAAGCTCTTAATTTCGGTTACAGTTTTTGGTAGTGGGTAATTTAGAACTGGCTTTATCTTGTCATCATTAGGCTTAAGGCCTTGGTCAGTGGTAGTATGACCTAAGTACAGTACTTCCTTTCGTAAAAATTCGGATTTATCGAGCTGTACCTTTAAGTTGGCTTCCCTCAGTCTGTCAAAGATGGTTCTTAAGTCTTTAATGTGTTCCTGCATGCTAGTACTGTAAACAATTATGTCATCCATGTATACAAGGCAATGTAAACCTTGGAGTCCTCTAAGAACGTTGTCCATAACTCGTTGGAAGGTTGCTGGGGCGGTTTTAAGGCCAAAAGGCATCCTTAGAAATTCGTAGTGTCCTGCTTCTGTGCTAAAGGCTGTCTTTTGTCTATCGGTCTCGTTGATTTCAATTTGGTGGTAACCGTTAGCTAAATCTAAAGTCGTGAATTATTTACTTTTGCCCAATTTGTCAAATAAGTCCGTGATGTTAGGTAAGGGATATTTGTCATCTGTCGTAATGTCATTGAGTCGTCGGTAGTCAATAACCATTCTAAATTTTGTTTCACCTGAAGCGTCCATTTTCTTGGGTACAAGATGAACTGGTGCGTTCCATGGTGAATGTGATTCCTGGATAACATTGTTTTTTAATAATTTATCTACTTGAACTTTAATCTCTTGCGTTTGCACAGGAGGTTGTCTGTATGGTTTTACATAAATTGGATCTTCATTTTTGGTTCGAATAAAATGTTTTACCTGATTTGTGAAACTTAAAGGAATCTGATCACTATAAAAAATATCCTTATATTCTTTGCATAATTCAGAAATGTATGTTCGTTCCTCTTGGTTCATGTGGTCAAGTCTAAGTCTCTTTAAATTTACCTCTAAAATGTCATCTACTTCCATGTCTTTCATTTCAATGTCATTATAGCAGTTTATGTTTATAATGTCCTTGTCGATTTCCTCTACCTTAAACGGTGATGAAATTGTTAAAGTCATTTGTTTGTCTAATAAGTTTTGAATAACTGTGGTCGCATATCCATTGACACAATGGACTATAGCGGCGGGCATTCTAACCCCTTCACAGAATTGTTTGTATTTCACGAGGGCTTCCTCGGAATATAAGTCGGTGGGTAATTTTACTCGTTATTCAGAGCGTGCAGCTAACTCTATTACATGATTTGTTATACGTTTTACAATAGGTATAGTCGCTGTCTTGGTCCGAAGTTTGTGATGTTTTAAGTCAATAACTGCTTCTAACTGTACCAATAAGTCGTTACCTATAAGTCCGTCGTATTGACAGTCAACGTCGTAAACATAGAATTTGTGGTATTCACTGCAGTTGAAATATGGCATCAATAGAATTTCAATGACTTCGTTATGTGTACTAGAAGCATGAGTATTGATGACAGTAAACGGTTCACACAGAACATAGTCAGCGAAAAACTCATGTACCTTTCGTGGACTGATGAAAGATCGCGTACTGCCCGTATCAATCATAAATTTTGCATCGATCTCTGATAAATATATATATATGGCAGTTTTAATTTAATATTACAGTTTAAGTTTATCACTTCCGGTTCACTATAGTAGAGGCACGTATGTGAACATTTTCAGCTTCAATTACATTTTCTTCCGTAGGTGACTGAATATTGTCTGTTGTGAATTCATTTTGTGAATTATAATAATTCGCATAATCATCTTCAGTGAAATGATTATCTTGATCATCATAATTTTCCAAATCGTAATTTTCACCTAGTTCAATCTCATTCAATCGAAATCCCTGAGGTTGTTGTACCTGTATTTGTGGTTTTTGAGGAAGAGCGGTCCTCATTGTGACATCGGTATTGAATTTTTGTTGAAAAGGTTTATGACCAAATTGATTCTAATTTAACTGGGGCCTATAACCAAACTGCGGCTTCGGATTAAAATTTTGTGGTTGCATGAACCTTTGCTGGCCAAACTGTGATGGCTGCATCAACTGTGGTCTATACCCAGTTGAAGTCTGCGTTGTGAATTTGTTTACAAAATGTTGCCTATACTGACTGTTACTTGGAATGCCAAAATTAAAGCGTGGGAATGTAGTGAAGGTGGGTCTAAAGCCACTAGGCTGCATGGGCACGTTCTGAGATGATGAACCTGTACCAAATTTCGTGAATGTTGTTGCACCTGCTGTTTGTAGAGGTCTAAGCATTTTATTACGGAGAGTATACTGCTCATAAAAGTTCACATCCTCTAGTACAAACTCTAAAGCCTTTTCCAAAGTGGAGGGCATTTTCATTCGCACTGACCTAATAAGGTTTTCGGGCAAGTTGTATAAGAATACATTAAGTGTCAGGTGGTTATAGATGCTAACCTTACTATTCCGTATATCTACATCCAGCAATTGGTTCACTTTTGATATAAGTACTGATCTAACAGACTGTACCCTGTTACAAAACTCTAAATAGCTTTCCCCATGTTTCATTTTTAAAGTTTCCAACTCTATCGCGATACATTCCTCACTTCTAGGGTCACCAAAGTGTTGCACTAACACAGATTTTAATTTTTCCCAAGATGTTATGTCATTCCGCTCACTAGCCAATGCTGCGGCTTCATCTGTCAATTTACTTGTGATTGTGTGTAATACATAAATATTTTGCTCTGTATTTCCTTTAAATTTTTCTACCACATAATCACATTTCCTTAAAAATAGATTAAGGTGGCGTTTATTGCCATTAAAAAGAGGTACTATATTCACTATTTCTTTTGGTATTGGGGTAAGAGTTGACATTTTCACAATTTATTTATTTAATATAATTTATTATATATACATATATAAACTATTTTTAGGGCTAAAACCGTTAACAAACTAATCACAAAATTTTATGTGCTAGATTTTAAATTAATACTAAACTTATTTCCTTGGCTATTTATGAATTTTAATAAATAATACCAAATACTATAACAGGCATAAATTTTGATTTGCACTGTTTACTTAATTCTACCTACTCTATAATAACAAATTCCTACAATAGGAAACCAGATAACGTTATAACGAAAAAAGTTTGATTCCGAAAATAACAAGACACGAAAACATGAAAAAGGTAGGAAAGGATGGCGAAAATTCTACTCACCAGCCAGTCACCAACATGCTCGTTCAATCCCAGGATGCTTCACTTATTTATTTGTTTGAACTGATCCGATACGTTTAAAAATTCACGGAAACACGTGAAAAACTACGCGGAAATTCGGAAAATCTGCCCCGCCTGCGCCATTGAAGTTTACGGAAACGTTAGAAGTGTTTTTAAAAACTAAACCATTATATTTTGATAAAAGAATTTAATTAAAATAATGTTACAGTGAAACGTCTAAGACTAATTTCATTCTCGAGACGAATGATTTATTTAGTATTACAATAATACAGCCAAGAGGCACATAACACGTGGGTGGTCGCTGATAAGCGGCCAGCCAGACATATGAGAATGCAGAGTTTGCGTCTTTATGCGTTCAATGTAGTTATGCGTATCTCAGCTGGTTGCATAACTAGCTATGAACTCGCCTAATGAAATTTTCAACTTTATTCGAAACTCGTTTCATAACGCAAACAAATCTGCAACTAATAATAAAAAATGCTCTTCATCAATAAAACGTACTATTTAAATTACCCTGGATCGATGTTAATATTACCCGGCTGTGTGACAAACGAGATAAATTATTCCGCGAGTGGAAAAATAGTACAAATGATGCGAAATTAAAACTAGTATACAACCAAACTCGCAATAAAATTCATAAAGTTTTAGAACATAAACGCAACACATATTACATAGAACAAATAAATAATAATTTTAAAAATACGAGAAAAATATATCATGTAATTAATTAAATGCTAGGAAGAGTGACCCTGTCATTAGATGCGGCCATACTTAAAACATTTCATGCGCAAAAACTTTCAACTAAAGCTATTGCCAACAACTTTGCGACTAGTTTTGACAGAGCGGTTTAAGATATCATACCTAACTGTAACGTTAAATTAATCGACCCCAATATCACATGCAGACCTATTTACTCGAGTATTTTATTTCAAAAAGCTTCAAGTAGTAATGTTCATAAAATTATAAAGAAATTAAACTCAAGTAAAGCTCCAGGACCCGACAATATTAAGGTTTCTGATATTAAAATGATAGGAGAAAATATATCAACCGCTATTGCTGATTTAATAAACTGCAGTGTTAAAACTGGCTTGTACCCAGATGATCTAAAAGTACGCAACGATTTTTCTAACTACCGTCCAATTACATTGCTTTCTTCGATTGATACAATTGTAGAAAAAAATGTTTGTGAGCAAATACATACATTTTATAGAAAACATGAAGTAATCAACCAGTATCAATTTGGTTTTCAAGCAGGTAAGAGTACCTCAGGTCTTTTGTCAAAGTTCACAGATGAAGTCAATAAACACTTAAATGAGAAAAAACACGTACTTGCTCTTTTTATTGACTTCTCACGTGCTTTTGATACCTTGGTGCACAATCAACTGATAGACAGGTTAGATAACTGCGGAATTCGAGGTCCCTTGTTAAATTGGTGCAATAATTACCCAAATAATCGAACCTTCAATGTAAAAGTCGACAACACCTTCAGTGAACCCGTGTCGGTAACAGAAGGCACGGCTCAAGGCTCGGTCCTAGGTCCTCTACATTTCCTGTCCTACGTAAATGACATGAACAACTGCATTACCAACTGCTCATGCTACCAGTTTGCAGATGACACTTGCCTAGTAATCGCTGATAAAAATCCACAATATGCCTGTGAACTTTTGCAATCGGACCTAGATACTCTAACTAAATGGTGCCACGATGCTGGCCTTGTTCTTAACGCTAGCAAAACCAAATTATTAATCATTAAATCACCGTATATAAAGCATTCTTCTGTTCAAAACCTAGTGGCCCATGACCATAGCTGCTTGTATGCTGTTAGTGTGGCTTGCAGTTGTCCATTGATAGATATTGTTGATAAACAAACATACCTTGGTCTGATAATTGATCACAAGTTTAACTGGAGCCATCACATTGAACGCGTTTGTAATAAATTGAGACAATTCCTTGCGATCATCTCAATCCTCAAAAATCGCATTCCGTATAAAGTTCAGATAATGCTATACAATGCACTGACAGAGTCATACATACAATATGGTCTCAGCTGCTATGGTAGAACCTACAAAACATATCTCGATGATATTTATAAACTACAATTAAAAATTTAAAAACTTTAGTGCCGCCTAAAATTGAAAATCAATTCCATGAAAATGACAGTGGTCTATTTATTTATTGCAAAGTTTTGCCAGTTCATTATTTACGGCTGAGAGATAATTTTTTTAATGAAACACCCAGTATACACTCGAGCTATTTCTAGGAATCGGCTTTGCACATCGCGCGCTAACAATGCCTACGGCGAACGGACGGCCTTGTTCCTCGGCTTATCAACACCCTACCCTCTGACGTACGTGATAATTTAACACCTAAAAATATAAAATTTAAACTAAGGAACTACTTTATGAGTCAAGTCTAGTTTTCCTTGCTCATTCATAACATTACTAAACTAAACCATAAACAAAAGTAGTTACCTGGCTCCTGCTTAGTTACCTACTTACATTTTTATATAATTTGCTAAGTAAATAACACCTAGTGATGTAAACCCACGATTGCACCGGCACAAACCTCACTGGTTTTTAGATGCTATAATTGTAACATATAATTGTAATCTTTGTTAAAATAGTAAATAAATAAAAAATAAATTTAAGTTCCCCGTCATTTCCGTGTATGGAAAATTTTTTACTGAAGGTCAAAGCCAAAAAAAATGACATTTCGCGATTTTCAGCAAAACGGTACGTTTTATCATAAAAGCACTGCAGACAAAATTTGTATATCATAAAATTATCTATAAAAAATATATGCATACATTATTTTCCTACGAGCCACCGTCTCTGAGCTATAACGATTCAAAAAGTTGTAAAAGTTGTTATCGTCATAATATGCATACGTTTCCACGCTACCTATGAGTATACTTCGAGCGTTTTTTTATTCAGAACGGTGGTTAGTGAGGATTCAGGAAAACTAACTGAACTTCAGTTAGTTATATTGGTTAACATTCTCAATTAACATCGATCTAATGTTATTCAACGTTAGAAGAATAACTTTTTAGTTAGATAATATGCTCTATTGGACATAGTGCCTCTCTCTTCGGACAAAATGAAATTGACAGACAACTGCGAGGTACTCAACTCTAATCTTTGGGGCAATCACGCTAAAGGAGAACGGGCATCCTGGTCTACAGTCCAATAAAAATGAGCAGCACATTTTCGAATTGGCATACAATAGTACATCAAAATATACTATTGGAACTTTCCCCAAAAGTCTGTCCGTTTTGAGTTACAGCCATGCAAACACCAGCATTTTTTGTTTTAAAGAACATAAAATAACGGTTTCACGATTACTATATCCATACATAAAAGCTCCTATACAATGCAGTAGCAAGAGCGAGAAGGGAGAAGAGCGATGTAAGGGCCGTGGGGAGAGGGATGCGTACGCGGGGGAGGGGAACGGTTGTGTACGCGCCGCGCCGGACGGCTACAATAATCAGTCGCATCGCATCAAGTGAGTGGCTACGTCACGTCTTGTTACGATAGTGCTGTGTTTGAACTTCTTTCTCTGTTTTTACTGACTCTGGCTTGCTTTTGGACCCTGTTTCTTTCCCTAATGTGTTAACTTTGGCTCGACTTATTGACTTTTGAACTGCCTACCGATAATCGAAGTTTTTCGAAACTGTGTGATGTGTCGTCGAGGACTTTACCGCGGACGGTACCAGCAGCATATCTTGGCTGATAACCTGCAAAGGGAACGACCAGAATTCGCCGCGTTTATACAACAACATGCTGTGTTGGAGGTTAGTTACCTTTTATTTTTATTATATTGAGTAGTTAGGCATAGGATTTATTTATTTTAAGTATTAATTGTTATTATTTTCAGGTGGTGTTCGACAGTACTCGAAGCTTGTGTCACCGATGTTGGCAGAGGACTGAGCGTGATCATAGACCTGCACAGCAAGCGGCGCGAGCGCCTGGTACATTGCACTCTCAAGAATACACGAGGGCACCGAACACTTCGGTGCATTGTATTTACAACAAATGTGCTAATATTACCCGTAATCATATACCAAACGCGATAAGAATTCATGTATTTTGTGAGAGCAAGCTTTTTATTCCTGATAGCGCTAGGGTGTGTACAGAACACTTACAAAATAATGAATGGAGCAACCTGCCGCAAATGTGTAATGTGACACATGATTTTAATGACGCTCAGTTTACATCGCTCTGTGACTTGATGAGAATGGCTGCTAACAACCAGCCCAGAATCGACTTCGAAAACAGAGGCACCTTGTCTAATGAAGAGATGCACTTATGGACTGGGCGCACTTACGATCAGTTTTAAGCTATATTAGAACAAACTCCGTCACTAAGTGAACGTTGTAACCAGCCTAGAACTGCATTAGGCATCTATTTAACAAAACTTAGAACTGGAGACTCTGATGAGAGACTGGCAACGTTATTTCATATGTCTCGTCGAAAACTAGAACGTTTTTTGCCTATAGTTCGAGAATGTCTGAGCAACGATTACGTTGTGCTGCATCTAGGTGTGGACCACATTACCAGAAATGATATCCTTCAAAGAAACTTAACAATTCCAAGGGCTTTATTTGGAAACGATGAAAACATCAAAGCCATAATTATATGTGACGGTACATATATATATATATTAACAAAAGCTCCAACTTTTTGTTTCAACGGCTGTCATACAGCTTACACAAATATCAAAACTTGTTGAAGCCGTTTTTAATGGTATTCACGGACGGCTATATATTAGATGTCAAAGGGCCATTTGCCGCTACCAGAACCGATGCCCAGATCATGAGTGAAATAATGAATAACGAAGATGAGCCGCTGCATTGGTTACTCGAACGTAATGATGCGTTTATCCTAGACAGAGGATTTAGAGATAGTTTGCAGGATATAGAAGCTTGTGGCTACGAACATCATGTGCCACCAACTAAAGACAGAAGAGAAAATCAACTCACTACAGAACAAGCTAATCAGTCTCGTTTGGTCACCATGTGCCGATGGGTGGTGGAAGTAGTAAATGGGAGATTTAAGCGAGATTTTAAACTTTTGCGTCAAAACTATTTTAATAAAACGTTGCCAAAAATGTTTGTTGACTTCAAAATAGCTGCAGCCATTCTAAACCACTTCCACGCCCCCATCGAAGATAGTTCACACGCAGCAGCCTTTTTGAATTCAATAAGAGCTAAAATACACATACCAAACACATTGCACAATTATGTGGAAGCAAAGAGATTGAATTATAGGAGAGCAGACTTCATGCGAATCGAAGCAAATGAAATAGAAAACTTCCCAAGGCTTAGTGAAGAACAAGTCATACATTTTGCCTTGGGAACTTACCAGTTAAAGCTCGCTCGATCATATTGTAGCGAGCACTTACAAAATGGTCTTTATATAATCGAGACGTATAGAGATAACGCTCTAGAAGACTTGGCACAATATGATATCAACGAAGAGGCTTGGCTATTACGTGGACGTATACAGTCTCGACATGTCCGAGCCAGGAAATATTTTTGTTATATATTAATCAATAATATTAATAACAATATTACACAATATTATTGTACCTGCTTGACAGGGCGACGTACTATAGGTACTTGTGCCCATGTACTGTCAATTATATGGTACGTAGGTTATGCCCGTCATGAAGGGTTCAATGAACCTGCATTGTTCCTTAACAGTATTCTCATCGATGATGATGATGATGATAATGTTTAATAACATATTGTTTTAATTTTTTAAGAAGATGTTGTTTTTATTTGTATTACTACTTACCTAACTTAAATAAAATCATTACATTACACAAAATGTTTTTTTAATTACCACGATATTCAATGTTTGGCACTAAATATTATCAGATTCAATTTTTAGTAGAACTCAGATCGGACAATACTTAGAGAAATGCGACTTTCTACATATGAAAATACATAGAATTACCTTTATATTGACATATGACTCATTCTTATTGCAAGGTAGACCAGCTTCCATACACTTATGCCCGTTCTCCTTTGAACGGTAATACTAAAACAAAACCAGAACCAAATACGTTACGTATCGCGCTAACTATTTGAACGTATACGAATGGGCACAACTTAGGGAGGCCTATACCCATCAATGGGTGATGATACGAATTGGCTATTCTTTGAAAGATACGTTGTTGTAACGTACGATCCAACTTTATAAATCGCTGCTAGTTTGTTTGTGTTAAGGTGGGCGTGGGCGTGCTCACGCCCACGCCCACGCCCACGCCCACGCCCACGCCCACGCCCACGCCCACGCCCACGCCCACGCCCACGCCCACGCCCACGCCCACGCCCACGCCCACGCCCACGCCCACGCCCACGCCCACGCCCACGCCCACGCCCACGCCCACGCCCACGCCCACGCCCACGCCCACGCCCACGCCCACGCCCACGCCCACGCCCACGCCCACGCCCACGCCCACGCCCACGCCCACGCCCACGCCCACGCCCACGCCCACGCCCACGCCCACGCCCACGCCCACTCCCACTCCCACGCCCACGCCCACGTCCACGCCCACGCCCACGCCCACGCCCACGCCCA
Organism: Philereme vetulata; assembly: GCA_918857605.2. NCBI lineage: Eukaryota > Metazoa > Arthropoda > Insecta > Lepidoptera > Geometridae > Philereme > Philereme vetulata. Next base: position 1,311,730 of record OU975459.1, on the reverse strand, counting down.
CGCCCACGCCCACGCCCACGGCCACGCCCACGCCCACGCCCACGCCCACGCCCACGCCCACGCCCACGCCCACGCCCACGCCCACGCCCACGCCCACGCCCACGCCCACGCCCACGCCCACGCCCACGCCCACGCCCACGCCCACGCCAACGCCAACGCCCACGCCCACGCCCACGCCCACGCCCACGCCCACGCCCACGCCCACTCCCACTCCCACTCCCACGCCCACGCCCACAAGCTGAAAATCAGTAAAATTGTTCAAAACATAATTATAAATAATTTTTTTAAGTTCCCCCATCATTATGGAAAAAATTTTACTTAAGGTCAAAGGTAAAAAAAATGAATTTTTGGCGATTTTCAGCAAAACGGTACGTTTTATCATAAAAGTACTGCAGACAAAAATTGTTTATCATAAAACTATCTATACAAAATGTATACTTATTTCCTACGAGCCACCGTTTCTGAGCTATAACGATTCAAAAAGTTGTAAAAGTTGTTATCGTCATAATATGCATACGTTTCCACGCTACCTATGAGGTAGTATACTTCGAGAGTTTTTTTAACGTGGTTTCCCCCGGAAGCCTACTCCACGGGTCAGTTGTGATCCTGTTTAATTTAAAACTATTGCAAAATAACGGAAATTTTCAAAGATTTGAAATAATAAAAGCGATGTAAATTGTGTGTAATTGTGTTAAAAAAACTCGTGAAGTTCATTCGTCTTATTCGTAACCTTTAAATTCTTCTTGTTCTTCTTCTTGATCTTTTTCTTGTTCATTTTTGGTGTAAGTAAATTACGTCAATAGCTATGTATCGCATGACACTTCGTTGGAATCAAACGAATCCTCCACTGTTGGTGATTCAAAATTAAAGCACGACCGGCCTTGACAATTTGTGCCAGAGAACAAAACAGACCAACTTTTTTGAGACCACATTTAGCACTGCATCCCTTTTTGCAGTTGCAAAAAATTGTGTTCAGCCGTTTTTCCGGCGCAGATCGGAGTAAAGTTTGAACTGGTAATGATGACCAACTTCCAACCCCAGTCTGTAGGGTCTAGTTGGTAACCAAGCCACACTTGAACTTGGTAATATACCCGAAAAAGATGTTGATGTGCAGGAACTGAGGTTGGAGGAAGATAAGCTAATTGAACATGTTTTTTTTAGTATTTTTAACGAAACATGCATATCAATGCTTATCGAAACAGGTAGTATTTTTGGAGCTCCGTACATAGAAAGAAGAAAGCGCATGCCGTTGGTGATAACTTCTTGTTGAGTTGAATTACTCATTTTAAAAACTTCAGCACATTGAACTAAATCTTGTATATACGTGGCGCACTCATGCATATTAAGACGATAACAACTTTTACATCTGTTTGAGTCCTTATATCTCAGAAACGGTGGCCTGTAGGCAAAAAAGTGTGGATATATTTTTCATAGATAATTTATGATCTCCAATTTTTGTATGGTGTACTTTTATGTTACTGTTACTGTTATACTTACCGTGTTGCTGAAAATCGCGAAAAACTTACTTTTTTACCTTTGACCTTAAGTAAATTTTTTTCCATACACGCCACACGGGAATGATGGGGAACTTTAAAATTTTATTTTTAATCATGTTTTGAAAAATTTTACTGATTTTCAGCTTGTTGGGAATTTATGCAACTTCACTCTCATTTTTTGGTCTAGATTGACCGGACTAATATTTCGTTTGCCGTAACTTTCATACTATTTTTGTAGGGAGCCAAACGGCTTGTGGGTACTGTGAAATTTATATTACTGCATTTTATTTATTGGTGGAGCGGCATGAGATAACTAAATTTTCAAGTTTATGCGACATCCATCATCATCATCATTTTAAGACGCCCCTTTTTTAGTTTTCGGAGGGGCATAGGGCAACTTTATTAGTAAATTTTCATGTTTATGCGAAATTCATCATCATTATTTTGAGACGTCCCATGGTTGTTTTAGATTTTGTATGGGCATAAGGCAACTTTCTTCGTAAATTTTCAAGTATATGCGACATCTACAAAGATCACTTTAAAACGTCCAATATTTTTTTTTAGTTTTTGTGGGGTGTAAGGCAACTTTCTTAGTAAATTTTTAAGTATATGCGACATCTACAAGGATCACTTTAAAACGTCCAATATTTTATTTATAGTTTTTGGAGGGGCATAAGGCAACTTTCTTAGTAAATTTTAAAGTATATGCGACATCTACAAGGATCACTTTGAAACGTCCAATATTTTTTTTTTTTTTTGGCGGGACATAAGGCAACTTTCTTAGTAAATTATATTCTTAGTAATAAGTTTTGATCTGATGATGGAGTCAGGAGCTGTTCCGTGGAACTCCTCAGCAAGTTGTCCGATTGAGGTCAAACTATGCATACCGGTAGAATTTAAATGAAAATACTTTACTATACTAAAAGCGCTCTGATCTGATGGTGGAGTCAGGAGCTGTTCCATGGAACTCCTCAGCAAGTTGTCCGATTGAAGTAAAACTTTACACACCAGTAGATCAAAAATGAAAATAAATCACAAAAGTTATCTAAGTAAATTTGTTTCAGATAGAGACTTCGTTTTATTTTTCCTGTAATCTTTGTTGATGTTCCTATCAATCATGGTAATTTGAGATTGTTCGCACTTCAAAACTATACGACAAAAAACAAAATAAAAAATTGTTTTGTAATGTGTAAGTTACCTAAGACTTTTTATATGATACCAAACTGAATGTTATCCTACATACTTAGGTAAATACTTAAATGCAACTGTAGGTCAAGTAAGTTGGTTATTAATTTCGTGGCGCTGTTATACAAGTGGTTCGCCCCGAACTAAGATCTCGCGAGTCTCTCAAAAAACAAAAAAAAATATTACTCATAATTTTTGACTTGTAAAATAGTGCCACGAAATAACAACCACAGACTTACTTGACCTACAGTTTTATTCAAATAACAAGTAATGGGAGTTCATGTTAATTGGTTACTTTTATAGGGGTAGAAATTGCAGTTATTCTGGATTTTAGACTTTTCCCTGTATTTGTGTCACTTAAGCTATACGAACACCAAATTTCAGTACTGTGGGGTTACTGGTGTACCCTGTGAATTTTGTCAAAGTTCAGTAAACTCAAAAACTACAAAGATTGAGCTAAAAATATAAACGGGCACAAAACGTGCTAATGAAGAACTTTTTTTATAAGACGTCCCATTTGACCTAACAGACTCGCGAGTTCTTAGTTCGGGGAGAACCTATTGTACAACAGCGCCACAAAATTCATAACCAACTTACTTGACCAAAAGTTGCATTCAAATTACAAATTACGGGAGTTCATGTTAATTGATTATATCTACTCGTTTTAGGTTAAATATTGCAGGTATTTTGGATTTCAGACTTCTCCTTACACTAGTGTCACATAAGCTACACGAACACCAAATTTCAGCACTGTGGAGTCACTAGTGTACCCTGTGAATTTAGTCAAAATTCAGTGTTTATGACGACTAGTAATTAAAAAACTACGACTAATATACTAATAATAAAAACGGGGTCTCAATGTATTAATAAAGATCTTTCATTTAACGTCCTATTTGACCTTATAGTCTTATTTTTGTTTGTTTTCACCGCTCTTGAACTCCAATATCTCAACAACCCCCCAACATTTTTAGCTCATTTAGTCAAACCAGGATTTTGCCAACACTACCTGCCTATATATTATCAAATTTCACGATGATTAGATCAACGCTTCAAAAGTTACCCTTGGACAAACAAACATACATATACAACGCCAATTTGCTCAAGTTGATTTAGAAACTTCGCTTTGCTCGATCAATTAGTCAAAGATTATGAATAATATTTATTTTTTGTTTTGTGGAAGACTGACGAGATCTAAGTTCGGGGCGAACCACTAGTTATTTTACTTGTAGAAATCTTGTCAGACTGTTATAATCTCGGAGTCTTTAAGTCCAGAGTGAACACGTTCTATCTAGGCAAGCTGGCTCCCTCTTACACCTTACCATCAAGTGAGTACCTAAGTGGTCAAGCCGTTAACCAATACAATTAAAATATAAATACTTTAAACTACAAATGAAGATAGGTACGAAGATACCAAATACACTATAAATTAACATTTTCATTTGATCGACATGACAAAGGATCAACATTTCTTGTCCTATAGTGAGGTGTATAGGACACAAACTCACACATCCGCCAGCTACGCAGCAAGTTCAACGGCCGGCCGACTTCGTAAATATCTAAAATTGACAGCGTCAGATTTTGGAATGCCCTCTTAATGTGTTGTCTCTGCTTTTTGGGTATAAATAAATCACCTTGTAGCCTAAATTCTGGTTGAGTCTCCCTCTGTAAACACTGGCCAACCATTACAATACTCGGAACTCACAGTCACACGAGTTCTATTTTTTTCGGGGACTCCACCGTACTTTTGTCCGGTCAGCGCTCTGCATGTCCTCGGTTATTCGGGGGACTTTTTGTATGCGGTACTTTTATTCCCTAGTTCACGTTACTCGATACAGTTGTAAGCGATCTATTTTAGCGAATAAAAAAGTCCGTTGACAAAAATCCCTCGTCCGCGCAGGCCTTTAGGAACACTTTGTTACAGAATCCAAACTCGTCACGAGATAAACGTAAAGAGCATGGTGTTGCCGCGCACGCGGAGCCTGTGGGAGTACCTGATGCGGCCCGAGGCGGACCCGCCCGTGCCTTCCGGAGCCACCAAATTCAGCTATTCTGTCAGGTATTATCAGGAGATATGTATGATTTATTATATTGACTTGGTGTAAAAGCTAGTCTAGAACATACTCGTAAAAGAGAACGTATAGTTTCGTTATAAATACATACAGTCAGTAAGTTGAGTAATTGTTGGAAAATGGAGTAGCAAATCTTATTCACTAGTTTTATCAAAATGGATGGAGAAAAATGGTAGAGCTATAAAAGTTTCACTTCTGTGGTGTGGTGTCGGTTCGAACTATTATGCAAGCTAGCATTTGAAATGATTTATCATCACAGTAACAAAAGTTGCGTTGATTGTTTTAAAGCATTTTTACTAGAAAAAAAGAAAGATAGAGATATTATTCAGGCTGTAAAAAGTCGAAACTAACTCAGATTTATAATTATGCTAACTACGTTAAGTCTTTGCTTAAACCAAATTATGTTTTAATAGCAGGTTTTCTATTCCAGGTCTTCATCTATATCCATAAAGTTGTGTCATACTGAGTATTCAATGCTTGAACTACGTCTGGGTGCTCTTGAGAGTGACTTTGTGTTCCGCGCTAATGACAGGATGACTCTTAAGCTGTTCCTCAGTTCTCTACAACTGGATGACCTGGGAGAAGCCACTTTGTATCCTAAGGTGAGAGCAGTAGAGGACAGAATCGTTTGTCAAAGATACTTTCGCTACATAAGGTCCTTAGGTGTATGTGGATGGCTCAAACAGTTCAGTTTTGACCTGGAAGAGCTGGGACTAGGTACTTATTTATTTTCAAGATTCTACCTTCTTATTATCACATAACTGGTACATTTGGACCATAACTATCTCGAGGTCTCACAGTCAAGTTCAGAGTTCCTGGTTCCTTCTAGGCATGCGTGCTTCATCTTCAACCACACCATATTACACACTTATCATCAGGCGAGGTTGTGGTTATGGGCTTAAATATTTTCAATTATTATAAGAGATAGGGGGGAGGCTGGTCAAAGACTCTCATTTTTGTAAATTTATGCTTGTATACGGTTATATTGGTTTCCCTACGGTGGAATTATGAGCCATTAAAGTATTATTTTTTCAGTTAATCTGGCCAGATGAAGACAAGGTGATAGAGATGAAGTACGTTCGCTGCGCGCCGCGACTGTACGGCGCCTCCTCAGAACTGAAGGCGCACGGAGAGCTGCGACTATACCTTGGCAGGTTGCATTGCGTCGCTAGCACAGAGCTGCTGCATACTATACAGGTAACTATATTATCATTATCTAGAAGAGAAGGCGATAGAGAAGAAGTACGTTCCGCGCCGACAGGGTGACTAATTAAGATAGGTCAGTGAGGAGAAATAATAACCCGTACAAAATAGGATCCACGATAATATTGATACTCACGATAGACATCCTTCTCTCTTGGATCTCTTGCGCACGTTGAGCAGGTGGTGAAGGTATCCTATACAAGGAGGTAGTCAGAGGTAAGTCGAACATTACGTTCAATACATGCCCACTTTGGGTACTTTGTACATTTAATTTATTTATTTAAATTTTACACAGCCATTACAGCCATTATTAATGCAGTTAGCATAAGAAAATCATTGAAAGATAAACCATATAGGTAGTCGATTTTAGAATTTAAAACAACTGCGTTTAATTTTCAAAAACTCGTATATCGAACCTACTTATTTAAAACGATTGTTTTTCAGCAATTGATAGAACCGTTGATCCCGAGCTCGATGGCTCACGAGGCGTCTGTAGCGGCAGAGCGCGCTGCCGAGAGACATTCACAAGGGTTCCGCTCTTGGAACACCAGGCTCAATCTGGTTATCGAGGTAAATATTACATTATACTATCATTTTTATGAAGAAATCCTAGTGTTGGAACTTTGTTTTCTATTATAATTATTAAATAGCGCAACGGCATTCTTTCCACGCTTCCCTGTTGCTGGATTAATTGTTTTTGAATTTTTACCTACTTCTGAACGTGTTTTACAGATACATGCCCCTGTGTTGTTGCTGCCGCAGAAGCCATCGTCTCCCAATTTACTGGTCCTGAACATGGGTAAGAAACTCTCTAGTTAAATTTTACCTAGAATACTTTTCATGAAAGAAGCCCCGCGGTTAATTGAAAAACTAACGGTGTTCTTCTTTCGTGACGATGCCTAATTAAATCTAAAATATTTCACTGAGAGCATTCACACTATACTCTGTTGCTTGTTTCAAACCCGATGATCAAATGAAAATAAGCTTGGTGTGTTCGTTGTTCTACATCATTCCAGCACGCTACACTTGTCGTAATGTCGTATAAAAACAGCCAGCCTGAAGTGGAACTGGACTGAACATGATTGCCGCATGCCAAGTGACTTGTGGGCATAGAGAACCACAGAATGGACCCCACCCAGTCCAAGACGGAACGTTGAAGACCCAGAATGAGATGGATTTGACACATTAAACACATGACCTGTGGGAAGAAGGGAAGGGAGGCTTTTGCCCTGCAGTGGGACAGATATGGCATAATCAATACTAAAAGTAACTCTATCTTTCTGTCTGTCTCTGTTTGTACGTTTTCACGACTAAGCGGCTAGACTGATTTCGATAAAATTTGGTATAAATATTGACCTCGCGTATAAAGCCGTGGGCAGAAGCTTGGTATAAATTAAGTAATTGTTTCTATTCAGGTGATCTCCTGATTGAGAATTTCTTCAAGCAGTTAAACTCTGCCCACGACTCGTCCAGCCCGATACAGTCACCAATCATAGACAATATCCTCATCAAGCTGCAGGATATCACCTTCGCCAGAGCGGTCATGACCTTGGCTGGGACTTTAGAAGTACAGGTTTGTCGAACTTGTCTTTTCTTGCTCATTGTATGGACATTCTACATTTCTACCGAATCTATATTTTGCGCGACTTCAAAATATTATACACTTGTTCTGCTAATAGATTATTTGGAAGATACCTGGGTAGAGGCTTCAAAATATAATGTTGTGTATTTTATTGACGCAATATTCGCGTATCCAGGAATGTTGTAAAATATCCAAGTTTTCGTTAAAATATCCTTGTAGCCAATGGCAAACAACTAGTATGATTAAGTAATCTTTGTGTGCCAGGCATGTGTGGATGTTTGTTGCTAAATCTCGCTTGACAATATAAAAAATGAACGAATTTTTAATAGATTAAACCCTGCAAGAACATGTGACCATCATTTCCTAACACTAGCGCTCCTAAGAAGTGATCGAAGCTTTAAATAATACAAAAATTTTATATAGGAACCAATCCTCGAGCCGATCTGCATCCGTTGTGACCTGAAGCGCTGCGTGGGCTACCAGCAAGTCTGCTCCAGCGCGCGGGAGCTGCTGGCCGTGGGAGCCGATGTCTCAGTGGACACGGTCAACGTCAACCTGGGACAGAAGGACCTGGCGACCATACTCGCGGTCTGGGCCGATAACCTCAGCATTGAGCATTTCATTGGTAACTATACCCGCTCGCTTTCCTTCTGTTAATTTTAACGCTCGATGCAAACAGTGGAGGAATGTTATAGGTTTGACACGTGTATTTCTCTGTAACATCGTAGCTTCCAAACGGATGAACCGATTTTGATTTTTTTGAGTTTTTTTGTTTGAAAGGTGACTTGATTGAGTGTGTCTTCCGAGGACTTGGATTTGTCTTTACCCGTCACTGTGTTTTTGATTCTTTTTTTATGAGCTTCTTTGATTATTCATTGATTCTTTGACATCAATGGATATTATACATTAACCATTTGTGATATTCTTCCAGGGAGCATAGTCCCCAGTTCACCTATGGAAGTGCCACAGACTGACACGTCAGTGAAGAAGTTACAAGCGTTCTTCGCACAAGGAGAACCTATAAAAAAGGAAGCTGCTGTCAGGTAATATTCCACCACAGGATCACTCTCATCATCATCATCATATGGTAGCAGTCCTTTGGCTAAAGGACGTCCACTGCTAAACACAGGCCTCCCACATATATTTCCAGAGTGACCGATCTTGTGCGGGCTGCACCCGACGGCTCCCAGCAACCTTTATCAGGTCGTCTTTCCATGTAGTGGGGGGCCGTCCTACGTTGTGCTCTCAAGTGCGTGGTCTCCACTCGAAAACCTTTTTGCCCCAACAATGTGGATCACACCATTCCGTAATGTAGTTAGATTTTAAAACTGCTAGATATACATAATTTGGTACAACTAAACAAAATTTTACCGCTTAATGTGTTTTTTTACCATCTACGTTCCGACTTCACTCTGGCCATCTAACACGCACGACCCAAACTTTTTTAACGTCACCAAAACATACGTATTAAATTATGCACTTTCTTACCGTCAACTCTTTAATGATCTAATTATTTTTCCACAGATTCACTCTAGAAGGCCTGACCCTCCGTCTATTCTCGGACATAGACGAAGTCCTAAGCTCTCCAGTACGCGACATGAACCACGGTCTAGCACGGCTTTCCGCAGGCGAAGCGACGTTCCAGCTAGACTGCTATTCTGATGGAAGCCTGGAGCTGAAGGCTAGTCTCATGAGCCTGCTTGTTGATGATATCAGGACGCAATCCAATGTCTTTATTAAAAGGTAAGCATATTGCGTTATGAAAAACGCAGCGTAGGACGGCCACTAGGTGGAAAGACGACCTGATAGAGGTTGCTGGATGTTGTTAGGAGGCGCAGAAGAAAACAGTTACAATAGCAGAAAAAAATATCGGTAATTTATAAAAAATAAATACAAGGTTTGGGGATATCTTTATAATCTATGGGAAACGCCAATGTTGAGTCAGTGGACGTCCTTTGGCTAAGATGATAATGATGGCGATAAAGAATATTGTTCCTTCGAGCCAGATACATTCAAGTAACAACAATAATACAATTTTATGTGACGAAAAAAACGAAATATGGTCTTTCATAACACTCTGTAAGCTGATGGTTGCAATAGACATTGGTCAGCTCAAGGTTGAAAACTGAACAGTTTCTTCTTCATCATCAGCTAAGAAATTAAATTCACAACAGAACAGCTTATTTTGGGTATAACTAAACCATTCTATGTCCTAAAACACCCTTCTTACATTCAACAGTTCAACAAATAAAAATATATTTCTCCACAGAATTTTCGAATCCCAAGGCGGCTCCCGATGCGACACGGTCGGCATCTCGGTCCGTAGGCCTCCGCTGATAGACGCGAGCCTCCGTGTGACGGGGGCGAAGGCCCGCCAGCTCGACGTGAGGGTAGACCGGACCAGGCTCAACCTGTCTCTGCCGTTCTTCCTCACGCTGGCCAAAAGTCTGCTAGATGCCATGCCGGGTAAGACAGCCCTAGCCTAACCTTTGTAACACTAAATGCCTTAATAATTTATGCCTTGTTAAATATTAGCAAATTAACAGTTTTATGGTAGAGAAAAAAACTGGATCAGTAGCTATATTAATTTTACCTGTTGATCGATTGCGTATTGACTAAATAAAAACGAAAAATCCCTTATATACTCAGGTGAGAAGACATTAGAAGGGGGGGTGGTGAACCACGGCTACGTGGGAGAGGGGGGGCACATGCGCGCCGCTGGCGCCGCGCGTCACCACAGTGCCAGTGACACCAGCGGATACTACTCCACAGGTATTAATATTCTAAGAAGATGACGAATGGCCATGAGCCTTGTTAGTCTAGTTGGATGTACTCCAAATCTATGCACGTGTTTTTTTATACATTATAGGCTTGCGTTTAACCACGATCTCGCCTGATGGTAAGCGATGATGCAGTCTACGATGGTACACGCTTGCCTAGAAGAAATATATTCACTCGCGACTTAAAGATACTCAGGCTGTAGCTATCAGGAAACACAGACTCTGGCAAGGCGTTCCACTCTTTGGCGGTGCGCATAATAAAGATCGAAGAGAACAGCTTTGTGCGAATGGGAGGTATTTTTACAATATAGCGGTGGCGTATCGCAGAGCGTTTGGTTGTCCGTTGATAGAATAGAGTTGGTGGAATCAGGTTGAAAAGAACGTGTTCTTGAAACCTATGGATTTTTCTACTCGAAAAATGTATGTACGTGAACGGTCAAAACAGCCAAGGAAAACATCATGAAACCGTTAAAATCCTCAAAATCCGTTGCGTAGTTTTTAAGATCTAAACATACATAGAGACAGACAGCGGGAAGCGACTTTGTTTTATGTTGTGTAGTGATGAGATAATGATATCGGTTCTCTTTCTAGGTAACTCAGTTTTAGAAGACGCTCCAAATCTGGCCATCTCCATCCAGTTCCGTCAGCCCGAAATCATGTGTTTCGCCGCGAGTGGCAAGGCAGACGGACACGCCTTGCTGGTGCGAGCTGAACTTCTCGTGGACTACTCTTCGCACTGCGGGACTGAGAGTCTGGTCATCTCCTTAGCTGGCTTGCAAGTATGAATAACATAATATCTGCTGGAAGATTCTCACTGTTAATCATAAGACTTCACCATTAATTGCCAAGGTTTGACACTTGACAACATCTTCTAAGACTGTTTCAATGTGATCACCATTTGAGAACTCTCACTTTTTAGTAATGAGCGGTATAGTCTTCCAATTAGTACTAAGGAGTATGCTGGCTGACTGGGCAATCAGCACCATGTTGAGCCCAAGTCCTCAATTTACGAGTTTAGGTACAGTATGTTTTAATTTTTCATATTTTTGTTTTCAAATTAGGTTGTATGTGTTTTTGTTGCAAATAAATAAGTTAGGTAACTTATGTGTTATTAAGGCAATACTTGCAGGTAATTACAGATCTTATACAGAAACAAAAACAAATGATCCATAATTAAGACGAAACGAAATTAAATTCAACATTAAGATGAGTGAACAACAAAATGTATGTGAACAGGTGATGTCCAAACTGCAATCAAAACTGAAGAACCTCCCGCCCCAACTGGTCCTAAAACCTTGCGATCTGGAGTTCTCGAAGAGCTTCAAGAACGTGGAGGAGGGGGTAAGGGTGAAGACCTCTGTGTCTGAGATAGAAGTGCACATTGCCGCTACCACTATACACACTGTTACCGGTAAGACAAAATATCTATTTTTATAATTTTAAACTCAACATCGTACAGAATGGAGAGCAGGGAAGGGAGGACTTTCTCTGCAGTGGGATCAGATAGACTAGCTAGTTAGATTGGATAAGATAAATTATCAAATGCTGGTACTGCTCATAAAGTGGATATTTCGTAATGTTTGAACTTGTCACCGATAATACTATGGAAATATTCTGTCAGATTTGCTTACCGAATAAAGAAACTAAGAATGTCCATGTCCATCATGGGTAGGTATTATTTTTTTACAGTGACCGATAACTATAGAACCAGAATTGTCAAATTTTGGGAAAAACTTCAATCACAAACATATAATTTCAAAAAACTCCTTACTTCTTTGAAACTGCCTAGTAATTTTCAATAGTTGTCGATCTTCATATTCAAAGCCTAGTTTATTTGGCAATTCCAGTTGATACCGAAGATTTTTATGAATAAAATCAAATTTCCTTTGACTCAGATATCCTAGACGAGGTCGAATTAGAAATCATGATAACACCAGTCGAGCGAGAACAGTTCAACTTCTTCAATCCTCGTGTAGAGAAACTCGAGGAAGACCTCTGGTCTCCGAAGAAGATCACTCCCATAGTGGCCATTAACTTAGAAGATAGCTACCAGCCGAAGTACCCGACAGTGAAGCCTACAGAGACGTTTGTTATGATGGTTCCGTCTATAAGGGTTATATTTGAGATTGAGCAGACTATTAGAATACCAGTTCTGATGATGAAGGTGAGTCATAAATCTTTTTTTTTCTTTCCGCTTCAACCGGAACTTGGACTACATCATGGCAATTTTTTCTTTGGAAATTGCAGCAATAAAAAGATATGTAATACTACAGCTAAACTAACCCTTGCGGTTTGATTATTTATTTATGTTATAAGATTTCGTTGAATCTGGTTTGTAATTAATTAACTATTAATTTATCATCATTAGTTGCGAATAAAGATAGTTCATACAATTTTCTTCATTGGTAACTTGACCGTTTCAGTAACAGTGGTAAAGCTTTAGATAATATAGTATTTGTTAATTTTGATATTCCAAATTTATTTCGTTTCCAAAACAATAAATTAAGAAATCTATTTCGAATGGAATCAAAATATAATATTTTTTTTTTCAAAATAACATATTCTTCGGTACTTTCATATATTACTCAGAAGGCGCATCACAAGGCTCAATTTTGGGACATGTACTGTTTCTTTGTAGATTTTTTTTATTTTTATGTTATTTGTGGGGAAACAGGCTTACGGCCCACCTGATGGTAAGTGGTCACCGTCGTCTATTGAAACCAGCAACACCCGGGGTATTGTCGATGCGTTCCCTACACTGTAGAAACCTCTTTACATTTCTCTTGAAGCGTGCCATGTCGTAGCCTAATGGGAAAACCTCAGATGGTAGCTCATTCCACATCTTGCAAGTATGGGGTAGAAAAAATCGCGTAGAGATTTCACCAAGGTATCACTGTTTTCAACAGTTCACAGGAGAGATAACCCTTCACGACTGGTCGCAAAAACTGCATGGTACAGCGATTTTAACCGCGCAAGGATCCGTTTACAACGAAAGGGTGGATGCATGGGAGCCACTTATAGAACCGCTGGTTATCAACGAAAATATATACAGACCTTGGGAGGTTACTGCTACACTATTCCAGGTTAGCGAACAATTTCTGAGAAAGTTGTGCTTGGTTGTCTGTCTTCTGGTTCCTTATTATTATTATTTTATACATTATGGCTTGCGTTTGATCACGATCTCGCTTGATGGTTAGCGATGATGCAGTCCAGGATCACCAACATGACCTCCTCGTATGGTGTACAAATATTGGTGTTAAATATTTCATTATTTTATTTAGAGGACATTTCCTACTGCAATGCAATGGTATTTTATTTCTAAATTATTGTTTACTACCTTCTGCCAGCGGATTTGCACGCGTTGTTTGTTAATAAAAAGTAGCCTATGTTTGAATCCAGGTCGTAATTTATTAAGAAACCAAATTTTATCATAATCGGTTCATCCGTTAAGACGTGATTGAGTAACATATAAATAAACAAACATCCAAACTTTCACATTTATAATATTAGTATAGTTAGTCAGCATTTTGTAATGGAGTTCTTTGACTACCCGAAGGTTTGGCTATAATAGCTTTTACATTTTTTTCGAAACAAAGAAGAGCTCAGTGTAAATACTTCTAACGATACTTAATCTAACTTAATTAACTAATTAATCTAACTTAATCTTAATTACTAACGATCTTTATAGTATTAATCTCATAACTAACATAATAGTTGAATCTAGATTCTTCTATGAGTGAAGAACGAACTAGCCACTCGATCTTACTTTCAATAAAACACAGGGATTACTAAATAAAACCTTATTCACTACAGGATAAAGCCTACTCAATGTCAACCCGCCTAGAAACTACAACCCAACCAGAAACCGAAACCGATTCCCCAGTTGCGCCCGAATCCAAAAAACGCAGAAAAAAGAATGAATTTGAATCAGAAACTTCCGCAGACGAATGTGATACGGATAACGAAATGACGTTTATACGGAACCCTAATGGGAGGGAAAGTAGGAACTGTAATATGGAGTTTGGAGGAAACATGGCGTTTCTGGGGAGTTTGGAAAATGAAGAGTCGGATTCTGAGAATGAGAATGGGTTGATGGATAAGCTGGCGACGGCGATCGGGCATCTATTTACTGAGTAAGTTTTTTTTTATTATACTGTGTGTTTTGTTATGAACGGCATTAAATGACAACACGGATAGGGCTAATGGCTAGTATTGTTGTAAAACAGGTTTTTTTTAATTCATTGCAATAGAAAATGTTAATCTTTCAGACAACTTTCATATCAAGTTTTAATATATCAATCAAACAACCTGTATAAACATATAATATATAAACATTTGTATTCATCATTTAAATAGGTACTTGTTAAACTGACTAAGCAGCATGGTCGCAAAGTCGCCGCCGATTTACGTTAAAAATTGTTTATTGGAAATGTATCGGATACTGAATAAATATTAAAACTACCGGTATTATACCCAGCTCTAAAATCAGTTAATACGATTCTAGATGTGTATTTTAAATTAATGTCATACATAACAAAACAGGTTGTATAGATACCATAGGATAGGACCTAGTAGGTCTGCATTCTATTAAATCACTTTAAATTACACGGGGTTTACCCCGTTTCCCCTTTAATGTGCCCCACTCTATTCGTATTAGGCACGGTGGGTTATTACAGACTAGAAGTTAGACGGGAAATGTTGCTGGTAACATATATCTGTCGTCTACTGAGAGGTCTACTTTCGTGCACAATCCGCGAGTGCTAATGTGTGTGGGTTTGTACGTACCTGATACGTTTATAGGCGGCGACGACCTAGGCTGCTCGCGATCCCGAGGGCAAGGACTACTTAATCTCCTGAGCGAAGCTCCATTCACGCGAGCCCTTCGAATTATCAACAGCTTATGTCTAGCCGAAGATGTTGATATATTCAATATTACCTTTTCACAAAAATTCACAGATATGGTCTTGCATTTTATAAGTAGGACCTACCTAGGTAGTTTAAGTGTAAATAAGTAGTTTATAAGTACTAGATATGAGGGTTTTGCACTGTCGCTTTGGTGTTACTGTAATGGCTGTGTAAAATTTAAATAAATAAAATAAAAATAATGCTATCTGAAAAGATGGCTGACTGCTAACTTTGGACAGTAAACCATGGTTAGGAACATTAATTTATCTTTTCTGTTATATAATCATGACGCACGCAAATAAGTACCTATATCTGTATAAGGTAGGCATATAAGTTAAACTCAAAATGAGTCTTTTTATTTTTACAGCAAATTACATCTATAAAATTATCGAGGATAATATATTATGACTATGATAAATTAATTAGTTTGGCTTTGAATCTATTAATTAAAATTCTGAAAAAAAACACATAAATCCAATTACAAGGGGCGGTCTTATAATTAAAGGAAGCGTTCTATTGTGTATTATTTTCATTCGTAAAAATAGTATAAACACGTTGTTTTACAGTGAGTCAAGTTGTGAAGAACTAAGCAATGAAGAAGACTCCTCAGCTCCTCAAAGCGACGTGGACGCCGATGACGAAGATAATGACAAAGCTGTCACGTTTGTAGACGGTGTCAAGGGGAAGAAGGAGACAGAGCATAAGACTGTCACTTTGCACGTAAGAGATGGAAGATATAAATAAAAGATGCTATGTATAGGAATAGTCAGAAGGATGTTTCGTGGGCTAAAACTATTACTATTGGAGATTTATGCTGGGATAACTTTAATAATCCATGACTACTACATAACTTGGATTATTTTTAAAACGCATTATCGTACTATGCTTATAAGAGATGATGTAAGAGAGGTCTATGCCTAGATCTATGCAAACGCCTCCCATAGTTTGTGCTTTCCACCACGATCTAGAGTCAGCCTCATTTAAGTACGACCCGAGACTTAAACATATAATTCAATTCCTACAACCAACTCCTCTATTGTGATTTTTATTTTTATTTTAGGATCCAATCCACGGCGACAGCGTAGACTCAGGCCTAGAAACAGAAACCATAACGGAACGTCTCTGCACCTACATAATGCTAGAAGCCAGGGATATGTTGAACATCACCATAACCCCAGCGGCCGCCAGGGTCCTGCTGGCTCTGCACAACGCCGTCAGCGACCGCGCCTCCGCCGTCAACGCGATCGTGACGGCCGAGAGTGGACTGATACTAATCAACGATATAGGTAACGCTAATGCTGACAGAGATATGCTGAACATGTATAAAGCTCTCTTCCACACTATTTGATGACCTCCGTGGTGCAGTGGGCGAGTAGCCGGCTGAGACGCAGGAGGTAGCGGGTTCGACTCCCGCCGCGGTACAAATGTTTGCATGATCTACATAATATTTGTTCCGGGTCTGGTTGTTTCTCTATACATTATAAGTATGTATTTACAAAAAAAATGTATATAAGTATTCTATCAGTTATCTGGTTCCCATAGTACAAGCTCTGCTTAGCAATGGGGCTAGATAGCGCTGTGTGAAATGTCCAGCAACATTTAATTATTTTATTTATTCCACATACCTAGTACCTGTACGAGCTGCAGTGGCCTATTTGGAAATCTCTTATCAGACTCCGTACCCAGGTAGACCGCTGTAAAAGTCACTTATCAAAAATGGGGCATAGTTGATCACACTGGAAATTATTTATTTCCAGTGTGAGTGCGGAGCTCCACAGAGCATGCCGCACTTGCTTCTCTGGGCGCAGTTTCACACCACCTGCACTCGGGAGCTGCTCAATGAGGCAACTAATAAAACTGTAGACGTGACTGCCTATTGCTTCAAATGAGTCGTTGACACGAGAAGAAGTGGTGGGATCAGTGTTCCTATAACTCTTTCTCCACTGCGCACCTATCGCCATCATCATGCTCGAATGTTTGCTTCCGTCTTTCTGCGCAACACCTTTGTCCATGTGGTCTGGGGTTGCGTCATAGCTAAGTAGCCTCGAATTGATAACATTCATCTTTTTAGTCGGTCTTCCTCAAGCATTTTAGATTTTTTGTGGTTGTCCGGATAAGATTATGTGCATTTTTTGTTTTTATATGTTTTTACTGTTATTCTGTCTAGCTTGTAAGCTATAATAGAGAATTTGCATTCATTCATTTACTTCCCGTGTCAGTGACTCTGAAAATTACATTAATTTGGACCGTAAGTGGCCACCTCTGTAGCCTCATTAAGCTGTTCTTGAGTGCAGCTGGTGGGGTACTGAGGGCAGATGAGCAAGTGTGACTTGGTCTGTGTTGGACGCCCCACAACTTACACTATGAGTTAGGTCGCCAATGCTTATGGAAAGCGCACTGTAGGTTGGCCTCAACAAGATAGAAAGACGACCTAACAACGGCTGCTGTTAATCGTTGGATACAAACCACGTAATCGGTTACTCTAGAAATATTATGATCCCTCATGTTTAATATGTTCAGAAGCAATCTTATTGCTATTATACGGGTGTTTGGTAATATACCAACAATATTCAAGTGACGGTTTCTCAAAACATAAAAAAGACTTCTCGAAAAAAATTACAAGTTAAATTATTAAATTTTAATGAAAATCGACTAAGTTTAAGTGATTAATTCGATATAAGACTTACCTACTGCCTACTCTTGCAATCGACCTCCAAAAATAAAGGCCGATTTGATATCTCTTTCCGCCCCCTTATTACCTAAGCCAAATTGCTCTCGCATCGCTATTGCTAGTCAGGCTATCCCTTTCACACGTACAGTACGTACCTCACGTGTGAAATAGATGGCCTGACTAGCGATATCGATGCGACAGCAATTTGGCTTAGGTAATAAGGGGGCGGAAATGGCTGCGGGTTTTGGGTTAAAAAGGGACAACAAGAGATATCTCGAGACGTCACCAATACAGTATCTGTGGTTAGATGGCAAGCATTATGCAATAGCACAGCATAAGTTTAATAAAGTTTTTGTTTTAACATGCCAAAATAAATTTCGCATTTCTATGGTAAACATTTCACAGATTTATTTAATAAGCACATCAAAATAACCCCTTTCATTTTTGTGCATATATTATCAAACACCCTATATGATGAAGACCAAAATCATCCCTAGCTAGCAAAGTATTTTATTATTTCTAGGCCCAGGATCCACCGTCCACCTAAAAACAAAAGCTGAAACAGATCTAGCCGGCAACGACAGGGTAATAGCCATAGCTGACTATGACGTAGACACTAGTAGACCTAGCACTCCAGGTAAGACATTCTATGAAATGTGAATTTGTAAATAGTCGACTTTAGAAGAACGGCTCTGTCCTTAATATAGAACAATAACCTGTGTTTATTTCGATCAATGTTATGAAATTCCACCGTTCTACAGGTACTATCTTAAGACGCCACTATATTTTATTATTAACTCATTTATTTCCGACTAAGAGATCCATAGTTAACAACTAAATATTACACATTAAATTACATACAAAAATTAAATTAAATTATAAATGTTATGATTAAACTATATTATGATTAGATTATTATTATTATCATTATAAATTCAATTATTTCGCACAATAAAAAATTAAATAAAAAGAAATGAAACATATAAAGTATTAAAAATAACAATTAAAAATGGTCAAAATTACTAGGTATATAAATGTCAAAAATGTAATAATATTTAGATTTAATTTAATTTAGATTTAAGTGCGCTCTCGTCCAGTATTCCATGAAGGAACAGTCAAAATCCAGCCTCCCTGCAATGAGTTGCAGGTAGCTGTTGGAGCTGCCGCGCACCCTGCGCATCAGGGACGCCGTTCTCTTGCGCAGTATTGCTGAGAACCCGTCTACTCGCGCCTCCGCGAACATTCCCAATGCGCTACAAAAGCGCGGCAGCCCCAACAACGCCCTGAACGCATTATTGTACTGTACGCGCAGGGCGTTAAAAGCCCTCTGCGTATGCTTGACCCATAAGCTGCACGTATAAAACGACTGGCAGTACGCTTTGAACAGTGTCATTTTTACCTGCGTACTGCACCGTGCAAAACTACGGGCCAGCATATTAGCTCTGACTGTTAACGCCCTACGCTCCCTTTCCATGTCGACTTCATCCGTAAGAGCCTCAGTGATCCAGTGGCCCAGATATTTGAACTCCGTCACACGCTTGAGCTCATTACCATTTAGTGATACTGGTGGGACTGTGGAGTAAGTTTTCGTTCCCGCCTTGAAAACCATCAGTTCACTCTTGCTGGCGTTGTATCTGAGCCCATGGGCCTCCGCATAGCGCTCACAGATGTGGACCAACTTCCTTAGGGCACTGATCGATGGGCTCAGCAGCACCATATCATCAGCATAACTAATATTGTTCACAGAGACTCCGTCGATTGAGCATCCGATTTGAGTACTGCTGAGCTCACGGATTAGCCGGTCAATGTACAGATTGAATATCCTGGGTGAGGTCAAGCCACCCTGCCTCACCCCACACTCCAGCCTGTACATGTCCGATAGTGAACCCGCCCACTTAACACCATTATACTGATTACCATACCAGTGATGTAGAAGTGATATGAGCTCTCGGCGAAGCTCAGTCTCACTCAAAAGCTTCTGCCACAACCTGTCATACGCCACAAGGTCAAATGCCTTAGATAGGTCTAGAAAGCGGCGTAGACAGGCGTGCTTCTGCTTGTGTAGTACTGGATGGTGTGCTTGAGATTAAGCACTGCAGTTTCAGTGGACAGCCCAGCTCTAAAACCGAACTGGGCGTCGTGCAGCTTCAGGTGTTTCTCTAAATACTTATCAATCACACCATCCAGCACCTTGGCTATGACAGTCGCGAGAGATATTGGCCTGTAGTTGTCCAAGCTGGGTGCGTCCCCAGTCTTGTTCTTAATAATCGGAACAACAACAGTACGCATGATCTCCTGTGGTAGGTATGAGTGACCGATGCAGAGGGTGAAAAACATGGCGAGCACCCCTGGCAAATGGACACCTGCATGCTGCAGGTGCTCGATGCTCAGGGAGTCATGGCCCGGGGATTTTGCTCGCTTCATATCTTTCACCACCCGCGCTACCTCTTTGGCTGTGATGTGCACAATCGGGTCCCCTCCGCGTACTACACTACTCTGCTCCGCCCCTGTGGACGCAGGCCCCAATGAAGAGTGCACCTCAAAATACTCCCTGAACCGGTTGGCAATCTGGACGGGATCACTAATACCCTCGACACTCACTGACACGCTCGACTTAGGGTTCAGTTTATTAGTCTCTTTCCAAAATTTACTGAAGTTTTTAGCTTTGTGTCGTGTTGCTATGTATAAGGTGAATTTTTAACTTCCTCATAAATTGTACGAATTCACACCTGTAGAGAATAGTTGAATGGTTTTCCTTCACTTTTACAACTGTGTAAGATAACATCGCAAAGGAAGTTTTATATTGTTAAATATTTAGTTTCTTCTTGATTTTAAATGCGCAGAGCATCGCAGAATTTTGAATAATTATCATTTAAAGCAGTGATGGAAAACATCGGGAGAGAACTGGTATGGTCTGCAAGGTATGGATTATTCTGTATTAAATTGTCATTAGCAGGTTCGTCAAATAAGGCAAAGTTGTGAAATTATTTTGATTAATTACAAATCCGAATACAGAAGATAGGACAATGGACTAAAATTTATGGAACCTGGTACAGCCCTCTAATAGCAATTACATTATATGTCGTTGGATAGGCTTTTTATTTATTTTTTATTTAGATTTTTATTGAAATTCGTAGTTTTAAGTACTTTAAGTACCAATATACCTATATAGGTAAAGATGAATAGCAATTAACTCAATGTTTTTCCAATGAGGGGTCAGATGGTCATGTTTTCATAACTGCTAACAGATGGCGTTGCTTATCTTACGCTGATTATGAAAAGAAAGTGAATAGTCAATGTCAATTGCCGTGTCATTATTTTCCAAGGAACTTGAAATTTAAAAAAAAGACATTATTTGTGGTTGTTTATCTGACGAAGTGCGATAGTTTAAGACAGATGTTTCTATTGTATCTTTTAGATTTTGGCAGATAAATCATATTTTACCGGCGTATCTGCAGATAGCGCCATCTATTACGCTAGTTGGAACTGGTTTTATTAATCGAATTTGAAAAGCCCTCATTTTAAGTTCTATCCTAAAACGTCTACCTTAATATGTCATTGCTGTTGAAGGGTTGTACCTATCTACTAGAAGTCGTTTAAAAGTAATTTTAAAATTGACGTTGCAGGATGTGATACGTCCACCGGAGATATTCTAGAGACTGAAGAGAAACCGAGACACGAAATGATTGATATTAGTGATGAATGGGATTGGTGAGTTTCAAATACTATTAACATTTTATTTATATACCTTTTTTAGGATAAAAGTTCCGGTCCTCTGAGTCCTGTGTACCACAGAGTAAGACTACTTTTTCTAACGCATGTACTACGTACAGGGCGAATGTGACAACAGTCGAAAAACGAGGACGGCTCTGTCCGTAAACCAGAACAATAATCAGTATTTATTTCAAACTAATAATAAACTTGAAAATCCACCGTTCCACACAAACCGCGCTGTCTAAAGATGCCACGTTCTATAGTGTGACCATTAGTGCTGTGCACTCCCTGAGGTATGCGCGCGGCGAGACGGGGGGGGAGAATCGGCTGCTGCGCTCTGTCAGTTCGCCGTCAACGCTCGTGGCGGCAGGTAGTGTTATTTGTATCGGACTGTCTATGTCAGACTGACATGTCAGACTGACATAGACAGTCCGATACAAATAACACTACCTCAGGGAGTGCACAGCACTAATGGTCACACTATAGCACCATCTGGTTTAGTGTTTGTTGCTAAGTTTAAAATTATAGTCCTACCACAGATTAATAATATACTGTTGTACCACATCGTAGTCTTATTAATATATGAGTAGTAGAGTTCTTTGTGAAAGGGCTCGCCCGAGGAAGTACTACCATCATACCTATTTCTGCCACCGAGCAGCATTGCTCGGTTATAAGAGTATGGTTTCCGGTAAAATTACAGGCACATAAGGCAATAATAATAACATTTATGTATGCCCCAAGTTGATGGACGCAGGGCAGTACATCGTAAGGCACGTTTCTAACGTGCGTGACCTACGAGGCAATTCTCTGTTAAAGGCGATGGTTACCACTTAGGGTGTTTTCAGACTAGCGTTTTCTCTGCGCATATGAGCTCGTTTTTGTAAGCGCGTACAGATGCGTCTTTTGTCAAACATGCAACTCGTACGAGTGTTGACGCGCTTATACGCTCGTTTAAATAACGCAAAAAGCACAGCCCCTTGTCGAAATCCCTGACTGACCCACCGCACCGGTTAAGTTTTTATGGAACGCGAAATGTAGCGCGCGTATAAGCGTACGCCAAGCTTCTACGCGCAGAAAAAAACGCTAGCCTGAAAGCGCCCTAAACATCAGGTGGGCCTTATGCTTGTTCCATATCTAAGTAATACAAAAAAGAAACATTTATTAGTATTGTAATGTAACATTGCAATGTGTTATAGTTTCGAGGGTGGTTTCCCCGGCGGGCAGATGTCGCCCCCGGCGCCTAGCGAGTGGTCGCCGCGCGCGCCGCCCTCGCCTCCCGCCCTGCACACTAAACTCACTGACATGACGTTGACTGTGAGGTTGCATGACCTGGATCATCTAACAGTAAGTATCTACCATCAAGTTCCAAACACTCAAATGTGGCATAGAAAACTACAGTTATTTCATATAATCTTTGAATTACATGTTCTTAGCTATGTCAGTAGGTACAATAATAAAAAAATCTTATTAAAATAGTTAGCTTAATTACAATATCTAATGGGTAGAATTTAATTATGAAGTCAATAGTGACTAACAAATTTTACAAGATAAATTAAACACCTACTTAAACAAAAAAATTAATAAAATAATAATAACAAATAAAATTAGAAGTATCTACAAAAGCATTGTCAATTGTATAATAGCAAATCAAATAATAAATTAATAACTCAATAAAAAAACTAATGACAATGTCAAGACGTATGAATTTGTGTTACAATGTCATAAGCAAAAAGGTTTTTATCTGCAAAAGCTTCGTCCTAACGATAAAAACGTTTGTTAATTAAATGTCCTTTGATAAACAATTTGTGGTCATTGTCGGCAAGACTTTTAACATTTTTTGGTACTCTATTATACAATTTTATTGCTATGCAATAATATTTTTTGGAAATCTTTGATAATCTCGTTTTTAGTATAATTAGGCAATTTTTATATCTAGTATTGATATTGTGGACATCTGTAGCTCTTTTCATATTATGTAAATTTTCTCTAACATAAAGCACGTTTTGGAAAATAATTTCTCCAATCATTGTCATGATGTCCAGTTCCTTTTTTTCTCTACAGGATTGCATATAACCCATTCCCAAGATATAGCGTATAGCTTGCTTTTGCAAGGTAAAGACCCTGTTAGCATCTGCCGCTGTTCCCCAAAATAAAATACCTTATGTCATTAGAGAGTGAAAATAAGTGAATACATTCCGTGCTGCCCTTACTCCGCCTATCTCTGTAATTTTCTTAACTGCATAGGTAGCTGAGCATAACTTTTCGGTCAGTGTTTTAAGATGAACAACCCACAATAACTTAGTATCTTGCCATACACCTAGAAATTTTACACTACTGGCTAAGGACACGTTTAACTCTTCAAATGTTTCTTTCGTGCTATTGGATAAAACATTTGGTCTAGTGCTTGATGAGAATTGAGTTATATTTGTTTTATTAACATTTAAGAGCACATTATTCGTAGAGAACCAGGTTTTTAAATTATGAATAGATTTTAAAATCTTGCTACTAGCATTTTCGCAAGTATTGTCCCTAATAACTAAACTTGTATCACCTGCAAATAAAACCACATCTACATTTTTTAGTACAACCGACAGGTCATTGATATAAATAAAAAAGGAAAGGTCCCAGAATTGACCCTTGAGGTACACCTAAATTAATTTTGCATTCTGTAGAACGACATCCGTTCATTTCTGTAACTTGAGTTCTTCTTTTGAGGTAACACTGAAATATCTCTAGCTCGTTCCCGTTTTTTTATACTATATAGGCTTGCGTTTGACCACGATCTCGCCTGATGGTAAGCGATGATGCAGTCCACGTAACACGGTAATACTGCAATTTTCCTAATAAAATTTCGTGTGACACGCATTCAAAAGTTTTGGATAAATCACAAAAAACGCCATACGTTTTCTGTGCCTTCTCCAAGCCCACACATCTTCGATTAGTCTCTGAATCGCATGTTAATGGATTTGTGTTTTGAAACCCAAACTGCCGTTGGCACAATGCCATTTCATTGTTCAGAAAATTAACCAGTTCTCCGGCTAGGTACTTTTCGAAAATTTTGCTAAGACTTGGTAAAACAGATACAGTTCGATAGTTGTCAGAATCAGAGGTTTTACCTTTTTTATCTAGCGGTACTACTTTAGCTAGCCAATCAAATCAGATACGTAATATCCTAACAGTCTGCGAGGCATACTGAAACATCACTATTGGTCAGCCTTTTTCAGTAGGTTTTCACCTTGTGTATACCTACGGGTCGTAAATTTATGTATATTTTTTTAGATATTGTGTCCGCAAAGAACCGTTTCCAAATTACACGTTTTGCACCCCAGCAAGAATTCCACGCGATATTACATTGTGGTGGAGAGACAATCCAAGTATAACGCCAAGAAAATTGTCGTCAGATCTCCGTTACAAGTAAGTTTGAGATGAAACATTTGAATATTTTTTAAAGCATAATAATTGTCTCGATCTGAAGAAATCTTTAACATCTGTTATTTAATAATAAAATGCCATCATTCTACCATTTTCTTTTTTTACGTAAGTGGTAAAGATAATATTTCATTTGAACATATTCATAAAATAGTCAAAATTTAAAGTAGATAACACATATTATTGAATCAGACATTGGTAAAGAGATTATACCATTCTTGTAGATCCGGAACGAGACCTCGTACGCCCTAGAACTATTGTACAACAAGAAGGACCTGCAAGCGATAGGCGCTGAGTTGGTCGGCTCGCTCACCAACCCCTTCGACGACAAGATGCGCCTCGCCGTGATCGCGCCGCAGCAGACGTACAACGTGCCGCTCTACATCGCCTACCATTGCAAGCTCTATCTACTGCCTAGTAACTTTGAGTGAGTAACAAAAATCTTTTGACGGACGGTTAGTCTACTATGAAGAGGTCTTGATCGAAATCATTCGAAAATCACTAGTGATATTACTAGAATATTATCTATCTAAAAACAAAAAATATATTATTCGTAATCTTTGACTGTCAAAATAGTGCCACAAAATAAATAACCATCTAACTTGACCTAGAGTTTCATTCAAATTATGGGTAACGAGAGTTCATGTAGTTTGGTTATTTTTTTTTTTGGGTAGGTACAAACGGCAGTTATTTTGGATTTCAGATTTTTGCCTATATTTGTGTTACCAAAGCTACACGCATACCAAATTTAAGCACTGTGGGGTAACTGGTGTAGATACCCTGTGAATTTAGTCAAAGTTTAGGTTTTGTTATGGCTAATAACTTAAGAATTACATGGTTTAAACTAAAAATAAAAACGAGGTCAAAATGTACTCACAAAGACCTTTTATTAAACGTGCCACTTGATCGGATAGTCCCATTTTTTATACCCCTCTTGAATATCTCAACATATCAATATCTCAACAACCCCCCATATTGTTAGCTCATTTAGTCATATCAAAATTGTTCAATCACTACCTACATATATACCAAATTTCACGATGATCGGATAAACGCTTCGAAAGTTATCCTCGGACAAACAAACATACATACATACATACATACAAACAACGCCGATTTGTCCAAGTTGATTTGGAGATCTCACTTTGCTCGATGAATAATAGTTATTGATGGTTATTGATAGTTATTTATATACCAACTGAAATATCATATTATTACTGAGAACTAAAAATAAAATCACTTTTGATGGACCTGTCATGCCTTTGATTGCATCAATCATATTAAACTATAGCATTCGCTTCGATAAATAATTCTTGAGTAATGCTCAAACTGTTTATTAAAATTTGCCAAAACATAACATGTTATGTTTCCATTACAGAAAGCAATAAAAGCTAAAAAGAATAAATGCGAATCAGGCGTACTATCAGGGCTCAATTCGACGACCGTTTTTATTTCATGTCATTTTTAGGACCTACCAAACAGCAACTCAAGGCATATGGTGGATGGAGCTGGCCAATGATCTCGGCACGCCAAGAGATATGATCTGCCCGGCAAAGGATGGGCAAGATAAGAAGATCTTTGCTATGAGGATATTGGCTGTAGAAGGTAATTCTTTACCAAATTACACCTAAATAATACAACATTTGTATCACCATAAATAAATAATTTCAATATATTTTGTTTTAGGTATCCAATCCCACAAAGTGAGCAGAACTATACCGAATTATTTGGTCCGAGTAGTTCCACCTCTTGCGCTGTACAATCGTCTACCTTACGCTATTGAGGTAAGAAGGAATTTGTTTTGTTACTGATTATAAGGAAGTCCGATCACAATCTTTCGTCTTCCAATACATCACTTCTGTCCAAAAAGGTACTTAGTTTTTATCTGTGTCCTGCCTGTCCACTGTGGATGATCTTCTTCTTCTTTCGTGTCGATGTCTTAATACTATAGCCATTTTGACCAGTACGCCGCCACGTTCATGGCAGCGTCGGAGCAGGTCATCAGTTGCCCCATCGTGCAGGTGGTAGGGCAGGATGGGCATGCAAGGACGCGTGACATTGTTTGGAGCTGGACACCACATTGGCATTGCGTCGCCGATTCGCCTATATTACCAATTTACTAAGACTGCAGCGGCCGACTTGGGTACGCAGTCTGTTGAGGGTCCTCCACACTGGCCAAGGTAGGTGTTGACCAGGGGGTCGTTCCTGTGCAGGTGTAACATAGCCAGGTGGGGGGGCTTTATTTATTTTCCACAGGGTAACACGGGCATCACTTGCATTATTTGTGATGACTTCTGTGGATCGCAAAAAGCCCCTGCGACTACGTAGCCGTTTTCTATACTATGGTATATCTTCTTATATTCTATCCATACTATGGTATTCTATACTATGGTATATTGGTATATCTATACTGTGGATGATGTAAAGAACATACCGTCGTCGTACAAAGCAAAATATTGGAGTCCTTATAATTTCAAGGAAAGGATGGAACATTTTAGCTCTGTCATAATTAGTTTAGTTTAACTGAATTGCGAAAATACCAGCTCTAAAGACACTTGACATTCTTGAATTTCTTAGTTTGTCTTTACTAAAAAAACTTTAGTAGTTTATTTACTAGTTCAATCAATATTACTAATTCATCTTATATCCTTCTATTTACACCCACCTACTTCTTAGAGCCAGAAGTCAAGATACATTTTAACTATGTCACCATCTTCTTTTGTGTTTTTATTATGTACGTGTGTCGTGTCAAATAAATGTATTCATTTTAATTTTTTCATTATTCATTACTTTATACAAGAATGATCACTCGTGGTGGGCTGTGGTGGTCCCTCCAGTTTGCAAATATTGCTTTGGATGGTGTATCCCTACCAGTCTGCTCCGACTTTCGGTACCTTGGGTCATTGAACCAAAACGAGGGCGACATAGACCGGGACGTTAAAAATAGAATAAATCCGGGATGGATGAAATAGCGACAGGTTACAGGAACAACATGCGATCCTCGAATGCCTCTTATACTTAAGGGGAAAATTTACAAGACGATCTTAAGACCTGTCGAAATGTATGGTTCTGAGTGTTGGGCCACGAAAGGGGCGGATGAAAGAAGAGTGCACGCGGCGGAAATGCGAACGTTGAGATGGATGTGTGGGGTAACGTTAATGGATAAGAAAAGGAATGAGTATAGGTATATTAGTGAAAGTTTAAAAGTAGCGCCAGTGATTGAAAAATTGAGTAGTAAGAGGCTAGCGTGTAGCGTGGCATGGGCGTGTCATGCGTAGGGAAGACAATCAGAGTGTTAGTTATGAGTGTGGATGGATATAGAAGTAGAGGAATGCCGAAGAAGAGATGGATGGACTGTGTGAAGAATGATATGGGTCGGAAGGAAATAACAACGGAGATGACGGCTGATAGAGAGATGTGGAGGTGGAATATATGGTGTGCCGACCCCGCGTAATGTGGGAGAAGGGCAGGAAGAAGAAGACGAGAATGATCACTCGCCCTGATGAAGTTTCAAGAATATAAATTCTGTTTCTTCTGCGTTTTTTCAGTTTTATTAATAATAAATTTTATTGACTTGCTGTGTGTATGTTCAGATGTCATGCGCCCCGATGGATTGGAACGTGCGCATAGAGTCAGGCGAGCAACTGCACACCTACACTCTGCAACTGACCCAGCCGCACAAACTGTGCATCAGCATGAACTACCAGGGCTCACTGTGGACCGGCAGCTTTACTTTATCCCCAGGTACGCCTGGTACGCCAAATCTACCATCGCGTCATTGTTGACTATCTGTACTAATGTATTGAACACCAATTCAATCAACGGCCTCTGTAGATTGACTCGGTGTTCAATGGAATAAGTCTCCGCAATAATGAATGAATGAAAAATTCTTTATTTCACAAAATAAAAATAATCTTTGCATGTGGCGACCTTAATGCTAGATAGCATTCTCTTCCAGTTAATATTTGTGTATTGCGGACAAACAGTTATGCATATTAGGTAGTGCATATTTGGTAGAGGGAAAGGTTTAATTTAAATTCCAAGACACATACATATAAATAAATAAATTTAACTAAATCTAGACAAACACAAGGTACTCGTATTATGTCAATAAATCTACTGTCTAATACTTAAACATCACTAAACCCTAGTAAATAAACAACTCATAAAGTATCAAATATTGTTATCATATTATATACTACACAGACTTAAACATATATCATCATCATCAGTCTTTCTCATCCCACTGCTGGGTATAGACCTCTCTGCGTGGTCGCCATTCGCCTCTGTCCTGCGCTGTTCTAACCCACATACGACCTGCGATCTGTACAATGTCGTCGACCCATCTATAAAAAAAACATCTATAAAACATATATAGGTACTTATAGATAATTATTAGATTTTTTCTTTTAATAAAGTTAAAAAAATTTATGAGACTATTTTTCACCGATGCAATCTACAGATAATGGCGCGGTAGAAGATTTACTCGCTTTTCACATTGGCAGGAATTTTACGCAGAGTTTGCAAGGTTGATCCTACTAAAAAAAGAAAGAACGAAAGGGGTATACCTAATAAGACATTGATTTAGAGAACATATGAATTCAAGTATGGTTTCAAGTTTTTACTCTGCTAAACTAGTGGTTCGCCCCGAACTGAGAACTCGCGAGTCTCCTAAAACACAAAAAATTAATATTGTTAGGGCGGCTCTCAACGATGCCTAAACGTATTTAGTGGCTAAATATGATTTAAGGAGTTGTCATATCATACAAATACGTAAAATTTCATTCAAATTACAGGTAACGGGGGTTAATGTTATGTGGTTATTCTTTTGGGGTAGAAATTGCAGTTATTCCGGATTTCAGACTTTTGCCTATATTTGTGTTACTTAAGCTACACGCATACCAAAGTACAGCCCTGTAGGGTCATTGGTGTACGCACGGTTACACATCAAGCTATACATTTCCAGTATAAGCTGACCTCGCATTGTGTAGGCTTTTCGTAAAATGAGAGGTCAGCTTATACTAGTAAATTATAGCTTGATGTGTAGCCGTGTGTACCTACCCCGTGAATTTTGTCAAAGTTTAGTTTTTATTATTGCCACTAGCTCAAAAACTATAAGGACTTTACTAAAAATAAAAACGGAGTCTAATGTAGGTACTAATGAAGACCATTCATTTGACTTCCCACTTGACCTAATAGTCTCATTTTCATTTGTTCTTACTCCTCTTGAATCCCAATATCTCAACAATCCCCCAACATTTGTAGCTCATTTAGTCACACCAAAATTGTGCCATCACTACACCTATGTATAAAATTTCAAGATGATCGGATCAACGCTTCGAAAGTTATCCTCA
The DNA here is from genome assembly GCA_918857605.2 of Philereme vetulata. Lineage (NCBI taxonomy): Eukaryota > Metazoa > Arthropoda > Insecta > Lepidoptera > Geometridae > Philereme > Philereme vetulata. Next base: position 1,281,342 of record OU975459.1, on the reverse strand, counting down.
GACAAACAAACATACACACATAGGTACATACAACGCCGATTTGCCCATGTTTATTTAGAGATCTCGCTTCGATCGATGAAAAAGTTTACAAGAATTTTATAACATTGCAGAGACTGCCATTTAAAGTAGACTTCTATTCACAGATATAACAGAAAAATGTGTGAACTTAGCCCTGGACGATGGTGAAGCCCTGCCACCGACGCAGATCTGCGTTACTGTTGAAAGAAGTGACTGCTGGCTACTATACGTGCATGCACACTACTGGTTCATCAACAAAACTGGCCTGCCGTTGGAGATGAAGGTATGTAATGCTTTTAACTGACTTTAAAAAGCTTGGTTCGGTTCAAATTCTGCGCTACGAAGTAGGTACTTACGATTGTTTTGAATTTCGCTTGCACGCACGCCATAACAATAAGTAGATAGTTAAGTTATGTCTATTTAGACTTTTAGTTACTTTACCTACTCAATGCTCAATCATTTATTGTATTCCACAATATAATAATAGGTACATGTTAAGGACTTACACATACACATTTGGAGTTCGGAGTCTCATTTTGTTAAAAACCACTCAATCGTTTCCATTTTCGAGAAAAATATACATTCTTCGAATTTAACCCCTTTTAGCATAACTACGGTATTGGTATCGTCACAATCTTTGTCTACAAGTCCATAACTAGATGGCACTGCTAAACTAGGGTTACATACAGGGTCGTCACTCAGACGCGGTTCACCAGCTGTGCGAGGAGCCGCTGGTGTGGAGCGGCCGCTGGGGACGGGGCGGGGCGCGGGTTCGGTTCCGCGCGCACCACTCGGCGTGGTCGCGCGCCGCGCGTCTGCCGCCCGCCGCGCCCGGGCTCATCGTCTGCGCGCACACGGAGAGGCGGACCAACTACAGGCTACTGCTCAATGTAAGATATCATACAACAAGAAGAGAGATCGAACGGTGCCCATGAAAAAGTACCCTTAATATTTTTTTTTATTTTTGTTTTCCGCAATCAATTGGCGGAATTGTGGTGTTTGGGATCCAGATATAATTAGTATTTCCTAGACATAGATTATTTTAACCGCGTTTTGTCATTTAGATTTTCAACTAACGCTCTTATTTTAAAATCAAGTTAAACTGCAATTATTATACATAATTGACTATAAGGGTTGGCAAAGCGCGCGTAAACTGGTAAAAAACCAATACTTTGCCTGTCTTTTGCTAATCCTATTTTCCTTTGCAGGTGACCCTCTCAGAGCTCAGCCCCCAACTAACAAAGATCGTCACCCTCCTCCCATACTTCATAGTGTCGAACGAGACCCGGCGTCCCCTCCGGTACATGGAGGAGAACGAGGCAGCAGACCTGTGGATGGACCTGGCGCCCGGGGCCTGCGCTCCATTCCACCCGGCGACGGACTCTATGGCTATGCATGCGAAGTATCGGGATTCTGCGCTCGTATCCCATCGGTTTCCTATCGCCAAGAACCATATTACCGTGCTGAGGATGGATAAAGGGGTATGTTTTTATTTATCAGTTTTTGTCATCTTAGGAGGTGCCCTACACTGTCGATCTTTTTCCTGTGTCAATGATTCATAATTATATTTCAAAAGTGTACTATGTACGTAGTTACGTAAAATGGTAGTACTTCCAAAATAATTTATGGATCATATTGATTTATTACATTGTAGATAGGTATCTAAATGACTCGCTACGCTCCTATGTTATTCATACTTCACGGCTCGCTTAACTCGTCAATGTTATGTGTATAATATTAGTGACTTTTACGAAATAACTATAAATAAGTAAAAATAAAACTAATGATTATTAAAACAATAAATTAATTTATTAACTAGCATCGCTATGTATACAATCTGTAGTTCTAAATTTATCGATAACTATAGCTGCCTGTAGGTCTTCCAGGCTGCTCGAGCGATAGAGTTCCATCATTATGCAGCGTGTAGGCAGTGCCTTTAGACTTATGAGACCATATCCTGACGGCTTTTAGATGAGCATCGCTCTGTTCTTTAGCCGCTGATGACGGCGGTGCTGGTTCCACTGGGACCTTAGCTGATGATGGAGAATATGATGGTGCTGCGTAGGATGATGATGCTGCGTTTGATTGTGATTTGCTTGATGTCACCTGAAACAGAGTTTTTGTTCAGTTTAATTGGATAATGTTGTTGAAGATAAACAATGAATGCAATATTTCTAAGGAATTTGCAATATGGGTATAAGATTTTTCTCTACAATCGCTTCTTTTCAGAAAACAATCAGAAAACTAAAGTTAATTGCAACAATATTAATCACTTTATTTAAGTTTAATAAATGTTAATTACTTTTACGCTACTATTACGTATTAGCTTAGGTACTTACAGTATAATGAGGTACATGATAGGAGCTAACTATATCCAACTTAGAGTTATAATTCATAAGCGGCAGTTTGCCGAAACTCTCAACTTTAAAACCAGGATCCGCCTCCACGACAGTAGGCACATTATTACTGAATGAAACATCGAAGTCTTGATCATCTCTGAGGTTAACTGGTCTGGGTAGATTCTCTTCGGGCATAATCTTGCTATCAGTTATCAAAACACCGTTGTCTGGTCTGTTTGAGTATGTTATTTGGCTCTTGATTTCTTGGTTGTCCAAAGAACCATTGTTAGTGTATTGAGTATCACTGTAAAACACTGATAGTGGTGTAGGATCAGCCACATAGTTAACAACATTGCCGAAGTCATTATTTTGTCTGTTCTCTTGGTACATATTGTTTTTTTGGTACAACGGTTCAGAAACATAACTAGCTACGTTTTTATATTCATTGCTAGGCTTTTTATTCTGGTAAGGTTTGAATTTGGGATCCAAATCAATTTGTTGAACAAGCGAACTGAATATTTTGCTCTCATTTTCTTCTTTTGGGTAATATTTTTGTTGATCCGGTATGATGTTATATTCGTCTGGCATTGGTCTGTAGTTAATATGTTTCTCATATGGGTCTTTACTTTTGTGACCAGCAAACTCAAGAATCTTATCTAGATCCTGCTTAGTTAGGTATTTGGCGAAATTCTGCAGGTCTTCTTCGCCTATGCCTTCGTTAGTAGGTCGTTTACTAACCTTTGGTCGTGGATTCCCTGGATAGCTGCTGCCAGAGTTTAGACTCCCAGGATAAGGTGGTTGTTCATCGTTATCCATCATGTAGTTTGGTGGTGGAGTGTAGGAGAATATTCCTTTGCTTGGAAAGCTGACAGGAGGTCTACTGTAGAACCTCTGCGGTGGGCTTGAGTACTTCACTCGCTTGATTCTCGTATACTGCATGGATCCATAAGGTCTTCCATATCCATCACTTTGAGTCTCAGCTATCACACGAAACACAGTCAGAACTATTAGAACTAATTTAATCATTTTACCTGACATAAATGGAAGTAAGTATAAAAAATGAGTGTATCGCGGCAGTGCTATTTGAAAACTGTGAGAAAGTTTGTCGAAGAGGTCTTATAATAGTTGAGTTGAAAGTAGTGCTAATTAAGTTAGTGTAGTGCCTGCAACGACCTCACGCCTGCGCGTACGTATGATGTAAGAGCTTGTATAATGTTTTGATAATTCTGTAAAAATATTAAGTGCTGTGCGTCGAAAAAAAGTGTGTTAGGATGTGACCTACTGAAACAGTTAGAGGGCCTATACGTAAGTAGGTATAGGTTCTTTGTTAATGGCTTTGTGACATAATTTTCACATTTTCTTGTTTGTTTGTAGTGTGAGCCAAGCGGACAGGCTGTGTGGTCAGGCATGCCTCTATTCCGATGGTAGTAGGTTCGAATCTGACATTCCATGGATATTCGCTTAAATATTAATGTGCAATTAAATATTAATATTATTGCACTTAATATTAATTTTCATGGTTGTTGTACATGTATGTTTAAAAAGATATAAATCCACCATAATCATCATCATCCACAGCCTGACTTCACCCATTGTTGAGTATAGGCCTCCCCAAGTTTGTGCCATCCACCACGATCCTGCGCTAGTCTCACCCACTGACGGCGCACGACCTTTACGATGTCGTCCAAATCCACCAACTATGATAATATTATATTAAAAAAATACGTGAGCACGCAGTTCCTATTAAATAATGTTCTATTTTTGTATTATTTAATGCAATTTGTTTAAATAAAAAGAAAAAGATCATTAGAAAACCAGTATGCTAATACCAAAAGCATTTCTTTGAACCTCTTCCATTATTTTAAGTATTTACACACTGAAGTGGTCACAAACCAAAGATAAAGATATATTTATTCGCTTGAACATAATGTGTAAAGGTCTTAACAATTATCTAGGTATGTTTCAATTACATTCTGCCTTATATTCTAGCATGCAAATTCAAGTGACACCAACACTGTAACTGTAACACTGTAACGGTGTAACACCAATCCAAGCGATTTTCCTTAAGAACTGTTTTATTGAACAGTCGGCGATCTGCGTAGAAGTGACAGGAGGCATGGAGCGTCCCTTCGTGATCTCCTTCAAGCCGTACACGACGGGAGACGCGCCCGTGCGGATCGACAACCTGTGTGAGGACCTCTTCCTTAAGCTACATCAAGAAGACTCTGGACAGGTACACAATACTAGTAACGACTGTCTACACCTGTAAATTGTACCAAACTGTATTAATCCCGACCGACAAAACGGAGTTCCAAACATAGATAAGAACATTCCAATTAAGATAAGATAAGATAACTCTTTATTGTACACCAAAGTAAAATACAGAACATAATTCTTACAAATAGATTTAGTACAATGGGCGGTCTTATCGCTAAAAGCGATCTCTTCCAGACAACCTTTGTATGGACAGGATAAAAATGTAACACATGACGGCGGTGCATCTATATAAATTTAAAAACATATCTACATACTATAAACCTAAATTACCAGTAATAACACAAATTTAATTTAAATAAGCAACTCTAAAAGTGGTTATGATGAATTAACAAGCAGCTACAACTTCAACACGAGGACAGATAATGGGTGTGCACTTTTGTTTTAAAATTACTAATAGACTTAGATGTTCTTATAGAGAGGGGCAAAGCGTTCCACAATCGTACGGCTGTTACAATGAAGGATCGACTATAAAACTCTGTCGTATGGGCAGAAGTTTTAAGTTGGAGGGAATCTGAAGAACGCAAATTGCAATCATTAGCCTGGTGGAGAAACTCAAAACGCTCCTTAAGATAGAAGGGAGAAGAAGGGTTAAAAAGGACAAAAGGGACAGTATGTGTGCATTCTGGCGAAGACGGATGGAGAGCCACTTGAGCTTTGTGCGAAAATCAGAAATATGGTCATATTTGCGTAAGCCAAATATGAACCGAATACAGAGGTTTTGAAGGCGCTCAAGTTTGCTCTGTTGGGCTTCAGTGATGTCAAGATAGCAGGCGTCGGCGTAGTCCAGGATTGGAAGTAAAAGGGTCTGTGCAAGCGTAACCTTGGTAGCAGTCGGCAAGAAGTTACGAAGTCTCCGTAAAGATCCAGATGATGCAAATACCCTGCGGCTAATTTCATTGATACAGGGAACCCAGGTTAAACAGGTATCCATCTGTATTCCTAGATTTTTCACTGACTGGGTGATGTCTATAGGGGTTCCGTCAAAAACTATGGATGGTAGTTGTGCAAAATTGATTTTGGAGATCTGTATGGAGCTACCAATTATAATGGCCTGTGTTTTGTTTGGGTTGACTGTAAGGCCAAAGGATTTACTCCAGTCACATATCCGGTCAAGGTCAGTATTTAGTAAGCTAATGGCTCCGTCAATATTTTCAACTGTAGCTTGAGTATAAATTTGCAAGTCATCTGCGTACCTGTGGTAGGAAGAAGTTAAATTTTGTGAGATAGAATGAATGAACATAGCGAATAGGAGAGGGGATAAAACGCCACCTTGTGGGACACCGGCAGAAAGATTGCACCACGAAGAGTAAGACTCTTCAACACGGATGCGCTGACGGCGCCCAAACAAGTAACTATGAAACCAATCAATTGACATTGGAGATATGTTAAAGGAGCATAAAATACCCAGAAGTAGGTCGAAGTCCACATTATTGAAAGCGCTGCTGAAGTCAAGGAGTATCATTGCTGTCAGCAATGAAATTACACCAGCTTTCAAACAAACGTAATCCGATTGGGAGCTACGTTGCTATTGTCGTACACATAGAAACGCCTCATTTCTGCATCGGAAGTTAATAATTTTGTAGGCAGACGGCGCTGTTGAAAATTGAAATCCATGTAAACCATAGTTCAATTTAAACTGCCAGTTTCAGCATCAGCAAAGATGCTATTATACTCTAATCTAGTTGAAATCTAGTTAGATACCTTACTAAGTCTTCCCATTAAGTACTCGTAGGTAACATTATTAAACGTGATAATTAGGATGAAGATACAAAAAGATGGTGGTCCAAGATTTGACATCATCTTTTACACTGGCTAGAGTTTATGATGATCACCACTGTATACATTGGATCACATCACATGGTCTACTTTTATACGGTGGTTAGATGATTCCGCTACAATTACTAAGTATTTCAGGTGGCCCTGCTCAGCCCATACCAGTCGATGCTGTATACGTGGGATGATCCTGGCAAGGAACGGAAGCTGATGTGGAATATCTACAACAATAAAGGCAAAGGTTTCATCGCTTACTTCGGGCAGGATGGGTAAGTTACGATTTTAGAGGAAGTTCCATCAAACTTAATGTCGGAGTTCATAGGATAAAACAATTTGTATTATTATTTCAGATACGGAGAAGAAAAAGTCAGTTTTCACTCCGTAAAGCACTCCACCCTCGTACCTACCAGCAGCGTCACATCTAAACTATCCTCAACCCTCAAACGACTCACTCCAAAGTCTCCTGAACCAAACGACTCCAGTTCAGGTGACTCTGACAGCTCAGATCTTCCCGAAGCTCACGCAAAGACCAAAAAGATGAGAAAAGACAAAGTTATGGTCTACTGGGTATCATACATGGACGAGTACCAAAGAGTCTTCGTTCTAGCACAAGACGAACGTATAGCCAACCAATACAGGCTAAAAATTAACTCTGAGAAAAGTAACTACGAAATCTACATGTCCTTGTCAGGGGTTAGCTTGTCTGTCTGCGTCCAAAGCAATACAACTGTGAAGGAGTTAGCATACATTAGCGTGACAGATTCGATTCCACGCTGGGAAGTCAACGTCAGTCGTAGATGGAAGCAACTGTCCCCAGATTTATCCACCTGGGTCGAGGATAAATACCAAACAGAACAGAAGAAATGTCAGCTGAAAGAATACATTCATATTGATCTGGAGAAAATGCAGATGACGAAACCATTCTTTTCAGAACTAAGACGGACTTATAACCCTGGTATTTGGATGCAGTATCGCAAGTCAGATACTCTATCATACTTCCATCTGAAAGTGCAAAGGTTGCAGATTGATAATCAGCTGAACGAAGCTGTTTTTCCCAGCGTTTTGTACCCAGCTCCGCTTTCCCCCGACTTGAGACTATCAGAACCAAAACCAAGCATCGAAATTGTCTGCCTTAAACAGTATTCGATAAATCAAGAAGTTTACAAGTATTTGAAGGTCCTAGTTCAGGAGTACTGTGTGAACTTAGACAGGGGTTTTGTTAATTATGTTTTTGATATACTGAACCATTGGAAGATTGAAGAGAAACCGGCTGTGAGACTTCGAGCAGATTTAGCTCTGGTTCACCGACCGTTACCGATTATAGCATTAAGGTCTCAGAGTTATTATGGGCTGAAGATTGTGGTGTTCGAGTTTGTTCACCTCTCGCCTATAAAGCTGGTGCTGTCTTTGTCGTCTCGAGGGTATTTAACTGATAATTCTAGCAGTCCCAGTCGAAACAGGTTCGGAAATAAGAAAGAGAACAGACCGAAGTTGTTTAATAGCGATTTGTTGGAGTATCTGTTTAATTCTTGGGGCTCTTCGCTGTGTGATATGAAGGACGTAGTTTTAAGGTGAGTACTGTAACTTATAATCTACTAAGCATGTCACACAATTAGAACCTTTCTCAGCAAGGACTGTTATGTCGGCAAAGAAACTAGATTACCTACGGGTACAGTGAGTAACAGTCATAAATCCGTTATACATCACTATCACTTCACTATCACTACACAGTATAAAACAATGTCGCTTCCCGCTGTCTGTCTGTCCCTATGTATGCTTAGATCTGTAAAACTTCCCAACGGAACCCTAGGAGATAGATCAAAATAATGTACTACAGTATTGTACACCTTAAAAAGATCTACAAAAAAGTCCGCTATAGTATTTTTTTTTAAAAGTTATTTTAAAAACCATATACTTACTCATAAAATTATTACACTTAAAAAACCTTAGTAGGTTTGTCCTAAGTGCAAATTCAACATTCCTCTTTATATATTAGGTTGGGGAAAAAGTTAGTACTGTTAGTAGACCATGGTCTGAACAACGTTTGTTCTGGGAAAACAGCGATTTAAAGGACACCGTGTATATATTTGTGAATAGTATAGTATAGTACAATATTAAAGTCTGTTTTTTTGTTATTAAGTATCTAATTTTTTTAAAGTTTTTTGAGTATGTTTTTTATATTTTTATGGTCAATTTTATCTCTCAGTTCTATTGAAATGCTATTTTTTAGTCTAGGTATAATGTAGTCTGTGGTTCTTTCTCCGTAAAAGTTTTTAACTGAATTTGTGTATAGTTTTTTTTTTTGTTTTTACTTGTCTTGTTATGTTATGAGGTCTGCATTATTCGTAGGAAAATAAATTTTCTATAAGTAACTGTATTTTAACTTTATCGTGCACGGGTGTTATGTCGCAATACTTTAATAATCCATCTGAGTCATACTTATATTTAGCTCGTATATTTTTGGGTACTATTGTTTTTAATATTCGCGTCTGTAGATTAAGTATTCTGTCTAAATAATTAGGTACTAAACGTGCGTCCGTAGCTACTTAAGCCGTATAAAATGATGCTTTCTGCGAGTGATTTGTATAGATTTAGAAGTATCGGGTATGGGATTTTGTATTTCACTATGTAGAATTGCGCTAGAATTGCCCTAAGTTTATTACAGACAAAGTCGGTATGCTTACCCCAGTTAAAACGTTGATCTATAATTACGCCAAGATATGTCTGATGAGTAACCTGTTCAATTGATTCACAATCGCATGTAGTGTTTTTGCTGTGCAGGCAGTTGTGATTATGAGCTATCAATTTGATAGCATTATTGGTCCCTCTTTTATATTGCGAGGAGCAGACATGAACTAAGAGTTTAGTTTTTTCCACGTTTAAAACTAGACCAGCATCATGAGACCATTTAACAATTCGTGAAAAATCGTGTTGCAATTTGCATAAAGCATCCATTACGTCTTCTGCTATTAAACACGTGTCATCTGCATACTGATATACAGTACAGTATTATATGACATTATTAACATCGTTTACATAGGCTAAATAATCGTGTCTTGAACACAATCTTACTGTTAGTCTCTAGTAGATGTAACACGATTTTTAGATCACAAAAGTCGCTGATTGTGCCTATTCCATGTCATTGTGTCTATGATAATTAGCCGTTGCTGACCAAAAATATTTAACCAAAAAAATACTTATAGGTAGGTAGCGCCAAACTATCAAAATTAAATGATGGCACAAACTTGAAGAGGCCAATACTTAATGGTGTGCGGAATCGATTATGAATAATCGATTATCAAGATGATCGTTTGCAATCGATTATCATTTAGATAATTGATGATAATCATCGATTATTGGGAGAAAGCCGTTCAAGTTATGGTAACACTATAATTATCCGGATTTTGCAATCCCTAGAAGTACTCTATTATAGGGGAAATCCCGAGTTATGTTTTTAGCATTGTTTTACGGATTTAGGTTCATAAGGTCATTCATAAGTACATGAGACGACATCTTAGACCTAGGTAAATAGTTTTCTTTCGGCTTCAAGTTATGAGTGGATATTTTCTTGAATTTTAAAATGAAACGCCGTGAAAGTATTTCTTATGTGTGGACACAATTTGACAAAACTGACCAGGAAGCAACTTGTAAGCTGTGTAAAAAAATTAAACTCTGTGGAAGTGCTACAAATCTGCGAGAACACTTAAGTAGAATACATATGATTGAAGACGAGAAACCTTCTACAAGCAGGAGCCCAGCTACAGGAGAATCAGAAATACCAGAGGTTGGCGAAAATAGTAGAAAAAAAAATTAAGCAGACATGTCTGTTTTCTACACTAATAGCAAAAGAACTAAACCTGAAGCAAACCCAAAATATTGACTCCTGTCTTTTGCAAATGGTTTGTCTCGATTACCAACCATTGCAAGTATCTAAAAATAAAGGATTTCTTAACTTTGTTAGAATCTTGCAACGAGAGATTTGTGGCAGTGAAACGGTCTACATACCTCTGAACAGAAAAGTGTTAAAACAATCTATTTTATGCAAACACTATGAAAAAGCAAGTGCACGTTTGAAAGCAATTTTGAACGATGTAGAATACATGGCTGCCACCACAGATATATGGACATCTGACTCTAATAAGTCGTATATCACTATCATTGGCCACTGCCTTTACGAGGATGAATTGCAATCATTAGTTATAGCGAATAGAGAACTTCCAAGCCCTCATACCGGAGAATATATATCAGAACATTTGCGTCAAATATTTGAAGAATTTGGTATTCTACAGAAAATAGTTACAATAGTCTCAGACAATGCACAAAATATGAAAAAAGCAATAAATCAGAATCTTCAAAAACACCACCATCCATGTATCGCACACACTCTTAATCTGAGTGTTAAAGAAACACTTAATGGAAATCCAACTCTGCAAAATATAATTCTGAAATGCAAACGTAGGTACAGTGGCCCATTTCCGACACAGCGTCAAAAGTACTGAGATTCTATCTACAAAACAAAAGCAAATGAATATCCCAATTTTAAAATTAAAACAAGACATAGAAACTAGATGGAACAGTATTAGTATAATGTTTGCGAGACTGTGTGAAGTTAAAATCCCACTTACGATTGATTTAGCAGAAATTGATCTTGCACTGGAATCCCTTGATGAGTGGAAAGTATTAGTGGACTGTGTGGCACTTCTGAAAAAGATTGAAGAAATTACAGAACAACTATCTGGAGAAAAATATCCCACCATGGGAATGGTAATTCCATTAATACGAGGACTGCAGTATAATTTAAATGCAACTAGCACCGAGCACCGAAACCCTAACTGGAGGTCAAGTGAAAGAAACACTATTAGAAATCATACAAAGATGACTTGGCACACTAGAAAGCAACAAACATGTGGCAATAGCTTGTCTGCTGGATCCAAGTTTTAAAAAACTTGCGTTTGGAACAGACAGTAATGAAACAAATGCCCAACAACGTTGTCTGGAAGAACTTACATATCTCCGAAACAACACTCCAGGGACAAGTGAGCCTGTAATTGAGCCTGCAAAACCATCTGGGATCATTTTGAGTAGAAGAAATCAAATTTTATCGCAACATCTACATCTTAAACTAAGAATACAATAACATTGCGACAATAATTAGATTTGCCTTTACTTGCAAGAACAAGCAATCCTCTACTATACTGGAAGAGCATGAAAACAAATAACCCGCATCTGTACAAATTACATTTAAAATATTCGTGCATCCCAGCCACCTCTGTTCCCTCGGAGAGAATCTTCTCCAAAGCAGGTCAGTTGACAAATTTAAGGAGGAACAGCCTGCTGGCGAAGCATCTCGATTATATAATTTTTTTAAATGCTTACTAGACACTGATTGGAAATTAATCCATTTCTTTGATTTTTATAAATTGTTTTTTTAAATAAATAAGTGATTCAATTCTGTTTTTTATTTTATAATCTGGAAATAAGACAATTTATAACCTTTTTTTTTAAATAATAATCAGACCAAATCGATTATTAATCGATAACCTTTATTCACATAATCGATTAATCGATTGGATAAATAATAGAATCGACACACCACTACCTATACTCAACAGTGGGTGACGTCGGTCTAGAATTACTAACTTCTTTTCTATCAAATATAGTATTTTCGAAGCTGTTACCTCAAAAAATATAGTAAATGGCAAATAAATTAAAAAAAATATAGTATGTAGTTAAAATACTTATTTATTTTTTAAACGAATATTTTTTCTGCTCTGCGCCATAATAATTCATTTTTATTTTTAAGAAAGCATTCATATGCTTGATGGCAGTCCAAATTTACTGTTACGCTCATCTCTCCATTTCGTCTTCATGACAGAAAATATGCGCACTGTGAATGCTGATGTTGCAGGAATTGAAAGAAGAAATGATAAAAATTTTAAAATATTAGGCAAGTCTGAATTATTTAAGAGAAGAACTTATTGGCATTTTTCAACAGTTGATTTAGTAGAAAATTATTGGTTAGTCAAACAATGTCCTAAATTTTGTTCATTTGATGATTATGATTACTGAATACAAATTATTAAAATTTTTTTTTGTTTCCCAGCAATTTCTAATTTTAGAGCGGAGCGGGCTTTAAAAAATATTAAGGCTGCGTTCCGCTTTACGCAAAGCATAGTAGTTTCGCCTACTAAATATTTTTTAGAATTATACTATTTGTTCCCCTAATATAGTAGGATACTATAAATTATATAGTACCCTACATCGGTCGGGCTGTGGATGATAATAATGAAGTCAAACTAACGAACTCTTGATCCTAATCCTAATTATGTTACCTACGGCCCAGTGACCTACCAATACATATAACTATACTAGAAAAAACATAGCTTGATCTCTGGGACAGCTGTCAGTAAAATCGCGCCTCTGAAGTTCTGAATTTAACAGTACGGACAAACGTACCAGTCAATGTCATACTTTATGGGCATGCTGAGCTAATTATAGTGATGCGCGATGAATCATCATGACCACAGACTATAAACTATCGATATTTTGTATAAAACTTAATTCAAAATTAATTTATCATTTAATTTAAAAAAATAACATTATTGAATATTTAGAAAAAATAACATTATTTACAATAGTGAGTAAATAAAATCTAAGTTCTAACCTACTCGTAACATTCCTTCCGACAACTTTGGGGTTCGAGAGAAGTTTGGCCGCGGCGTGTCTTCTTCCGCAAGATGGCGCCAACGCGCCGCCATCTTGTTTGACATGACCCATTCTCCTCAGTGCGAGTGCTAACGCCTTGTATACGCCACGTGTTTTCCGTTCTCATCACTTTGTTTTTGTTACTATTGCTGTTAATTTGTTAAGTTTATTTATTATTGTTAGTTTCTTTGTTGTTATTGTTTGTTTTCATTGTTTGTTGTCATAATGCCAAAGAGAACGAAGAAAACTGTTTTGAACAGTCAAAGTCGTGAGTTTGTGATTCGCTTGCGTGAATATTTTGAGCGAGAAAACCAAAATGGTGGACCGCTATTACCCATGGCAAAAGTTTGTGACAGAGTTGCAGATGCTCTTGGCATTGGACGTGCGACAGTAATTCGCATCAGTAAAGAAAAATATGGCCAATCTTCAACCGCAGTATTGACTGAAGACGAGGAAAAAAAGCTTTCAACGCCAAATAAAACAAGAAGAAAGGCTGCTCCTGTCACAAAAATTGACGACTTTGACGCCGCTGCGATTCGCAACCATGTATATGGTTATTATACACGGGGCGAATTACCTATATTAAAAAAACTGGCGGCGTCCCTAAAAGACGAATACTTGTTTAAAGGAAGCTTGCCGTCACTATCGAAGAATTTGAAAAATATTGGATTTTCCTACAAAAAAAGTGACAAAAGAAAAATTATAATGGAACGAACCGACATTGCTCTTGCTCGAGTGAATTTTCTCCGGAAAGTCTAAAATATTACAAATTGGGACAAAGTTGTCTTTCTAGACGAGACATGGCTAAACGCCAATCATACCGTATCCAAAGCTTGGACCGATGATACGGCACAATCGACCACCAAAGTACCCGAAGGCAAAGGTCAAAGATTAATAATAACTCATGCTGGGACGTCATCTGGTTTTGTGCCTAATTGCCTATTGGCATTCAAATCTACGAAGGCCAATGTATACCATGAAGAAATTAATTTTGAAAAATTTAAAGAGTGGTTTTTAAAATTAATAGATAATTTGAACGAGCCACATTATATAATTATGGATAACGCCCCATATCACTCGGTCCAAAAGCACAAACCACCAACTTCGGCAAACAGAAAGTTAGAAATAATTGCATGGCTTCAAGAAAAAGGAATAGAGGCCAACGAATTATTGAGACTCGTTGGTCTGCACAAACCCAGCACATCAACGTATGTCTTAGATGACATAGCCCAAGAAAAGGGTCATAACGTCATAAGACTGCCTCCATATCACTGCCAGTATAATCCGATCGAGCTTATCTGGGCCCAAGTAAAAGGTTTGTTTGCTCGAATTTCAGTTAGACAGATTCTTTATGTATTAACTCCTGTATAATTTATGATATTAAAATATGTTTTTCTTTCAAGGTGATGCTGCTAGACATAACACAACACCGCCTTTCACGGCAAATAAAATGTTGCAGTTACTAAACACTGCGGTTGAAAATGTATCTGTAGAAGATTGGAAAAAGGTAGTTACCAAATGCAGAAAATTAATGGAAGAAGATTGGGAGCGGGACGTTCGATTTGATAATATTTGCGAACAAGAGTTCATTATAAATTTACAAGATTGCTCTAGCGATTCTGAAAGTGATTCGGATATTGATTTGGGGTGTACTCCTTTGGAATAAATAAATGTATGTATTAAAATATTCGTTTCATTTTATTACCCAAATCATAATATAATCCAATATAGGTACATATAATTATGGCAGACAGCCTTCGTGGCGAAGCGGTAGTGAACACGACTGCTGCGCAGGAGGTCGCGGGTTCGATCCTCGCTCAGTGCAAATATTTGTATGCATGAATATGGGTTTTTCCACTGGTCTGGTCGTGCCTCGGAAAGCACGTTAAGCCGTCGGTCCCGGCTGCCATACGAATATCTAATGGCAGTCGTTACGGGTTGTTGGAGCCCTCAAAAGTCCAACAATTGGTCTTACTGCAAAGCTTCTATCGATAATTACTATAGATATTTTTTTCTGTATCATATCATATGTTTGTTCAAGTATAGAGGTTCACCCCGAACTAAGATCTCGCGAGTCTCCGATTAAAACAAAAAAATATTACTTATTTGTAATCTTTGAATATCTAAATAGTGCCACGAAATAAATAACCACCTTACCTGACCTACAGTTTCATTCAAATTACAAGTAACGGGAATTCATGTAATGTGTTTACCATTTTTTGGGGTACAAATTGCATTTATTCTGGATTTCAGACTTTTGCCTAAATTTGGGTCACTAAATCTACACGCATACATAGTTTCAGCCATGGTGTACCCTGTGTGTGAATTATGTCAAAGTTTTTTGTTTTGGCTAATAACTTAACAACTACAAGTAACTAAAAATAAAAACGGCGTCGAAATGTACAAAATGTAAAGACCTTTTATTAGACGTGCCACTTGCCCGGATAGTCCTATTTTGGTTTTTATTTACTCCTCTTGAATCCCAATATCTCAGCAACCCCCACACATTTTTAGCTTATTTAGTCACACCAAAATTGTGTCAACACTACCTACCTATATACCAAATTTCACGATGATCGGATAAACGCTTCGAAAGTTATCTTCGGAAAAACAAACATACATACATACAACGCCGATTTACCCAACTTTATTTAGAGATCTCGCTTCGCTCGATCAATTAATAGAACAGTGTACGTACATTGAGGTGTACTGAGCTGCTATGGTTATATGACAAGTAGGTAGTAATGTTTACACATCTATTTAGAGCGGTTCTAGTTTAGGTACACTCACACTTTTACTTCCATGAATACTTACGAGTACTATAAGTGGGTAATTAAACACACGTAATTCGCATAATATCATGTCAATATGAAACTGTTTTGTTTTATAACTTTATCTAGTTAGGTATACGTTAGAGAAAATATGGCTTGTATTTTTAATTGTTAATAAATACCAATACTTGTTCAAAAAAGAAAAATCATCAAAATTATTTACGGCAGAGTTAAAAAAAAATCTATAAATAAATAAGAAAGCTACATAGTTATAATCCTACATTATGAATGTAGGGGATACCTACCCTATTATGGGTATCAGGAACTACGGGTTCATACCGTGGTACCACAACATCCATACTCGTACCTGAAGCATATTTTTGCAGTTCATGCAAACATTTGTCACGTAACGATAATCGAACACGCAACTTATTTAATGTCATCAACATAATAAACACTCACCTTACAATTTTTTTAAAAAACAATTTTTTTCTCAACATGCTTGGAAATTTGAGCATTATTTTGACAACCTTTTTCGATATAAATCTAAATTGCTGTACTGGCCAAATACATGCGAGCAGCCGCCGGAAAAAGTTGTATGAAAATCCATATCTGTCGTGGTTTAGCCAAGGAACTTGTACTAAAGCATGGGAGGAGTGCTATTGCGTCAATGTGTCGCAACTTGTCATCACGCTAGTAATGCTACCGTGTCGATATTTGATATCGATGAATTAGATAACTATTCCTAAGCTATAGGTCTACCGGAATCTCATAACAAATGGAGAAACAACAATTTGTTGCGTGCAATACTGGGAAAATTGGATTAAACGATCTTCATAATATTTAATTTTTATTTATGTCTAGTATTAATGAAAATAAAGTATATAAGGTATTTGTATGAAGAATATTGTTATACATCGGATTTCTTCATAGGAAAATATGTCATGAAAAGTAAATCAATCGTAGGTACATTACTTTATGTGCTAGTATATTATATATCATTTAAATCATAATAAAACTTAACACCTCATTCAGAACTAGAAAACGATTCCAAGAACTCCACTTGCATTTCTTGTTCATCATCAGATGATGAAGATAAAGAGGTATTTATTATAAATCGCTCTTCCAGCCTTTCAATTATCCTATCTTGCTTGATAAAATCGTTTTCAATTTTCTTTACATGTTCACAACATTTTCGCCATTCCTATGCATCAATTTGTAAGAATGCTTCTGCTGTTAATAATTTAATGTCACTTGCAGGCCTATTTACATTTTTATCAGCAACTTTTTGCTTCATTATACCCCAAATCATTTCTATAGGATTAAAGGTGCAATGATAAGGTGGCAGCCTTAAAACTTCGTGACCGTGCGATTTTAATACATGGTAATACATGGATTTTAAAGTATTAAAATCGCACGGTCACGAGTTTTAAGGGCGCAGACGTGTTTTGTTTCACTACTTCAAGTAATCGACATTTACGCCAAAGATCATCATAATGTAAATCATTTGCACGAAGCCATTCTTTTATATCAGCGATACGATAGGCTTGTGTGGGCGGTTTGTTCATCCGTACGGAATGATAACTAGCATTATCCATAACAATTAGTGAAGGCAAGACCTTCACTATTTATATTAATTTTATTACGATATTAAACTAGTCGTATATGCAGATGATACCAATGCAATCATACCAGCCTCTTGCTTACAAGAACTTAAAATAAAGATTGCCAATGCACTTGTAGTTTTCAATCAATGGTTTCATGCCAATAACTTAAAACTCAACATTAAGAAGACACAAGCTATCCTGTTTAAAACAACAAATCGCACTAACGAATCGGTTAATGTAGCATGTGAGGGGCTTGAGGTTGAATTTGCAAAGAGTGTCAAATTTCTAGGAGTTCATATCGACCAGTTCCTGAACTGGAAAACTGAGATGGATTCTATTGTTAATGCTATCAGCTCAGCATGTTACGCTCTTAGAAGCCTTAGAGAAGAAGTAGGGATCGCACAGCTTAAAATAGTATATTATGCCCTAGTAGAGTCAAAATTAAGATATAGTGTGAAGTTTTGGGGAAGTAGTTATGACTACAACATAAATAGAGCGTTTATTATTCAAAAACGAGCCATTAGAACTATAGTGCGCATTCCACAGTGGGAATCATGCAAAGAACATTTTCAAAACCTCAATATTCTGACGGTTCCCAGCTTATACATTCTAGTAGTCTTAATGGACGTAGTTAAAAATCCGCTTAAATATGAAACTTTTGAACAAAGAAAAAAAAGAATAGACACAAGGAGAAAAGATCTTGAGACACCTCTTTGTCCAATGCTGAATGTTGCCAAACATGGCTCGCGGTATCAAGCTGTAAGACTTTTTAACGCACTGCCTACTGACATGAAAATTATCGACAGTCCTTTTAAATTCAAATCAAGACTAAAGGAGATCTTGTTGAAAGGGTGTTTCTATTCAGTTAATGATTTTATGACCTGTAATAATATTGAATAGTCGTTTTCTTTTTTTCTTTTTTTTTTTTTTTTTTTTTATATAGATTTTGAGTTAATGGTCAATTTAATTAATTTGTGACATGTTTGTATTATTAATTCCTTAGTAATATTATTCTAAATCATTTTTATTTTATATTCTTTGATGTCTATTTTCCATTTGACTTTTCTTGACTTTTTTGACATCTTTATATATAGGTAAGTAGACATTTGTTTTGTTCTATTTTATTATTTTTGACATGTATGTGATAATTTTAAAATATTGTAACTTGTATTTAGGATGTGATTTCAAACACAATTATATAATTGTTTATGAATAAATAAATGAAAAAATGAAATAAATGAAACTAATTGACCTTCAGATTTGGAATAAGCTTCTCTGTCACCCATTTTGTAAAATTGTCCTTATTCATGTCGTGGTGGTAGTCAGCAGATACACTTTTTGACCTGTACACCAAACAACAATTTGGTACAAAACCATTTTCTCCACCAGCGTTTACAATGATCCACCTCGCTCCAAGTGAAATACTTTTAGATGGACCTGCAATATTTTTGCTTTGCCAGCACTTGTTTACACAACATGAACGGTGAATGTAAGACTCATTTAAATAAATCACATCCAATTTATTATGCTCTTCAGCTTCGCGGTTTTCCTTCATACGCTTCAAAAACTTGTATCTTTGTAGTTTTATGTCATCTCTCTCCATCAAAATGGTCCTTTTTGATTGGCATTTTACATAATCAAAACCAATCTCCTTAAGTATAAGTCTGTAAAAATAATAACATATATCATGTTACTCAAACGATAGCTTAGTCATCATTATCATCATCAGTCTATATACGTCCCACTGCAGGGCACAGGCCTACTCTTACGAGTGAGAGGGATTATTACTTTATATTTTTCTTACCTCAAAGATTCTTTCCCTCCGTTGAAATCAATATCTTGTCGAAGAATTTGTAACAGTTTCATTACTGTTGGAATTTCCTTCCGAACTGTATAAAATTATTTTACTTTATTCCTAATAAACTCTAAATCGAAGCTGTCCAAGTTGATTTTCTTCTTCCCCCCTCTCGGCTTTTTACCAGGCGTGGAAAATACACTATCACTCGATGTGCCCTCACCTACGATTCGTCGTATAGTAGTACTGGAAACCCCTATAAAGAAGCTACAATTAAGTAAGAAATATATAAAATAAACTAAAAGTATCAAAACAACTCAGTCCAACTTACCAGTCAACTCTACGACGCGCTTTAAAATCAAAGATTGAGTTTGATTTACGCCTTCTTCTTCGCTTATGTTGCGATACACATTGAAAACAATATTTCTCGCTTGAGGTCGAAGTGGCTTTTTCGACATATTCATAAAAACAACTAAATAACAAAAGAAATCACAAAATCTATGATTAAAAAAAAAATATTCTTGAAAACAAATTATTATTAAATCAGTCCAAACTTATTTGATAAAGTTAGTACCGATTACATGACCCGGTTAAAAATCTGGATGTGCATTTAATTAACTGAAACACTCGAATAAAAATAATATTTATTTATTTATTAAAATCACAAAAATCACTTTGAACGTCAATTTACCTCCTGTTCCTTTGCCACCAAACCAGAGAGAAACAAGGCTGGTTATTCTTTATAATGGTTCTTTACAACACAGTCTAACAATACATAAAATAAAAATAATATATAATCAATAGTAAAACAAAACAAAATGTGTAAGTTTTTTCATAAGATTGCTTTTTATATATGATTTAGCTCAAGATTAAAGCGGAAGGTTAAAAGCTGTTTTCAGGAGTTTATTATAAAATTGCACAGAATTCCCCATAGAAGACTTATTTACTATCTCTAACCAAAACATGGGAACACAACAATACACATATAATAATACACATACGAATAACGTCTCGCCTCGCACTACGCGCCGCTGCCTCAGCACGCGAGTGGACGGGTGGGGTGGTGGGGATTGAGTCAACGAAAGCCCAGCGTGTTGACCGGCTGTGTCATCATCATCATTAACATCACTGCTGCTCTCTTCGGTAGCAATTCGCTCCGAATAACGCGGAGCGAATTGCACTCACGCTGATGAAGGTTCACGAATTGAACCGAAACATTGTCGGTCGAATCACCGATAAGACGGTACGTGATAAATCCCGTATTTATAATAATGATTGAAATCAATCACGAAAGTTTTCTAAGTAAAATCCCTACATTACTTCGTTTTTATTCAACTATTAAAACAACAAAAGTTTTTAAGTAAAATTGATAAACATGTTTTCACATAACCAACCAATGTGTCTGGTGACAAGTGGCATCGTCTTTGAGTCGCTTCCATTTTATGTTCCCAGACACAAATGAATCGGGAGTTAAATGTCTTGTACACATGTAACTTCTATTGGTCCACTCCCAATTCGGTTTAGCAAATAAACACTTTAGAGTCTGTACAAAAAGAGAAGCGTCGTAGGAATTGAGGTCGCGCGTGTGCCAATTTACTACTTTTGTTGCGTTGACAACACTGCTCTGTCATTGTCAATACGACTAAAAGTTTTTGATACTTGGTAGACAGACATCAATCATAGACACCAACTGTTGTCATCAGTAGGTACTTTACTATTAAGTAGGTAGGTTGGTATGTATCCTCGCATAATGCTGATTAAAATCGGCTACCATAGCACAGCACAGGTGTTATGTGATGAGTCAAAAATAATGGACATGCATGATTCTACTGAGGTTTAAGTGCTGGCTTTAATCATTATTATGTATATAAGATAGTGGCTAGCTATTTTGTAAGTCTAACGTGCTTCCATGGAGCATGTCCTTTCTACTCTTCTAATACCTACTGATGAGGTGCACTGGACTGCATACCCAGACTTAAACAAATAAAACATGGAGACATTTTATAATTTTATTAACGTTATCTTAATATACAGTAAAAATTGACAATTATAGATAATAATTTAATCAGTACCATAATCAAAGTCTGAATCTAAGTATTCAATGCCGCTTATGTCTAAGCTAGCTTTAGATCTTTACTCTCTCATCTGTTTCCTCTTCGGATTCTGATTCTGTTATATTTATGATAAATTCTTGTAAATTATCCATCAAGTCCTGTTTCCAATATTTTTCTTCAACATATTTCACATGTTCACATTATTTTTGCAACTGAGCAGTAGTAATATTATTGAAGCATTCATTTATCATGGGCACATTCTTTGCTGCAACAGATCTATACCGGGTACCAGCATGTACGATAATATATCTTTCACCAAGGGAAATGGCCATGCAAAAACAGGAGTAACAAAGTGAATTATAGCAAAGATGGGACATCGTTCCACATGTAAATACTCAAATTTACTTGTTTTTATACGTTTATAACTATAAAACAATCACAAGGCTAAAACTATTTACAACGTCCTCAGTCATGTTTGAAATCGGTGCGAAAAGCATTTCATATTCATAGTTTGAAATACATTGCTGCGTGTATGTTAAAACGAGTCACAATCCAAAAGCAAAAGGCGCAATGGAATATTTAGCTAACGATACTCTTGATACCACGTTCGTTGCGTGGTACGGCCACTGTTTTCTGCTGCGAGGTAGTGATGTACTAGTTCATTTCAACAAATAAATTTGTCGATACCTTATTTACCTTTACCAAAACCGAACTAAAATAAAACTTGATGAGTAATTAGATAACTTTGTAAATAATAAAAGTAATAATATTCTCAAATAATTAAAGAAGGGTTGTAATGTAGGTTTCTTAGGGTATTGTAATTCAATTCAATAGTGTAACTTAAACTTAAAAAAATTAGAAACGGTTGGTTTAAGATTTTTGACTTTCTACTTGTGTAATTGAGTATTTATTTGATTTCATTAAAAAATCCTAAAACATAAAGTTAAGATTGAATGTGGACGGGATATCTCTCAAAATCTTAAGATATCGATAACACTTTATCGATAATGTCAATCCCTAGTGTATGCATAAGTTTTTATGGTAGTGTGGCGTTCAAGTGGTACGCATTAATAGGATGATTTGTTAGTGTGAGATAGTCAAGTAGCCAACACTAGTGCTACGTTCAGTGTGTATGTTGCGCGATTTAATTATCGTATGTAAGCTTTATTTGTAGTTGTAGGCACGAGAGGGAGAAATACAGCGACACTGGGTTTCTTGAGAATTCGTATTAACAGCCTCTCTCCTTATTTCTCATGTCTGTGATCTGCACTCCTTCCATGTTAGTACATCTACTTTGGGTTTAGCGGCCAAATAAATCTGTCGTGTAATTTGAAAAAGGAACAATCTTTTACTCTGAGACATGGCAACCAAGGAGGTAACTTATCAAAGGTTTTATTTAAATTTCGAACTAGCTTGCAAATAGAAAGCTGTTTATTGAGAAAAAAAACGAAAAATTATTGTTGTTCGTCATTGATTTTGAAAAGTAATTGTATGTTTTATTTTATAATTTCCGCGTTTAATTTGACCAAAGTACTATACAAGCCTTGGCAACAACTAGGCATTGATGGACTTACGTATGTGTGCTTCGACTTCGCTTCTGTCCATGCCTCTTTTGCTGGCCGCTGCAGTAATGTGGTGGTGGAGTGGTCCGGTCACATGCACAAAATGAACATTAGTGCTACAATCTTCATGCAATTAAATGTGACAAACTGCATGCATAAAATGTTTTGTCGAGCGAGTAAGGGCTAAGTTCCAGAGAGCACGAGCACGCTTCGTACGGATGCGTATTTTGATGACGTCACCAATACACACGTAGCCTGCCCGGATGCGACACCCACGCACGAGGTTCATCGCCATCCGTGCATCGCAGTGGAAACGTAGCGTAAACATACGCAGCCAGACCAATGGGCCCATGCAGCTAACGTGCATAATCTTTACGTGCACATCCTACGCAGGAATGGAACCAAGGCTTAAAATGCGTTTAATTTTATGTCGATCGATTTAAATATACTTTTCATCACATGCTCTGAAATTTGGTAATTATTAGCTCGATGCCTTAGGGGCGTAAGTAAATTTGAAAATAGAATGAAGCTCTTTGCATTCTTAATATAGGTACTAAAATGAAATACAACCCCCATGACATATCCTTATTTTTATTTAAAATAAGAAGCTACATTCATAAATGCTGAAATTAAATACTACCTCCATGACAAATCCTTATTTGCTTCCAGAATGTCGTACCTAGAACTCCGGAACACGGCGTACCTCCCCTCAGAGCTCCTAGAAGCGGCTTCTCGGCACTACTGGCCGCAGCTGGTCCAGCAGTTCCATGTGCTGGTACTGGGGTTGAACATCCTGGGGAACCCCTACAGCTGCATCGGAGACTTCTCCAGGGGACTCAAGCAATACTATGAACCTTGCCAGGTAAAGCCACTGACGCCGAGTGATCGAACTCTTCGCGGCGCCGAGAGCGAGCGCTCCTCTTGCTCTACCCCAGGGCCGGCGCTGATCACATTAGTTTGTAGACAGCTATTGAGTTTGTTTTTAAATTACTTGAATTTATTTATTAAGCAGAAAACTGTTTCTGGTAGGATGATCCAATTACGGACCACCTGTTACTGAGGAAGTTAAGTCTAATTAGTGTGTTACAAGGAGCACGATGAATTTAAGTCGGTGCCCTTATAAAACACTTTTTGAAGTAAAACTTCTTTACGCACGCTTGACTTGGGGAGTAAGCTAGTGAATGCGTTACGAAAAATGCGAACGGAAGTTGAGAGGGAGATATAAGTTAGTGAGGATAGAAAGAGAGAGAGTTACGTTTCGTATATTACTGTAGGGGCAAGAGTGAGAGGTGCGAGCACACATTTTCTTTCTCTCTTTCTCTCATAGCCAGTTGATTTGTCGCATATGTCCTATCCCAAATTAGCCTTAATTAAACAAACTGCAAAAACAAAACACTTCTTCATGCTGTTTAATAGAGTTAATTTTGCTTTAGATAAAAAAAAATATTTACGACGTTTCGTATTTTGAATCTACCAGCTTCGATTAACGTAAAAGTTCAGCTATTCTACAACAGATGGCAGGCAGCAGCAGAAAATAACTTATGTTCTTACTGTATGCGCCTCGAAATAATGTTGACATTTCCTTATAACATTATTTTATACATACATAGATGGAGCTAAAGAAGTTTTACTTCAATCGTGTGGTCTAAAGCAGTGATTCCTAAAAGGTGGTCCGCGGAACCCTGGGGTTCCGTGGATGGGTCACAGGGGTTCTGCGGTCTGTCCGAGAGTTAAAGTTGAATTGTACTCAAAAATGAATACCCGGCAATCGTTGAGAAAGCTGTCCTGGTTCTGATTCAGTTTGTGAAGACTTGCGAGATTGGTTTGCGTTCAATTGTCAGACATAAGCCTAATTTTACGGCTATTATAAGAAATAATGTGAAAAAATGTCATTCTTCACAATAAATTATTACCTAGGTACATTGTATTTCTTTGTTACAATAAATTATTTGCAATACTTATAATAATTATTTTCATTTATAATTTGTTCATTCTTCGAGTCTAACATGAATATATTCAAACTACAAGGTATACACTTTAGTTATCAAAATAGCCAGCTAGGGTTCCGCCAAAAAAAGTATGATCAATTAAGGTTCCATGGCCAAATAAAATTGGGAACCTCTGGTCTAAAGTACACTCGTGTTTTTTTGGAGCCATTGCTTCAATTTAGGTGTGAATTTAGAAAGCTGGAGGCTTTTGATGTCCTTTTGATTTTTGATTCAGAGGCGTATTGAGGTGTGTTAAATTTATGTTCCATTCTGTTTAGAGTAGTAGAGTTCCTTTTGAAAGGGCAAGCCCGTGAAGTACTACCACTATACCTATTTCTGCCGCCAAGCAGCATTGCTGTGTTTCGGTTTGAATGATATGGTTGCCGGTGAAATTACAGGTACATGAGGCCTGTTGAGTTGATGGACGCAGGGCAGTGCATTTTAGGGCACGTTCCTAAGGTGCGTGACCTACGAGGTAATACTTTGTTATAGGCGATGGTTACAACTTAACATCAAGTGGGCCATATATGTTTGTTCAATCTCCAGATCGTATAAAAAAACTGGTATCTATGTCTCAAGGGCACATGCCTCGGCCGCAAAGCTCTGGAAGTGTCTTACAGCCTGATGCGAGGAGCCGGCGCGTTGTTGGGGCTCTCTTCTCAAGAAACCAGCGTGTTCGAAGGCCTGCCCACTCCGAGGACTCCTAGAAGAAGACCAGGTATCAGTAGTATCAGTCAGTAGTTTAGATTAGATTCCACTTCATTGTACACCAAAATAAATTACATACCATAATTTCTTACAAATTGATTTGGTATAATGGGGCGTCATAACGCTAAAAGCGATATTTTCCAGACATGATATTACTCCATCAGTCAGGTTAGGTTAGGTAGTCAGCCAGATAATACAAAAAAAGCTTTGGTAGACCTACATCTACTGATTGATACACCAAACTAAAGTATATGTACTTCAGTTTTACGCAACTTTCCTCATAATGAATGAATGAATGAAAATTATTTATTATACAATTATTTATTATTATCTTACAAGCTAGACACAACAGATATAAAGAAATAAACAAATAAATGTAAACATAATGGGCAGTTTTATCGCATAACAAAGCGATCTCTTCCAGACAACTTTTCATAAGGTTTAGTTGTGGCCATAAGAAAATAAAGTGGGGCAGACCAACAGTTAGGTTTTGTAACACCAATGCAAAACAAGTTCGACGCATTTGTCTGTCTGTATGAATGTCGAATGGGCCGATTCGGATGCGTTTTTTTATCAAAAAAACTAGCGTTTGACTACGATCTCGCCTGATGGTAAGCGATGATGACGCTACGATGGATCACGCTTGCCTAGAATAAACCTGTTCGCTTGCGACTTGCAGACCCCTAGGTTATAGTTCAGGAAACACAGACTCAGGCAAGGCGTTCCACTCCTTGGCGGTGCGCATAATAATGGTAGAAGAGTACCTACAGCTTCGTGCGAATGGGAGGGAGGTATGTCTACCATGTAGCGGTGGCGCACCGCGGAGCGTCTGCTTGTCCGATGATAGAATGGGGATGGGTTTTTTTTTAATAGAAAGCTAGTTTAACGGCGGTGGTTCTTAGCTATGACAGTTTTAGCTGGTTTTAAGTCGAGGGTTTTTAAATTTTTAATTTTACTTGTGTGTCATGTGTATCAAGTTTTTGAACTGCCATGCGGCATCGCAATGAATCAGTTGGTAAGGTGCTTACCTGCGCGCTGTAGGTGGTAGAGACTGGATGAGAAGAGACAAACTGCGGAAGAGACCTACATTCAGCAGTGGACTGCTATGCTGATGATGATGATGATATCAATAAATAAATATTGTTGACTTTGACGTATGATGTACATAGTGAGGGACCACTCCAACAATTAAAGCGTCATTTTTGTACGATTATAGGAGCTGAAGTGATTGGCAACGATCTCCCAGAGTGCGTGATAGCAGCTGACAGTACAAGCACAGCCGCACTTGCTCTAGCACTGACGGCGCTCGTCGCTAGACCTACATTTGGTAAGTTTATCACTCCTTTACATGTCAACACTGTGTTTTTTCCCTAATAAGATTTTAGTATCTTGATGTTGAGTGTTTTTTTACTGAAATTTCACATAATAATTGTACAACTGCATGTTAATAAAGCATGTTTATGTTAGGAGGTATATAGAGGCCACTTTAGGTGAATCATAGTAGGTTTCATCTGCAGCTTTGTTAGCAGACATTGTTCAACAATTGGATATATGTTTTACATAAACTGGAATCAAAAGATTCTATATCAGAATCATTCAAATCTGAAGTGGAATGCAATATGAAACACCCAAAGTGAATTCTAGACCTTTGTTTCAAAAATTAAATATAATTACAGACGCGGACTCAGTGAAGAAAAGGGGTTAAAACTGTTTAAATATTATTTTTTGTAGTTGAGTAGTGTAACTACTTAGATTGTGGTGTTATCTCTTTAACATTATTCCCTCATTTGTTTGTCTGTCTGTCCGTGGATAGACGACGACTATGTGTATGTACGCAGTGAGTATTGTAGAACTGACTTTTATAGCATGTAGTGTTTTAGTTTAGTTGCATGATTTACTTTTTAGTTTTAGCATTTGCCTTTGCGTGGTGGTATTTAAATAAAATTCAAATTCATTAGTTTTTTTTAATATTTTCAGGCATCATATCTAAATAAAGCCCATATATAACCCAACATAATAAACCTGAAATAGCAAACAAAGAAACAAAAAATAAAGAATAATAAAAAAAACAAAAACAAATTAGGGTCTGGGTGAAAAATAGAAGCTTATTATATCTTTACTATGTGCCAAGGATGACTACTTGAGGATATTATTTTACCCCTCGCAAGTATGAAAAAGCACTTCCAGAGCAATTAATTAAACATTATTTATTTCTCTTATTTTTACGGTCACTATAATGACTTGTACTAAAAGTGCCCGTAGTGAACTTGATATCGCGTTCCCGTAAGGTTGCGGGTTTGAATCCTGTCTCGTTCCTTATTTTTGGGATGACTTTAATAAACTTTGGATAAAAGTGGTCTATAATATTATCCAGATAGGTAAAGTAAGTGAGTAGGAGCTAGTGGTAAATTCTGGTGGACATAGTTTTTAGGCCCGAAAGCCTTCAACTTGGCATATCATGAATGTTAGCTACCTATTCTAATAAATTTAAACAAATCGAACCAGTTGCTAATGCACTCCTAGGTAACTAACATCCACACCCACACAACATTTCAGACAAAAATAAGGCTGATTAAAATTTTGAATAAGGCTGATTTCATGATGCTAAATGGCAAGCCAAGGTAAAATCACATATATTTTGCTGGCGATCATTAGGTTCTAATTATAGAGACATGGCTCTTAAAATAAAGTGCTTGTTAGCTGTTCAGCTGCTAAAAAATTTGGCGGTAAAGCATACCAAAACTCTAGAAAAACAATGAAGAGCAAAGTTGCCAGATGTTCTAATACTAAAATAACAAAAACAAAAAGTTTCAAAAAGGAATGGTGTCATGTTGTTGTAGACATGTGCCGTGCGGCGATGGGCGCGGGGCTGGGCGCTCAGCTGAGCAGCGCCGAGAGAGCCCTGCGCGCCTGCAGCGGCGGAAGGGTGCTGGCGCGGCGTCGCGTGCCACGGCATTGCCCGCTAGCTGAGGTAACCAATTCTCACTCATGAAGATAGTCTCTTGAACCCTAGGTGAATAACATTGCATGCAAATATGCAAAATCTCATTTGTCTAGAATCTACAGAATACATTTTGGAGAATGTGCCGAGAAACTATACGATCTGATCACTATCTCCCTTCCATCAAAGGCCAAGCAGGCGCACGGCTCGGTACCTAGTTAATATACCACCCATTTGCACGTTTTGGTTCTACACTCTTGGTGCGTACAGCTAAGGTACGAGTATGGAACAGTTTACCGTCGTCTGTTTTTCCTAAAGAATACAATCTGGGCCTCTAGTGAATAAATTTCTTCTAGATCTTCGTGCTTTATCTTAGACCACATCATCGCTTACCATCAGATGAGATTGTGGTCAAACGAAGATCTATCCAGTTAAAAAAAACTATTTGAAGAACTGCAGTGATTGCAGTGATGCAACAGATAGGAAAGTACGATTATGTGGTTAGGTATGGTATGCTTTTGAGGAGACAGTACTCCGAAACTCCGAAGTAACAATGATAATGTTGTTTTTAATCGACTTTATTATGTAGGTAGTATGTTCCCCGATTACTCGAAGACGCCGGGACCGATTCGAGATAATTCTTTTTTTGTTTATAAGGGTAGGTATACTTCCCAGGTGGTTCCATTGGCACCAAGTCAGGATCTGATGATGGGATCCCAAAAACACGAGGACCACCCCCAATTTTTATAGGGCCGAATAATTGTTTTATGTTTTTACCTCAGAACTCCCTCATATATCAACAGATTTGGAAAATTATTTTATTATTTGAAAGGATATACTTTCATATTGGTTTCATAGAAATTCCGTTCAGTAGTTTGGTTAAGTCGATTATATTTTTGGCAAAAAGTTACTTGTTACCACATAAATGATTTTCCACTTACCACAAGTCGCTAGAAATAGTGCTAACTTCGAACTAATTTTAACAGTCACCTGAAGTTGTAGTATAACACTCATCTGTACAATAGCTAACAAAGTCAACAACTACAAAGGAGGATGCCATTTGTCCTCGTAATAACCCTCATAATAAAAGATGAAATAATTTCATCTTATATAATTATCTTTATTTTTTATTATCTTATCTTATATATCTTCTATAATTATTATACACTAGTATTAGGTGCATTTGAACCAGGGGCGTAGCTACCGCCGTATTTTCCGTATCAATTATACGGGGCCCCCGGGCCACGGGGGCCCCCAAAGTGTGTAAGGAAAAAGAATAAAAACTTTCTAATTTATTTTATTTTACAAATGACAAAATTCTATAAAGCAATTCCTTTTTTTCCCGCCTTAAGCGTGCGTTCAAAAGTTGGCAACACTACATCGTTATGGCGGGCTGTGGGACTTCCCCGTTTTACTTACTTCATCTTCAACTCAGCGGGGAATCCCCGGGAATCCTTCATCGATATCGCGATGTACGTGTACGTTGTTGTACTTTGCATTGGATGTTAAACCACGGAGTGCAGTGCACTGTTTATTTACGCGCTTTATATAAATGTGCATTACATTGTAATTCAGTACAAACAATATTGTTCTTCTGGTTTAGCAGTATTAGTAACGATTTGTAAAAGAAATGAGTGAAAGGAAAAGAGATTATCCCAGCGGCGCTGAGAAAAGAAAAATTAAACAGGAAAGGGACGAGGTTATAAAAAAAGTGCCCAAAATTTCTTCATTTTTTCAGAGACAAGATACTGTGAGTGATTTAGATTGGAAAGGTAAGTACTACAACACTACTACCCAACCCATTTATTAGGGGCCCGTAGTGATAAACAAGGAAATCTTTTAATTTCGGTCTGTCCATCTGTCCGTCACAAAAAGTTGTCTCCCCCCTCGATTTTCACAATTATACTGTTTTTAGGGTTCCGTGCCTTGATTAAAAAAAACAAAATTCTCTTATCTATAGGATCGATTTGTTTTGTTGTTTGTTTATCAGTCCGTATCGTATCGTTAATTGCGTGTTGAGAACTTCAGATGTGCAGACTCGCTTTCGGGTTCTCGTTTTGTATGGCCACTACACTACGCGCTGCGTTTAAATAGCACGCAGGTGTATAGTAATGCACGGACGGGCTGCAGGTGATTTTGTATCTACTAATAGGTACGAGCACAATCCGCGTAGAATCTGTGTGCGTCTGAACTGAACACTCTCTAACTGTGACCCTTAGTAACGTTATTTATTTATATATAACTCTTTTTAGTTTAGTATCAAAGCATTCGTATTTATTTTTTAACAATTACTCGTTTATTTTTAGATTCTTCTGAAGCATGTTCTTCGTCACATATCCATCCGGAAATAGAAGAAAGCCAAGCACATACTTTATCGGATGTCCATCCAGAAATCGAGGAACCCGAAGTCAACGATTCTGATATATCTGCAGATAATGCAGATTGTAATATAATTTCATCAGATAGAGGAAATTTTGGTGACAATTTAACTGAATGCGAACGAAAAATAATTTTTAAATTGGGTCCATTTAAACCACAAGGACCATTTCCAAAAGTTTCAGAAAATAACCGACCTTTTTCAGCTTATTATTATTCTTATTTCAATCAGGCAGGCATAAAAATTATAAGACCATGGTTATGTTATTCTAACGTTTTAAACAAACCGTACTGTCACTTCTGTTGGTTATTAGCAGATCGTCAAAACAAATCGTACTCCTCTGCTTGGGTTAACGGTGTTTCGGTTAGAAGCAATTTCACACAAACTATTCTTGACCATGAAAAGTCACAGCAGCATACTAGTGCCTCACTCTCTTATAATAATTGGTTGCAAGGAAATACCATCGATACTCTATTGAAAAGTGAAATCGATAGTAAAATTACATTCTGGAGAGATGTACTGCATCGTATAATTAATGTTATAATTACTTTAGTATCTTGTAATCTACCTTTGAGGGGGCATGATTCTGATTCTGGCAATTTTATGGCAATTTCACGTCTGCTATCTAACTATGATGCAACTTTAAAAGAACTTTTTCTAAAACCGAAAGGTGAAATAAATTATTTAAGCCCTACGATTCAAAACGAAATTATTAGTTTGCTTGGTACTAACGTTAGGAACTGTATTATCTCAGAAATTAAAAAAGCTCCATTTCTGACAATAATTCTGGATACAACACAAGACTTGTCAAAAATTGACCAACTATCTGTAGTTTTTCGATATATCTCGGTTACAGAAAATGATGATAATGTGCCTAAAGAAATAAAAATCTGTGAGTCCTTTTTAGGATTCATAGCAGTAACCGATTGCAGTGCTGCAGGTCTGAAAACTGTCTTTTTTGAATTTGACTAAAGAATATGGAATTGATTTGACTAAATGTAGAGGACAGGGATACGATGGAGCAAATGTTATGTCGGGTGTGTATGGAGGATTACAAACCCTAATAAAAGAGCATGCTCCAAATGCCGATTATGTTCATTGTGCTGCGCACGCTTTAAACTTGGTTTTGAACGATGCTGCGAGACATGTTCGTGAAGTATCGACTTTTTTCGATAATTTAGAAAAAATATATACTTTTTTTGGCAATAGTATAAAACGCTGGGCTATGCTAAGTGACGATTCATCTGAAAAATATTTGATTACCCTTAAAAAGGTATGTCCTACCAGATGGTCTTCTAGGAACGACGCTTTATTAGCAGTAAAGAAAAATTTTTTACTAATCATGAAAACTTTGTACCAACTAAATTTAATTTCAAATAAAAAAGATGAACGTGAAGAATGTAAAAGTATAATTAATATTTTAGAGAGTTTTGATTTCTTAGTGCTCGTTACATTTTTTTCTTCACTATTTGAAATTATTAATCCTGTTTCTAAAGCTCTACAGCATGAAAATAATGACTTACAGAAATCTAGTATTTTATTAAGTAATCTTTTAAATAGACTGTGCCAATTAAGAAATCAGAATTCATTTAATAGTTTGCTAAATGAATCCAAAGATTTAGCAAAAAAGTGGGGGGTAACAACTGTTTTTAAAAACAGTAGGCGAAAGATAACGAAGCGTTTTTTTGATGAGTTATCACAAGATGAGAGAATTTCCGACCCGGAATCCTATTTCAAAGTCAATGCTATTGCTGTTTAGATATATTAATTTCTCAAACTAAAGAAAGATTTCAGAGCCTTTGCAACCTGAGTAGTATATTCGAAATATTACAACCGGAGAAACTCCTATCTTCTTCAAGCGAAGAGATATTAAACGCTTCCGGAAAACTGTCTGCTAAATACAGTAAAGACATCTCACTTAATCTTTGTGACCAATTAAAGGCTCTAAAAACATGCTTAAATTCTGAAATTAAAAAAAATTATTCCATTAAAGAACTCATTGAATTATTGCTAGTAAAATTCAATAGTCTTGCATCCAGTTTTCCCGAGGTAATCACAGCATGCTTTTTATTCTTGACCCTTCCAGTTACAACCGCAACGGCAGAAAGAAGTTTTTCAAAATTAAAACTAATAAAAAATTACTTAAGAACTTCGATGGGACAAGAACGGCTGTCAGACATCTCACTATTGTCCATAGAGGCAGAAACTTTAGAAAAACTAAAATCATCATCAGCCATAAATGATTTAATAAATCAGTTTGCCGATAAAAAGGCAAGGAGAGTGAATATTTAAAATTCGATTTTTATTTGTAAAATGGGTAAATTATGTGATAAATAAATATTACTTCTCACAATATTTTTTTTCTTTTGTGAAAAATCTTTACCTCCATATAAGGGCCTCCAAAAAAATTTTTATACGGGGCCCCGACAAGGCACGCTACGCCACTGATTTGAACATCAGGAATTGTATAATCTTTGTGTGTAGGAGGTGAGGCCGTACTCAGTGCACAGTGCACTGGGGGGTGCACTGGGGGCGGCGGCGTGGCGCGGGCTGCCCGCGCACTCGCACTACCTGGCACACGCGCTGCTGCCGCCCGCACTCGTCTGCGCCATACTGCTGTCCACTGAGTAAGTACACTTCAAAACAGATGACCAAAATTTTGTATTCCAGTTTGAAGCCATTGAAAGGTGTCCATGAAAATATAGGCATATGAGACTGTACGTCTTTTTTTCAACCTGGAGAGTTTTTTTTATCAAGCAAGAGGTCCACCTGATATAAAGTGGTAAACATCGCCTGTAACTAAGCATTACCGCATAGGTCACGCACCTTAGGAACATGGCCGACGATGTACTGCCCTGCGTCCATCAACTTGAGGCATACAGGTGTAAAGTCTCGTGTGCCTGTAATTTCACCGGCACAGCAATGCT